>CM064880.1:70893429-71333429 GCA_003313485.2 Penstemon barbatus
AGAAATCCTACCTAGCTCCATGGAAGAAAATACAAGTGGAATCATGCATGACATAGATAAGTATAATAAACACAAGTACGTACGTACGTACAACAACAGGAATCAAATCAATAGCTTAAGACTGACTCCCTCTGCCTCGGATAATAGAGACTTTCCAAGATTGTGCAGTTGAGCCTCCCTTGAGCATCCTCTGAGAGAATCTCGGATAGACGAATGTTTGCCGCTTCAGTTAGATGAATGCCATCCCAAAAAATGTAGTTGTTTGGATCAGACCAAACTGGCACTCCTGGACTTCCACAAAATCTTCCACTGTCGTAATTATACTCTCCTCCAATTCCGCAGCAAGCTTTCAACGCCGTCATGTTGTTAGGACCTACATTAATTATGTACAAAGACAATTAACAATGAACGTATTTTCTTCAATTTTAATTCATTCTATAGATATAATTAAGATCTATTTCTAATCACTTGCCTGAGAGTGTCTCTCGAAGAAGTTGTTGGAAAGCTTCGTAAAAGTCCGCATAAAATATGGTGAGATGTGGGAATTCATTTTGAAGATGAACGATGGAGTTTTGGAGATCATTATTTTTATACACAATAAGATCATTGATCTTTCTCAAACACCCTAGATCATCATAGTCTGCGCGATTTATGCTACCTAACTGCGTAAGTATGAAGGGATAACATCCGATGGGAACATTTCCTGGGAGTATAATTCGAGTGGCGCCCATTTTAATCAACTCCTATGCAATGCAACATCATAAAAAGAAAAATAGTTAATTAGTTACTAATCGAAATATAAGAAGCCATAAATTTAATTAATGAATATATAATATATTAATTGGTATTGAATTATTACTTTTGCAGCCTTGATTTGAGCCAGATTTACTATCGGGGCATAAGTCTTTACTTGTTCAATGGATTGGCCTTGGAGTAGTGGAAAAGTGATGTCATTTGCTTCAACATCACCAAATAAGATAAGAGATCTTCCAAGTTTATCGGCACAATCTAGTATAAGCAAAGCGAATTAAAGCTAATGTCAGGTTATGCATGTATACATAATAATTAAGATACAAATATATAATTGCATTGTACGTGGAATAAAACCTTCTGGTGTTGAACAAATGGAGTGCATGTGTTGCTTAAACCAACTTAGTTGTATGTCAAGTGGCATAGCATAGGCTGGAAGAAAGACTCTCCTAAGAATAAAGAAGCTACGGCTGAGTACTGGGCTTCTGGCCACCGCAAAGATGATTGCATTGTTGGAAGAAGCATTCCCACCCAAATAAGGCTCAAGCACCGGAAATCCCATACCCGTGGCTACAAAATCATATATTAACATGCATAAATTTAAAAATACTTGCACTTAGTATATATATATTATAATTGAATTAATACAATTGTAGTGACAAACACAAATTAATTAAGGTAATATATATTACGTACCTCCAACGTCTATGTCCAAAAGACCATCACACCAACGACCAGTAGGTTTACCGGGATTAGTCATACCATAAGGCCAACGTGCTGCAGGAAGATTTGGTTGAATCACAATTGAGTTACCATTATCAAAGACTCCATCTCCGAAATGGTATAGATAATCAAAAGGGCACACAGCACTTTGAGATGAAACTGAATTAACTAGGGCAAACACAAAAAGAATAAATAGAGCTTTGAATAAGGAGGAACCCATAGCTAGCTTCTTGTGTTATACATTTAACTCTTAGATGGTATGGCAGATTATTTATAGGCAAAGAATCAAGAACTTAATCCACCTAACGTGCAACGATCTAAAATGTAAATTTTTATTTTTATTTTTATTTTTCCTTTTATCTTTATTTTTTAGCTACATGAGTTACATGCGTGAGATGAATTGACTTATTGACTTATTGACTTATTGACTTCTGTTAATATTTATAGGCATTCTAGTACTGTTGCATTATAACATTAACTCATCAAATACAGGGTTTAAATTTTCATTAATTTCGTTTTATGATTCAGTAATTACATATCAATTGAAAACTTTTCGAAAAAAAACATTTGAAATGAGTGTAAATCAAAGAATTATTATATTTTGTGTTTTCATTTCGATGTTTTGAGGGAAACACATGAAAGTTTTGACAATGATTAATTAAATAATTTGATTTTATTACATATAATTTTATTTTTAATGGGAAAGTTGCATGCATTTAGTCCCATATGACTGAACTTTAAGCAGCCTTTGGGACCAAGAAAGTGCATAATTGAAGCAATTATACGGATTACATTACTTAACAAAGACTATTCTTCAAAATTGGAAAAATTGGGACAAAAACTACAAGTTTGTAACCGAATATGCAAAACATTTTAGAAATATTAGGTTGAAAAGTGCAAATTTATAAAGTATAAGATCAAAATTATTGAAGATAAAAAACTCTAGGACTAAAAATACAATTTTGATATACTAAAATAGAGTACTCGAGGATCTACTATAATTTTGTTGCGAAATATTGGGATTAACCTCCGGTCCTCTCTTCCTTTTGCCTCTCCCGGCCGACGTCTCGTTCTCTTTCCACGTGTATTTTGTTTGATTTCTCAAGAAATTATATTTAAGTTTTAGACAGGATCCCGCCTTAATAAGATTATGTGAGCACCTCTCTTAGTAAGAATTCAAACATTGGTTCACCACACCGTGGGACTTTAACTCTAAGACAATTTAAATTATTAACTGCTGAATAAATAAATCTAGTGAAAATGTTATCATATTTCAAGGACTGCTTGAGGGAGAACCGAACCCTCTCCTAATTAAATTGGGTTAGAGATATTGCCAGAGCAACAAATTTACTGTTAAATCAATTTTTGAAAAATTCCTAGATTATCCTTGATGGTCAAAACATATTAACTACATGTTTGATACTCCCTCCATTCCACAATACATGTCACTTTAGGAATTTAAGATAAACTTAAATGCTATTTTGACATTATTACCCTTCTTCATTAAAAATTGAAATAGAGAGGTGGATTATGGGGAGTTAAAAAATATTTAATTATTTCTCAAGGGTAATTTTGTCCAACTACACTTTTATTTTCCTAAAATTTAGAGCATTAATTGATTTCTTAATTCTTATGAAAAAACATTAAACGACATATAATATTGAATTGAGGGAGTAATTACTTAAAAAGTTCTCTTTCTACATAAATATAACTCTTTCTTTATTTAATTTTTCAAGAGTATCTTATTTTACACAATATATGATTATATTTCTAAACTTGCGTATTTTTCATATATTATAATTATAATTTTTCAAGAGTATCTTATTTTACATAATATACGATTATATTTCTAAACTCGTACCATCATGGAGTTCATTTTCTTTTACCTCTTCAATTCTTCGTTCATAATTTTCCTATTAACGAATTGAATAAGAAATGTTTTGCATATCTACATGAACCACAATATCCAAATTTAGTGGAGTTCATTTGTTTCACCATAACTAATTAGCTCACACGGCTCAAGATCCTTTATACGACTATTAGTGTACCACTAATAAGTAATTGTCACATGTACATGTGACAATTATAATAAACGAGTTCGATGATGTTTTTCGCAAATTTCAGTTCTTACCTCATGCCAATATTTTTTTGTACTAAGGGTCATGCATGTATGAGCAATCTATTTTCATAATCTCTCATATTGTTTTAAAACTTTTTAGAAAGAATTATTTTTGTGTGATAAATACAACCCCAAAATTATTAAAACAAATCAATATTAAAATAATAGTGTTAATTAAAAATATTGAAAATTATATTTTTATAATTAAAAATAATTATCTCCAAATATTTTGAGTTATTTTTTTAAACAAGCTCAAAAAGAACCAAATAAAAAAAAAAAAAAAAAAGTAGCATGTGAGGGAGGGGGCTTGGGCTTGGGAATCTCCCCCTCCCCGAGGGTCCCCTCCAAGGTCCCTCTAGCATGTGAGGGAGGGGGTTTGGGCTGGGGAATCTCCCCCTTCTCTTCCCCCATGGCCCCCTCCAAGGTCCCTCTAGCATGTTTGTTCTCTCCTTCCTTCTAGTCATTAGAGATGGTTCGTTTTTTCCCCTACCCCTCATATATCCTCTAGGGCATATCTCTCTAGTCATTAGCCCTAAATACCACAATAAAACTTACAGCGAAATAATGAAAAGAAACAAAAGTCCAGCTTTCAGAATTTCTCAACCACAATTCAACATGAGGTGGAGGAGTTTTATAATTCAATTCAATCCATACGCTATCTTCAAATACAACAAGCCCAACCCCACGAGATAAATATGTTTTCATCCAAAAATATTTGAAATCTGTTATGGAACAAAATGCTCGGAAAGTGAAAGAAGGATCATTTCGAAAATTGAAAATATGTTTCCAAATTGAAAAAAAAAAAAAATGTAGACTCATCTTATTTCCCAAAACTTATGTATTCCAATTTGTTTTTTTTTTTTTTTTTTTGTGTGTAACAAATTAAAATGCCCTTTTTTATTGAAATATTGATCTAAATATGACAAAGGCCTAAGCTCATATGTGGGATACTTCTTGATTATGTTTCAATTGCAGGGTTTTTTGCACTTTGCACCTCTGAAACATAGGAAATATGTATTTTGCAACCCCAAAACTTAGATTTAGCACTTTGCACCCTTAAAATATGAAAAATATAGCACTTTGCACCATCTTTTATTTCAAGCAAAAACTCAAGGGCAAAATAGGTAATTCTATTGTAAATCTTTGGCACTTTGCCCCCCCCCAAAATAAAATTAGCACTTAACACTACCTAATTAAGAACAAATTAACAACTTGCACCCTTGAAACACAATAAATAGACACTTTGCACCCCAAAATACAAAATTAATACTTAATACCCTCAAATTAAAAAAAAAAAAAAAACTCAAACTCCTCATTTTTTCCGGCAAAGTTGACCATTAAGGTGCTTTTAAATCAGGTCTTATCCTAACTCTTGAGCAGAGGGTCAGGATAGACTACTCCTACTCTCTCCCCCTTTTGTCTCTCCCGGCCAACGTCTCGTTCTCTCTTTCCATGTGTATTTTGTTTGATTTATCAATAAATTATATTTAGGTTTTACATGACCGCACCTTAATCAAATTATGTGGGAACCTCTCTTAGTAAGAATTCAAACCTTGGTAACCACACTGTGGGACTTTAACTCTAAGCCAATTTAAATTATTAGCTGTTGAATAAATAAATCTAGTTAAAAGGTAATCATACTTTAAGGACTGCTTGAGGGGAGTGAATAGCAAATTAACTCCCTGTGTTATTTTAAATATGTGATTTAACTCCCTGTAATAAATAAAATGACAAAATACCTCTCTGATAATAAAAATGGCAAAATACCTCCCTGCATTTTTATGAAAAAAGCACATTGTCTCCCTATAAATTGCTTATTAATTCATATCACAGGGTATTAAATTGCTCATTATTTCATTTCACAGGGAGGTAAATTGCCTTTTTTTTATATCACAAGGAGGTACATTGCTCATTATTTCATTTCACATGAAGTTAAATTGCCTACTTTTATTTCACAGGGAGGTAAATTGTTCATCACACATATAATATGGAGTTAACTTGCAAAAAGACCCGCTTGAGGGAGAACCCCCTCCCTCCCTCCCCCTCTCCTAATAACATTGGGTTAGAGATATTGCAAGAACAACAAATTTACAGTCAAATCAATTTTTGAAAAATTCCTAGCTTATCCTTCATGGTCAAAACATATTAATTACATGGTTAATAAGTACTTAAAAAGTTCTCTTTTTACATAAATATAACTCTTTCTTTATTTAATTTTTCAAGAGTACCTTATTTTACACAGTATATGATTATATTTCTAAACTTGCGTATTTTTCATATATAATAATTTTATTTCAGTACTTACCTCTCGTACCATCAAGGAGTTCATTTTCTTTTACCTCTTCGATTCTTCGTTCATAATTTTCCTATTAACGAATTGAACAAGAAATGTTTTGCATATCTACATGAAAAACAAGATCCAAATTTTGTGGAGTTCATTTATTTCGCCATAACTAATTGGCTCACACTATAAATCTAAGGCCATCTAATTTAGTGGAGTTGATTTATTTCGCCATAACTAATTGGCTCACACTATATATCTTAGTCCATCTATATTGACTAGGAGGGAAATACCCTCTCCCTCCCTCTCTCCCCTTAGTTTTTTAGTCATTTCTAATAACTCATTCTATCAAATTCATTTAATTATAAATTTTATTCTTCTCTACTCTCCTTACTTATTATTATTACATCAAAAATAAATTTAAAATTAACATTAATTTAAAATCAAAAGTACATTAAATATTAAATTAACCCATATAAGGAAATTCAACACCTTCGCCATATTCGTTGCCACCATTGTTGCTGCCGTCGATATTGCTGCCACCGCCGTCTAGATTGGTCGAACCTCCTGATGTATTTCCAAATAAACGAGCTTGACGATGTTTTTCGCGAATTTCAGTCCTCACCTCATGTCAATATTCTTTTGTGTTAGGGTGAGTAATCCATTTTCATAATCTCTCGTATTATTTTAAATTTTTTAGAAAGAATTATTTTTGGGTGATAAATGCAACCCCAAAATTATTAAAACAAATCAATATTAAAATAATAGTGTTAATTAAAAATAATAAAAATTATATTTTTATAATTAAAAATAATGATCTCCAAATAATACACAAATTTTTGTATTTTTTTTAAAAGCTCAAAAAAAAAAAAAATCAAATAAAACAAAAAATAAAAATAAAAATAGCATGTGAGGGAAGGGATTTGGGTTGGGGAATCTCCCCATCCCCTTTCCCAGGGCTCCCTCTAACATGTTTGTCCTCTCCTTCAGTGGGGGATGCATGGACCCCCCTATTGTCTTTGGGCCTGTTTGTTTGGTGTCTGAAAAAGTAGTTCGGGAGAGTAATGGAGGTTTGTGAAATAATCTCGATTTACGTAATGTTGTTTGTTTGGGTTTTAAGAGAGTGATTTGAGAAATAAAGTAGGTGTAGGTTTTTGTTGGAATAGTTAGGTTGTAGGTATTAGATGTGTAAGACTTTATGTCAAATCATGTTTGTTGTGAGATAAATTGTGTAAGAGATAGATTACTTTATGTCAAATCAAAATAGAGTTTGTATAGTTTTTGTTTAAAGATAAGAAAATTGTTGTTTGTTTGAGTTTTGAGAGAATAGTTTGAGAAAACTGAGAATTGAAAATTTTATTTTCTGAAAATAAAAAATAAGTTTGTTTGACATTTCCCAAACACAAAAATTGGTGTTTTTGGGTTAGAGTTTTATTATTGTTATTTAAACTACTAGATCTATTGTACGCCAAAATCGTTGGCATAGAATTTTGTTAATAATTCGATTATTTGAAGAAGTCCGAAGATGTGATGAACGAGAATCAGAATTGGTGACAATTGCAAATTATCTCTTTCTCCGCTTCTAATAATTCTTGACAATCGTACATGCCGGCAGTTGATGGGAATTAATACACTTTGGGCCATGCATGGAATTTCCATGTGATGGAAACGTGTTCACATTCATGAGAACTTATACCACTGTTGTACTTGTACCAGTTTTCTCAAGTAACCCATAATTGATTGGGTGGTAATTTATGAAATTGACCTTGGCTTGGACTATGTGCGCAATTTTGAATTGTGAATCTAGAATTAAGTTTTTGAACTTAACCAAAATTGTACGTTTGATTTGGGCCATTAGCACAATTTTGAATTGTTGATTTTTCGATATAAGTTTAGAACTTTATCAAAACCCATTTGTATTTGGTGCACTTTGAAATTTGAATTTGATGGGAAAGGTTACAAGAATGGACTTGAAGATGAAAGCTAATTTTTTTAATAATTATGCTCGCTGTTATTTTCTTATAAGTTGTATTTTTTCTCTTGGGTTGTAATTTAAGAAAAACAAAAAAATGCCATACCCATCGTTTTTTTATTTATGCTTATATAATGATTGATAGCATGTTCATGCATATTACATGTCATTCAAAATACTCACAATCGCTTTATTATTTACATGCATCACATATAAATTTATATTGGTATATATATATATATATATATATATATATATATATATATATATATATATATATATATATATATATATATATATATATATATATATATATATATATGTGTGTGTGTGTGCGCGCGCGCGTGCGTGTATTAGAAAATAAACTTAGTTAAATAATGAATTAGTTTAAATGTTAAACTTATGAGCATTATTTAAAATTAGGTGATTCTTGAGTTTGGTAAAAAAAAAGTTTTAATTTCCTTTTTCCGTTGCTTTTTTGTTCTTTTTTGCCATATTTTTTAATTAAAATTTTATATTCTTTTTAATAAATTGATTTTTTTCAATTAAATCATCAATATTACCTCAAAGTGTAATTTCAACATTTAAAATTTAAAATTTAATTAGAATATAGTTGGATATATATTTAATATGATTTTTTTGGATTTAAATTTTAATATGATTCAATTGAAATACGATATTTATATATAATAAACAATACAATTTCCAATTTAAAAATAAGATTTAATTGGAAATAGAATTTATACGCTTAGACAAAATATGATTTAAAAAGCAATACGACCTTGAATTTTATTGTAGCTCATACCTCCTTTAATCAAGAATTATAACTAAATGATTTTATAGCCAAATATTACAAGTATACTGTGTAAATCTTTACAGCGAAAAAGTTTTTCTTTTCCACAATTTTTTTGGGAAATGAAATTATGTTCTTCTATTTTCAATCTGGGATGTTTGTAATCAACTAATCATGAAACTGACATTATCTTTTTTAATTTAAATTAACAACGTATTTTTTTCTTCGACGCTCATTCCATCTAGTGGTGCTGAGAATTTGGGTTTAATTTCTATTTTCTAGGCACTTGTTACTCGCAAACAAAGTGAAGCAAGAAACCAAACAAAGTGAAATTCAATAAGTTGAGTTATAGTTTTGATTTGCAGTTTGTTTGGTGACAGAAGTGCTAACATTAGTGGAGATCTAGTGGACCGCAATATTAATGTGATGAAACTTAGAGTGATATTCAGCATAAGAAAGGAGAAAAAAAATGTTTTTTCCTTGTTATTATTATTATTTTAGGGAGTTTTTTTCCTTGTTATTGATAGAGGAGATGTTGTTGCTATGTTTAAAAAGATTTAATTATCGAAACCACTTAATTAAAAAGATGTTGTTGCTATGTTGTTGCTAGTCACAATTTTTTTTTTTATAACCCAGGTGTCCAAACTTGCACTAGACTTATTCTGGACCCTCAGAAGAAGGTCGAAGGATGTGTCTCCACCAAACCTCGGAATCCTATCATACTGCTGAACACTCTGCGGACAAAGGAGTCTTCACAATTTTTGGTATGAAAATATCTATCCTTCATGTATTTCATTATTTGACAAGAAGTTGAATATACATTACATTTATTGCTTTAATCAAAACCTTGAAAAAAACATGTGCCTAATTATATAAATGGACGTACGTTGATGTTGTTGGCGAAATTAAGAATAAATGTTGTCGGCGAAAGTAATATGGATATTATTTGATAAAAAAAAAAAAAAAAGTGTAATACAGTTCTCCCTTAAAGTATGAGGATGGTACCAGTTACTCCATAAAGTATTAATTATAACATTTACATTTTTATTTTATAGTATTACATATTTTATTCCAAAACTACCCCGTCCCTTTTAAAACAAATACATTATTTCTTTATTAATTTATCAAAAAACAAAAGAAATGTTAATTATGAATTCATCCATTCACCAAACAATATTATATTTCAATTTCTTCATTTCTTCCGTTTTCTTCGGTGTTTTATGGTCTCAATTTTTTTTCTATATTTTCATCTCATTTTTTTCTTTATTTATGTTTTAATTTGTTTTCTTTATTTTATGTTTCAATTTTTTATATTTCTATCTCAACTTTTTTATTTATATTTTTCTATGTTTTATTTTTGTGATAATATCGCATTTATTTTCGGTACGAATTATTAAAAATATTGAGTAATTCTCCTTCGAATTATTTTTCGCAAAATTCAAGGTTGACATCAAACAATATTATATTTTAATTTCTTCATTTCTCCATCAATTTTTTTTATTAATTATAATTTTATTCGTCCACCAAATAATATCAAACTTCAATTTCTTTATTTATTTTGTTTCTTTCCGTCATAAATGAGATGAAATGAAGAAAAAACTTGAGATTGAAAAAGTATGGTAAAAAAATAAAGAAATTAAAACATAATATTATTTTGTGGAGGAATGAATTTATAATTAATAAAGAGACAATTTTAGTTTGATAAATTTATAAAGAAATTTTTATCTACGAAAGCGGCGGGGGTATTTTTGTAATAAAAACTACATAACTATAACAGAGGGGGATAAGTGTTATAATTGATACTTTAGGGGGATAACTGATATCATCCTCATACTTTAAAGGAAAAAATGTATTTCATTTCACCTAAAAAGGAAAGTAATATGGATATTGGCGAAACTACTAAGTTGATTTCTTATTCAAATTGAATGATAAAAAATAAAACATGGAAATATACCCACAATTAAAGTCTAGCGATATTGTCATAGCAAAGCAACCTTTTTTCAATTCCTAATTTAACTCTTCTTAATTAAGGGTCATAAAATCTACTCTTATCAATCCCAATAATTGACAACTCAATTTCTCTCTTACTTAATACATATTAATATATTTTTCTTCTCTCTAGAGATATCAAACTAAAAACAATATATTAGTTGTTTATAAAACTTATAATTACTACTCCAAACATAAACAATATTTTAATTTTAAAAAAAAACTTCTAGCACATGTTTAGTACTCTTCAATTTTGTCTCCATGTCAAAGTTTTTAAAACGCGGAGGAAGCATGTAATTCCAATAATGAGTTGTACTTGACATTGGATTTAACTATTCAAAATTTTATTAAAGTTATTACATTAAAATTTGTTTGAGCTCATATCATTATTCTTATCAAACCGAGCATGAATGATATAGTCATATAACTTTTAAAGCATTTGTGCGGATGCGCTTGCCAAAATCATGCACGCGAAGCGGAGCGGGAACATTTGTGCGTAAGTGCTTGCCAAAATGGGTCATGATGTGGGCCGTGAAGTTCATGTTTGTGAGTATCCTTCCCAAACTCTTCTTGAGCTGATTGAAGAGATATGTAACCTAGCTTTTTTCTTCTTGTAACAAAATATATATATATATATATATATATATATATATATATATATATATATATATATATTAGTATAAGGAATATTAGTTTAGTACTAAATCTAAAAAAAAATTGTTATGTGAAAAAAGGATGAAATTAATGATACTCGAATTTTCATGGAAATTTTTTCATGGAATACGGGATCGGTTAATGGAAATTGGTGAAATCAAAAAAGTCGGTTAAAACATGTTAAAATGATAAAATTTGGATGAAATTAGTGAACACTAGAAAAGTTGGTAAAAAAACGAGTGAAGCCTGTAAAAAGAAGTCCATGAAATTGATAAATACATATGAAATCGCATAACTTTGAATAAAATTCGTGAAAATCGGATAAAACCGGTGAAATTAGTGAAAAACCGATGAAATTGTTTAATATGGTGAAATCAGTGAATAGGGGAACAAATGTAAAGTCGGTAAAAACATGTGAAATCAATGAAATATGAGATGAAATTGGTGAAAAAACATGTAAATCAATGGAAAAACGTATGAAATAGGTAAAAACGAGTGAAATCTATAAACAAAAAAGTATAGTTTAACCGGCAAAAATAGGGTGAAACCGAAAAAACAAAAAAAATCGACGAAAAATTGAAAAAAAATTAATGTTGGTTAAACCGATAAAAGAATGGGTAAATTGAATAAAAATATATATTAAAACCATGTGGTCTACATTTTTTCTTTTTTTTTTCCTTCCTCCTTTCTTTTTTATTTTCTTTTTCATTCTTTATTTTTTCTTTCTTATAATATTCTTTCATACAAATCAAATATATTTATATACTTTGTGTTGCAAACTTAAAGTAATATAATGTTCCTATCAAAATAATATTGTACAAAAAATTCAATTTTTAGTAACAAAATATTAAATGACAAAGTGACAAAAATTTAAATATTGTCGCTAAAATGATGTACATTGACACATTATTGACAAGAAATGTAAAAATATTGTCATTATTGACATTTAGTGACGTCCCAAAAAACGAAAACTAAAAAAATATAGTGACAATATTTATTGTTACTAAGTTGTCATTATAAAAAATTTAAATTTCAGTGACAAAAAAGTAAAAGACAAAGTGACAAAAATTTATATATTCTCTAGCTTCCAGTCTATATAAAACGTAGTAGTTAGCAGAGGTAAGTCTGTCTGCCGCTTTCTTTCATAACAGAGCCGTTATTCCCGGCTGGCATAGAAGTCTCTCGCGCGGGCGAAGGAGATGCATTTCTGGTACTGGTAGTATTGGACAAGCTCTCAGGGAATAATCTAGTGACGAAAGTTGTGAAAAACTTATCACTAATGACATTTAATAATACCCCAAAAGTGACAATTAAAAAGTTGTCACTAAATTATAGTGGCAATATTAACTGTCACTAGATTATCACTGAAAGAGTGTCACTAATTGTCAATAGTGACAATTTAAGTTCCAGACATTTGTCACTAATCGCCATTAGTGATAACTTAATATATTTTATCACTATTGCACTTGTCACTATTTTTATTGTGACAAAATTAATATTTTTTCACTAGATATATGCAGAAAGTGATAATTTCAACAATGTCACTTAATATTTTGTCACTAAAATTCATTTTTCTTGTAAAAGGGTGTCACTAATCGTCAATAATGATAACTAACTTCATACACTTGTCATAAATAGCCATTAGTGACAATTTAAAAATATATTTTATCACTATTGTACTTGTCACTATTGTTATTGTGAAAAAATTAACATTTTTGTCACTAAATATATGCAAAAACTGACAATTTCAACAATGTTACTTAATATTATGTCACTAAATTTTATTTTTCTTGTAGTGGTAGTTTTTTTATATATATTATGTATTTTTCGTAACCGTTCAATGTTGTTCTAGCTATATTTTTATTTATTTCCAAATATGTAATTTTACAAATTCATTGTGTCATTTTGTGCTATAATTTATGAAATAATTAAGATTGACATTTTTTTATAGAATAAATTTAAACATAAAATATTTTTAAAAAAGAAATAATGTGTGAAAAATGCAAATAATAATTTTGATAGAAACAAACATAATATTATAAATTTACAACGCAAAATATGTCAATTTTTTTTAATTGTATAAGACAATTCTAGTTATTAATGAAGAAAAGGAAAAAGGAAAGAAGAAGAGAAAAGAAAAAAATAGAAAAAAAGAAAAATCCTGGACCATGTGGTCCAGGAGTTAGTCCGGGGAAGAATCTTCCAACAATGATACGGCCCTCTCTAATTAAAAGTGTTCACATGCATGGAATTTCCATGTGATGGAAACGTGTTCAAATTCATGAGAACTTATTAATTGGACTCTAAATTTCGATCAAAGAAATTTCAATAATAATGGTCATGGGTTAACTATATATGAGATGTGGGATTGTCCCACTGTTACGTTGTACCAGTTTTCTCAAGTAACCCATAGTTGATTGGGTGGTAATTTATGGCTTGGACTATGTGCGCAATTTTGAAATGTGAATCTAGAATTAAGTTTTTGAACTTAACCTAAATTGTACGTTTGATTTGGGCCATTAGCACAATTTTGAATTGTTGATTTTTCGATATAAGTTTAGAACTTTATCAAAACCCGTTTGTGTTTGGTGCACTTTGAAATTTGAATTTGATGGGAAAGGTTACAAGAATGGACTTGAAGATGAAAGCTAATTTTTTTAATAATTAAGCTCGCTGTTATTTTCTTATGGGTTGTAATTTAAGAAAAACAAAAAAATGCCATACCCGTCGTTTTTTTATTGGCTTAATTCCACTTTGCACCCTGCAAATGTATCAATTTGGCACTTTGCACCCTCGAAAAAAATAAATCCCACTTTGCACCCTCAAAACATATATTGTATTTCACTTTGCACCCTGGATGAATTTCAAGCCAAAAGACAAGGGTATTTTCGCCACTCTCTTAAAAAATCAACACATATTCCCTCCAAAATATAATAATGTGACATATATGTAATATTAATAGTATAATTAAAAAATTATCCATTAAAATAACTCTGGAAAAAATCCTTTTTAGGGCAGTTAAATGAATAATTTACTACTCTTAACTCGACCTAATATAAAATATTATTCTAAATAATTATTTATATAACTTGAAATAAGAAAATATAATATCAATACATAAATAAAACATAGTCTTGTTTTTACAGTAAAGTGGTGGAGTATAAGTAATTATATGGCGCCAAACGACCATCGAAAATACTTCTCACTCGAAAATTCATCAAAAAAAATTCCGACAAGATATTTTTCGACGAAATGTTTCGGTCCCAAGCCGCGACAAATTTTACGTTTTTCTTGTAGTGAGCTAAAAATTTAACGTAGTTGGTTAAAATTATGTTCCATACGAAATATAATATATAAAGGTCTATGTAACGATATATATATTAGAGCTTTGTGCATTTAAATAACATTAGGATCCCTAAACTCCAACATGGGCAAAAATATCATTTGATATCGTTCTTTTTAAATTTATATTTACAACATGTGACATCTCATTTTTTTTAATGTTTTTCTCGGAGTTGTTTTAATGGATAATTATCAATTTTACTCTTAACTGCACATGAATTAAAACATTAAAACCCTAAATTCAAATTTATATTAACATGTGACGTCTCAATTTCTTTTATGTTTTTTTCGGAGTTATTTTAATGGGCAATTGTCAATTTACTCTTAATTGCACATGAATCTCACATTAGTACATTTTAGAGGAAATATATGTTGATTTTTTAATGGAGTGACAAAAATACCCCTGCTTTTTGGCCTAATATTCACTTAGGGTGCAAAGTGAAAGACAATATATGTTTTGAGGGTGCAAAGTGGGATTGATTTTTTTCGAGGGTGCAAAGTGCCAAACTGATGCATTTCTAGGGTGCAAAGTGGGATTAAGCCTTTTTTTATTTATGCTTATATAATGATTGATAGCATGTTCATGCATATTATATATATATATATATATATATATATATATATATATATATATATATATATATATATGTGTGTGTGTGTGTGTGTGTGTGTGTGTGTGTGTGTGTGTGTGTGTGTGTGTGTGTGCGCGCGCGCGCGCGCGCATATAATTATTTTATGAAAATAAACTTAGTTAAATAATGAATTAGTTTAAATGTTAAACTTATGAGCATTATTTAAAATTAGGTGATTCTTGAGTTTGGAAAAAAAAAATATTATTTCCTTTGCAGCAAAGCATAATTAAGAAAGAAAGATGGATAATATATATATATATATATATATATATATATATATATATATATATATATATATATATATAATACATTTATTGCTTAAATTTGACAAGAAAAATGTAATGTTAACGGCAAAAATTCAATTTTCATACCATAAAATAGGCCAAAGTCCATTTTTCATACCAATCGAACAAAAATCATACCGTAGAATAAACGGACATTTCAAAAACCATACTTCCATCAAGTTTTTTTAACGGAATTGCCACGTGGTCCGTTAAATTGTCTTGAGCGAGAAAAAACTCACATGCACGGCACTTGTGGTATGAAAAATAAAAATTGTCATGTTCTATGGTATGAAAAATAATTTTTGCATATTACATTTTATTTGATTAGTTATATATATATATATATATATATATATATATATATATATATATATATATATATATATATATATATATATATATATATATATATATATATATATATATATTCAATTTCTTTTATTAACCACTCAAACATTTGTTATCCAGTCTTACCAAATAAAATTATTTGATTGAGAAATATTTTTCTACCTTTTTTTTTTGGTAGAAAAGTTAAGGATAATTTTACTTGAATTACAAACCAACCCAATTTGAAATCTAGTATTTCACTTTTTATGATAGTACCAAAATATACATTTCAAATGACTCAACTACTCGCGTGTTACACTTTTAATACGATCCAACTTAAACATTGAATGATATTTGCTAGGATCAACTTTGACAAGTCCTAATAAATTTTTTTCCCCGTACACCCATTTGCTAGCTATGAATGTTGATTGATTTCATTAATCAAAACTACATTCTAATGTGAGACCTACACGTAAAATATAATACCTACTAAAGGCCGTATGTCCCTTTCGTTAATATACTTTGAAATATTTGTTTAGATTAAAAGGTATGGGCAAGAACAAATAATTAAAGTTAATTACAGTTAAAATTGAAAGTGAGGCAAAAATTCAATTTTCATACTATAGAATAAGCCAAAGTCCAATTTTCATACCAATGGAATGAAAAATCATACTTTAGTTTCAAGTCAACTTAACGGACACGTGGCACTTCCGTTAAAAAACTGACGAAAGTGTGACTTGGTATGATTTTCGTTCAATTGGTATTAAAAATGGACTTTGATCTATTATACGGTATGAAAATTGAATTTTTGCCTAATGTTAACATACATCCTAAGTAATATATAACATTGGGGCCGGGCATCATATATATAATACCATTACTTTATTCAATAGGAGGGTGGAGAAATCCTACCTAGCTCCATGGAAGAAAATACAAGTGGAATCATGCATGACATAGATAATTTTAATAAACACAAGTACGTACGTACGTACAACAACAGGAATCAAATCAATAGCTTAGGGCTGACTCCCTCTGCCTCGGATAATAGAGACTTTCCAAGATTGTGCAGTTGAGCCTCCCTTGAGCATCCTCTGAGAGAATCTCGGATAGACGAATGTTTGCCGCTTCAGTTAGATGAATGCCATCCCAAAAAATGTAGTTGTTTGGATCAGACCAAACTGGCACTCCTGGACTTCCACAAAATCTTCCACTGTCGTAATTATACTCTCCTCCAATTCCGCAGCAAGCTTTCAACGCCGTCATGTTGTTAGGACCTACATTAATTATGTACAAAGACAATTAACAATGAACGTATTTTCTTCAATTTTAATTCATTCTATAGATATAATTAAGATCTATTTCTAATCACTTGCCTGAGAGTGTCTCTCGAAGAAGTTGTTGGAAAGCTTCGTAAAAGTCCGCATAAAATATGGTGAGATGTGGGAATTCATTTTGAAGATGATCGATGGATTTTTTGAGATCATTATTTTTATACACAATAAGATCATTGATCTTTCTCAAACACCCTAGATCATCATAGTCTGCGCGATTTATGCTACCTAACTGCGTAAGTATGAAGGGATAACATCCAATGGGAACATTTCCTGGGAGTATAATTCGAGTGGCGCCCATTTTAATCAACTCCTATGCAATGCAACATCATAAAAAGAAAAATAGTTAATTAGTTACTAATCGAAATATAAGAAGCCATAAATTTAATTAATGAATATATAATATATTAATTGGTATTGAATTATTACTTTTGCAGCCTTGATTTGAACCAGATTTACTATCGGGGCATAAGTCTTTACTTGTTGAATGGATTGGCCTTGGAGTAGTGGATAAGTGATGTCATTTGCTTCAACATCACCAAATAAGATAAGAGATCTTCCAAGTTTATCGGCACAATCTAGTATAAGCAAAGCGAATTAAAGCTAATGTCAGGTTATGCATGTATACATAATAAGATACAAATATATAATTGCATTGTACGTGGAATAAAACCTTCTGGTGTTGAACAAATGGAGTGAATGTGTTGCTTAAACCAACTTAGTTGTATGTCAAGTGACCTAACATAGGCTGGAAGAATGACTCTCCTAAGAGTAAAGAAGCTACGGTCGAGTACTGGGCTTCTGGCCACCGCAAAGATGATTGCATTGTTGGAAGAAGCATTCCCACCCAAATAAGGCTCAAGCACCGGAAATCCCATACCCGTGGCTACAAAATTATATATTAACATGCATAAATTTAAAAATACTTGCACTTAGTATATATATATACTATAATTGAATTAATACAATTGTAGTGACAAACACAAATTAATTAAGGTAATATATATTACGTACCTCCAACGTCTATGTCCAAAAGACCATCACACCAACGACCAGTAGGTTTACCGGGATAAGTTATACCATAAGGCCAACCTGCTGCAGGAAGATTTGGTTGAATCACAATTGAGTTACCATTATCAAAGACTCCATCTCCGAAATGGTATAGATAATCAAAAGGGCACACAGCACTTTGAGATGAAACTGAATTAACTAGGGCAAACACAAAAAGAATAAATAGAGCTTTGAATAAGGAGGAACCCATAGCTAGCTTCTTATGTTATACCTTTAACTCTTAGCTGTATGGCAGATTATTTATAGGCAAAGAATCAAGAACTTAATCCACCTACCATGTGAATTCGATCATCCGCGCAACAATCTAAAATGTCAATTTTTATTTTTATTTTTATTTTTATTTTTATTTTTTTAGCTACATGAGTTACATGCCTGAGAGGCTGAGATGAATTGACTTATTGACTTATTGGCTTCTGTTAATATTTATTGGCATTCTAGTACTGTTGCAAATAATTGAACGAGTTTTAAATAATAACATTAACTCATCAAATACAGGGTTTAAATTTTCATTAATTTCGTTTTATGATTCAGTACTTAAATATCAATTGAAAACTTTTCGAAAAAAAACATTTGAAATGAGTGTAAATCAAAGAATTATTATATTTTGTGTTGTCATTTCGATGTTTTGAGGGAAACGCATGAAAGTTTTGACAATGATTAATTAAATAATTTGATATTATTACATATAATTTTATTTTTAATGGGAAAGTTGCATGCATTTAGTCCCATATGACTGAACTTTAAGCACCTTTTGGGACAAAAAAAGTGCATACTTGAAGCAATTATACGGATTAAATTACTAAACAAAGACTATTCTATGGGACCTAAACTGGAAAATATTCTTCAAAATTGGGACAAAAAATACGAGTTTGTTACCGAATATGCAAAACATTTTAGAAATATTAGGTTGAAAAGTTCAATTTTATAAAGTACAAGATCAAAATTATTGAAGATAAAAAAAAATACAATTTTGATATACTAAAATAGAGTAACTAATGACACCCGAGGATCTACTGTAATTTTGTTGCGAAATATTGGGATTAACCTCTCTTCCTTTTGTCTCTCCCGGCCGACGTCTCGTTCTCTTTCCACGTGAATATTGTTTGATTTCTCAAGAAATTATATTTAGGTTTTAGACAGGATCGCACCTTAATCTGATTATGTGAGAAACTCTTTCAGTAAGAATTCAAACATTGGTTCACCACACCGTGGGACTTTAACTCTAAGCCAATATAAATTATTAATTGCTGAATAAATTAATCTAGTGAAAAGGTTATCATACTTTAAGGACTGCTTTAGGGAGAACCCTCGTCCCTCCCTCCCCCTCTCCTAATTAAATTGGGTTAAAGATATTGCCAGAGCAATAAATTTACTGTTAAATCAATTTTTGAAAAATTACTAGCTTATCCTTGATGGTCCAAACTTATTAATTACATGTTTGATACTTCCTTCATTCCACAATACATGTCTTTTTAGAGAGAAAAAAATTTCACAATACATGTCACTTTAGGAATTCAAGATAAACTTAAATGATATTTTGACATTATTACCCTTCTTCATTAAAAATTGAAATAGAGAGGTGGATTATGGGGAGTTACAAAATATTTAATTATTTCTCAAGGGTAATTTTGTCCAGCTACACTTTTATTTTCCTAAAATTTAGAGCATTAATTGATTTCTTAATTCTTGTGAAAAAACATTTTTTTTTTGAGATGTTGTGAAAAAACATTAAACGACATGTAATATGGAATGGAGTGAGTAATTACTTAAAAAGTTCTCTTTCTACATAAATATAACTCTTTCTTTATTTAATTTTTCAAGAGTACCTTATTTTACACAATATATGATTATATTTCTAAACTTGCGTATTTTTCATATATAATAATTATATTTAAGTACTTACCTCTCGTACCATCAAGGTGTTCATTTTCTTTTACCTGTTCAATTCGTCGTTCATAATTTTCCTATTAAAGAATTGAATAAGAAATGTTTTGCATATCTACATGAACCACAATATCCAAATTTAGTGGAGTTCATTTGTTTCGCCATAACTAATTAGCTCACACGGCTCATGATTCTTTATACCACTATTAATGTATCATTAATAAGTAGTTGCTATATATACATGTGACAATTATAATAAACGAGCTCGATGATGTTTTTCGCAAATTTCAGTCCTTACCTCATGCCAATATTCTTTTGTACTAAGGGTCATATATGAGCAATCCATTTTCATAATCTCTCATATTGTTTTAAACTTTTTAGAAAGAATTATTTTTGGGTGATAAATACAACACCAAAATTATTAAAACAAATCAATATTAAAATAATAGTGTTAATTAAAAATATTGAATATTATATTTTTATAATTAAAAATAATTATCTCCAAATATTTTGGGTTATTTTTTTAAACAAGCTCAAAAAAGAAAATAATAAAAAAAAAAAGTAGCATGTGAGGGAGGGGGCGTGGGCTAGGGGATCTCCCCCTCCCACTCCCCGAGGGTCCCCTCCAAGGTCAATCTACCATGTTTGCTCTCTCCTCCCCTCTAGTCATTAGAGATGGTTCGTTTTTTCCCCTTCCCCTCATATATCCTCTAGGGCATATCTCCCTAGTCATTAGAGATGCCCTAAATATCACAATAAAACTTACAGCGAAATAATTTCAGAATTTCTCAACCACAATTCAACATGAGGTGGAGGAGTTTTATAATTCAATTCAATCCATACGCTATCTTCAAATACAACAAGTCCAACGCCCACGAGGTAAATATATTTTCATCCAAAAATATATGAAATCTGTTATGGAACAAAATGCTCAGAAAGTGAAAGAAGGATCATTTCGAAAATTGAAAATATGTTTCCAAATTGAAAAAAAAAAAATATGTAGACTCATCTTATTTCCCAAAACTTATGTATTCCAATTTGTCATTTTTTTTTTGTGTGTGTGTAACAAATTAAAATGCCTTTTTTATTTATTGAAATATTGATCTAAATATGACAAGGGCCTAAGCTCATATGTGTGATATTTCTTGATTATGTTTCAATTGCATATAAGTAAAATAATATTGAAGGAGAATAACTGTTAGACATGATGCCCTAAACATGTATTTGACCTTCTTTAACTAAAATAAATAAATAAATTTTTCATATAATCATTTCGATTATGTATTTAATGTATAATATAAACAACATAAAATTCTAAGTCTGTAAAAGAGGTTGTGACTAAAATATATATGTTATACTAGAGGATTAAAGTTATATTTAATAGAATAAAAAGTCCATAGTGAGTTAAAAGTTAAGATCTTTAACTAAAACACTATTAGTACGGTCCACGAAACATTTACAATGAAGTCATTTTGATTCGAACTACTGATGTAGAGACATCGAAGGTGGAGGTACTGTGTGTAATTCGATTACATAGGACTGTACCAGACATGATCTAGAATCATAAATAAGATGTAATACCCCAAAATTTCGATTTTCAGAAAGTCCTGAAGTTTTACTTTTGTTTAGTTAAAATATTTTTGAGGTTATGTATTTTGAGAAAGTTTAAGTTTATATTTACAAATGAAGTTATGATTTTATATAAAACCTACATGATCATGAAAATAGAAGATTTTGGAGATTTAAAATTTTAAAACTTTTTGGGTCGGTGCAATTATTTAGAAACTATATTGATCATAATGTTTTTAAAAGAAAAACCCCTTTTTGTTGTTTCTAAAATAATTGGGGTTAACATATTAATTCGGTTGAAAAATATTGCTTTGGTTTTAAAACATATTTGGGTCGGTTGGAATTATATTTAAAAAAATTCTTAAGAATGACAAAGTCGAGTAAAATTTTTAAGAATGACTTTTGGTGCTAGTGCGTCGGGGATTGTAGGTCTTGGGGGTGGAGAAGCGTCGCTAATAACACAAATGGGATCTTCAATCCAAGGCAAATTTTCTTACTGTCTTGTGCCTTATTTAGGTCGAATGACAAAGTCGAGTAAAATGAAGTTTGGCGACCAGGTTGTGGTGACAGGTGCTGGTGTCGCTACAACACCTATAGTCCCAAACAGACCAAAAACCTTCTACTTTTTGACACTGGAAGGAATAACCGTCGGGAATAACACTACTTTTCCATCATCTTCAAAGGCAATTGATCAAGAAGAATTAGGTGGAAACATCATCATAGACTCTGGAACAACGTTAACCTACCTTCCAACCGAATTATATTATCAAGTTATGACAGCAGTAAAAAGTCAAATGAAATCGAGGCCAATCAGAGATCCACTAGGGTTGTTGAAATTGTGTTTCCGTTCGATAGCAAGAGTAAATATTCCAGAAATCACTTTTCATTTCAAAGGGGCTGATGTGAAGTTGAAACCTATCAACACTTTTATTGCGACAACTCCAAGGTCTATTTGTCTTGCTTTTGCACCAGCTAGTATTGTTGCAATTTACGGTAATTTGGCACAAGCGAATTTCTTGGTGGGGTATGATTTAGAAAAGAAGATCGTTTCGTTTAAGCCAACTACTGATTGTAGCAAAGCATAATTAAGAAAGAAAGATGGATAATGTTATGTTTAATTTAAGGTTTTAGGCCAATATATATAATATATTTATTGCTTAAATTGATTTGACAAGAAAAATATAATGTTAACATACATCTTAAGTAATATATAACATTGGGGCCAGGCATCGTATATATAATACCATTACTTTATTCAATTGGAGGGTGGAGAAATCCTACCTAGCTCCATGGAAGAAATACAAGTGGAATCATACATGACATGACATAGATAATTATAATAAACACAAGTACGTACGTACGTACAACAATAGGAATCAAATCAATAGCTTACGACTGACTCCCTCGGATAATAGATTTTTTCCAAGATTGTGCAGTTGAGCATCGCCAAAGCATCCACTGAGAGAATCTGGGATAGACGAATGTTTGCCGCTTCAGTTAGATGAATGCCATCCCAATAAATGTACTTGTTTGGATCAGAGCAAACTGGTACTCCTCGACTTCCACAAAATCTTCTATTGTTGTAATTATACTTTCCTCCAATTCCGCAGCAAGCTTTCAACGCCGTCCTCTTGTTAGGACCTACATTAATTATGTGCAAAGACAATTAACAATGAACGTATTTTCTTCAAATTTAATTCATTCTATAAATATAATTAAGATCTATTTCTAATCACTTGCCTAAGATGGTCTCTCCAAGAAGTTGTTGGAAAGCTCCGTAAAAGTCCGCATAAAATATGGTGATATGTGGGAATTCATTTTGAAGATGAACGATGGAGTTTTGGAGATCATTATTTTTATACACAATAAGATCATTGATCTTTCTCAAACACCCTAGAACATCATAGTCTGCGCGATTTATGCTACCTAACTCCGTAAGTATGAAGGGATAGCATCCGATGGGAACATTTCCTGTGAGTATAACTCGAGTGGCGCCCATTTTAATCAACTCCTATGCAATGCAACATCACAAAAATAAAAAATAGTTAGTTACTAATTGAAATATAAGAAGCCATATATAATATATTAATTGGTATTGAATTATTACTTTTACAGCATCGATTTGAGCCCGATTTACTTTTGAGACATAAGTCTTTACTTCTTGAATGGATTTGCGTTGGAGTAGTGGAAAAGTGATGTCATTTGCTTCAACATCACCAAATAAGATAAGAGATCTTCCAACTTTCTCGGCACAATCTAGTATAAGCAAAACGAATTAAAGCTAATGTCAGGTTATGCATGTATACATAATAAGATACAAATATATAATTGTACGTGGAATAAAACCTTTTGGTGTTGAACAAATGGAGTGAATGTGTTGCTTAAACCAACTTAGTTGTATGTTAAGTGGCATAGCATAGCGAAAATAATTGCATTGTTGGAAGAAGCATTCCCACCCAAATAAGGCGCAAGCACCGGAAATCCCATAGTCGTGGCTACAAAATCATATATTAACATGCATAAATTTAAAAATACTTGCACTTATTATATATATATATATATATATATATATATATATTATAATTGAATTAATACAATTGTAGTGAGAAACACAAATTAATTAAGGTAATATATAGTTAGTACCTCCAATGTCTATGTCCAAACGACCATCACACCAACGACCAGTAGGTTTACCGGGATAAGTTATGCCATAAGGCCAACGTGCTGCAGGAAGATTTGGTTGAATCACAATTGAGTTACCATTATCAAAGACTCCATCTCCTAAATGGTATAGATAATCAAAAGGGCACACAGCACTTTGAGATGAAACTGAATTAACTAGGGCAAACACAAAAAGAATAAATAGAGCTTTGAATAAGGAGGAACCCATAGCTAGCTTCTTATGTTATACCTTTAACTCTTAGCTGTATGGCAGATTATTTATAGGCAAAGAATCAAGAACTTAATCCACCTACCATGTGAATTCGATCATCCGTGCAACAATCTAAAATGTCAATTTTTATTTTTATTTTTATTGTTTAGCTACATGAGTTACATGCTTGAGATGAATTGACTTATTGACTTCTGTTAATATGTTAAGCAAATTGCAAGTTAATAATGAAAACAACTTGCATTCTAGTGTTGCAAATAATTGAACGAGTTTTAAAAGATAACATGGTTCATGAACTCATCAAATACAGGTTTTAAATTTTCGTTAATTTCGTTTTATGTTTCAATAGTTAAATATTAATTGAAAACTTTTCGAAATAATTAAACATTTGAAATGAGTGTAAATCAAAGAATTATTTTGAAATAGAAAATATTTTGTGTTTTCATTTGATGTTTTGAGGGAAACGCATGAAAGTTTTGACAATGATTAATTAAATATATATAGTTTGATATTATTACATATAATTTTATTTTTAATGGGCAAGTTGCATGCATTTAGTCCCATATGACTGAACTTTAAGCACCTTTTGGGACCAAAAAAGTGCATAATTGAAGCAATTACACGGACTAAATTATTAAACAAAGACTATTCTATCATTCCATGGGACTTACACTGCAAAATATTCTTCAAAATTGGATAAAAAAATACAAGTTTGTAACCGAATATGCAAAACATTTTAGAAATATAAGGTCGAAAAGTGTAATTTTATAAAGTACAAGATCAAAATTGTTGAAGATAAAAAAACTCTAGGACTAAAAATACAATTTTGTTATACTAAAATAGAGTAACTAATGACACCCGAGGATCTACTGTAATTTTGTTGCGAAATATTGGGACTACTCTCTCGGGATTGTCTATGCTGACTCTTGGCTGGTGAAAAACCATTTCAATCAAATTGTGACATTTGTCTACTGTCCATACCCTACTCAAACATGGAATATCCAAAATACCCACACAATAAAAAAAAAAATAACAACTCATCTTCCTCCCCACCCCACCCGACTGGCCACCACCCTCCACCAACCAAAGCCCGCCGCCCTCTACCTTCCCAGGCCAGCGACTACCTGGGGAGAAGTTCCCAGACCATCGCCGGCCTGGAACGACAGATTGGAGGCCTGCGACGGCCCCCTAGTTGAAGTCGTCGCAGGCCTCGGAATTTTACTTACAGGCCGGCGACTGTCTGGCCTAGGGTCGGCCATTCCGACGGCCTGGGATTGAGGGGAGGGGGAAGGGGGCGGCGGCAGGGTGGGTGGGTGGGTTTTTAGGGTTTTTTTTAATATAAAAATAATATAAAATAAAGCTTTTTATATTTGAATTTATTTGTAAAAATTGAAATTTTAATAAATATTTATAATTTGAAATTGTTATATGGTAAATTAATGAGTAATTTTTAAAAAAAATGTTCCAACAAAGAATTTTTGTAATTACTTTTTTCTTCACAATAATCAAACTCGAGTACATATTTACAATATTTTTTTTATAAAAAAATATTTACAAATTGTAATCAAGTTCGTTTCAACAACTTGATATTGTAAAAATTTATGTCAAAAATTGCAACATCAAATATTGAAAATGTTGTAACACTAATAATCGAATCATCATTCTTTTTAAAATTTTTAAATTACGGAGTATTTAGTGTTACATAACCATCTAATAGACAATTTGATCGAAATAATTACCGAATCATTTTTTATTTTATTTTGGTCGATCGGGATTCAAAACGGAGAACCAAGTCGTTATATATGTAACATTAGCTCCTCCATTTGTAAAAAAAAGAATCTCAATTTTTTTTTTATTTTGGTCGATCGGGATTCAAAACGGAGAATTAAGTCATTATGTAACATTAACTCCTCCGTTTATAAAAAAAGAATCTCATTTTTTTTATTTTGGTCGATCGGGATTCAAAATGGAGAATCAAGTCTTTATGTAACATTAACTCCTCCGTTTGTAAAAAAAAAATCTCAATTTTTTTTATTTTGGTTGATCGGGATTCAAACCGGAGAACCAAGTCGTTATGTAGAAGAAGATGGTTTTTTTCTTTTTTTTTTTTAAATTGAAAGGGTATTTTTGTCAATTTAGGGTGTCCAGTCCTATTTGTTGGGTTCGTACTCATTTACCCCACATTTTATACCATTGGACACCTATGTACAACTTTAATAGCTCAATGAACAAATTTTAAAGCAGGTCTTATCCTGACTCTTGAGTAGAGGGTCAGGATAGACTACTCCTACTCTCTCCCCCTTTTGTCTTTCCCGGCCGACGTCTCGTTCTCTCTTTCCATGTGTATTTTGTTTGATTTTTGGTACACAATTATAGGCCAATTCCCACTTTTGGTACACAGCTTTATGTGTCCAACACATTTGGTACACCTCTTTAACAAAGTTCGACACATTTGGTACAACCGTTAAATAAATTGCAAAATCACCGTTAATTCCGTTAGTTCGACACATTTGGTACACCTCTTTTCCAAAATTGACATGTGCGCGGCACATGGCTGCCCAAAAAAAAAAAATTAAACTTGATAAACTTTTATAAAAATTATCATATGTATTTATTATATTTATCATATCATATTTATATAATGATAAAAAAGTATGTATTTATTATTTATATGACATGTAAAATATAATAAATTATATAATGTCATTTATAGTTTAATACTGGAAGAAGAATAAAATATAATAAACAAGTTTATCAAGTTTCAATTTTCAAAAATTATTTATAAAAATAGTTTATTATTTTTATAGTTTATTATTTATAAAAATTATTAAAAAATATGTCTTTATTATTTATATGATGTAAAATATAATAAACTATATAATGTCATTTATAGTTTAATATTGGAAGAAGAATAAAATATAATAAAAATATTTGTCAAGTTTCAATTTTTAAAAATTATTTATATAAATAGTTTATTATTTATAAAAATTATTAAAAAATATGTATTTATTATTTATATGACATGTAAAATATAATAAACTATATAATGTCATTTATAGTTTAATATTGCAAGAAGAATAAAATATAATAAACAAGTTACTTTAATTTATCATATTTATAAAAATTATTAAAAAATATGTATTTATTATTTATATGACATGTAAAATATAATAAACTATAATGTCATTTATAGTTTAATATTGGAAGAAGAATAAAATATAATAAAAAAGTTTATCAAGTTTCAATTTTTTTTTTCTGGGCAGCCATGTGCCGCGCGCATGCCAATTTTGTAAAAGAGGTGTACCAAATGTGTCGAACTAACGGAATTAACGGTGATTTTGCAATTTATTTAACGGTTGTACCAAATGTGTCGAACTTTGTTAAAGAGGTGTACCAAATGTATTGGACACATAAAGCTATGTACCAAAATTGGGAACTGACCTATAGCTGTGTACCAAAATGCAATTCTCTCTTTTGGTTGATCGGGATTCAAAATGGAGAATCAAGTCTTTATGTAACATTAACTCCTCCGTTTGTAAAAAAAAAATCTCAATTTTTTTTTTATTTTGGTTGATCGGGATTCAAACCGGAGAACCAAGTCGTTATGTAGAAGAAGATGGTTTTTTTCTTTTTATTTTTAAATTGAAAGGGTATTTTTGTCAATTTAGGGTGTCCAGTCCTATTTGTTGGGTTCGTACTCATTTACCCCACATTTTATACCATTTGACACCTATGTACAACTTTAATAGCTCAATGAACAAATTTTAAAGCAGGTCTTATCCTGACTCTTGAGTAGAGGGTCAGGATAGACTACTCCTACTCTCTCCCCCTTTTGTCTTTCCCGGCCGACGTCTCGTTCTCTCTTTCCATGTGTATTTTGTTTGATTTATCAAGAAATTATATTTAGGTTTTAGACAGGACCGCACCTTCATCAAATTATGTGGGAACCTCTCTCAGTAAGAATTCAAACCTTGGTTCACCACACTGTGGGACTTTAACTCTAAGCCAATTTAAATTATTAACGGCTGAATAAATAAATCTAGTTAAAAGGTAATCATACTTTAAGGACTGCTTGAGGGGAGCGAATAGCAAATTAACTCCCTTTGTTATTTTAAATATGTGATTTAACTCCCTGTAATAAATAAAAGGGCAAAATACCTCTATGAGATATACTAAATAGGCAATTTAACTCATTGTGATAATAAAAATGGCAAAATACTTCCCTGTATTTTTATGAAAAAAGCACATTGCCTCCCTATAAATTGCTTATTAATTCATATCACAGGGTGTTAAATTGCTCATTATTTCATTTCACGGGGAGGCAAATTGCCTTTTTATATCACAAGGAGGTACATTGCTCATTATTTCATTTCACATGAAGTTAAATTGCCTACTTTTATTTAACAGGGAGGTAAATTGTTCATTAGACATATCATAGGGAGTTAACTTGCAAGAAGACCCGTTTAAGGGAGAACCCCCTCCCTCCCTCCCCCTCTCCTAATTAAATTGAGTTAGAGATATTGCAAGAACAACAAATTTACAGTCAAATCAATTTTTGAAAAATTCATAGCTTATCCTTGATGATCAAAACATATTAATTACATGGTTGATAATTACTTAAAAAGTTCTCTTTTTACATAAATATAACTCCTTCTTTATTTAATTTTTCAAGAGTACCTTATTTTAAACAATATATGATTATATTTCTAAACTTGCATATTTTTCATATATAATAATTTTATTTCAGTACTTACCTCTCGTACCATAAAGGAGTTCATTTTCTTTTACCTCTTCAATTCTTCGTTCATAATTTTCCTATTAACGAATTGAAAAAGAAATGTTTTGCATATCTACATGAAAAACAATATCCAAATTTAGTGGAGTTCATTTATTTCGCCATAACTAATTGGCTCACACTATAAATCTAAGGCCATCTAATTTAGTGGAGTTGATTTATTTCGCCATAACTAATTGGCTCACACAATATATCTTAGTCCATCTCTATTGACTAGGAGGGGGAATACCCTCTCCCCCTCTCTCTCCCCTTAGTTTTTTAGTCATCTCTAATAACTCATTCTATCAAATTCATTTAATTATAAATTTTATTCTTCTCTAGTCTCCTTACTTATTATTATTATTACATCAAAAATAAATTTAAAATTAACATTAATTTAAAATCAAAAGTACATTAGGGAACATAAAAAAGAAAAAATTACATTAAATATTAAATTAACCCATATAAGGAAATTCAACACCTTCGCCATATTCGTTGCCACCATTGTTGCTGCCGTTGATATTGTTGCCTCCATCGTCTAGATTGGTCGAACCTCCTGATGTATTTCTAAATAAACGAGCTTGACGATGTTTTTCGCGAATTTTAGTCCTCACCTCATGTCAATATTCTTTTGTGTTAGGGTAAGCAATTCATTTTCATAATCTCTCGTATTATTTTAAATTTTTTAGAAAGAATTATTTTTGGGTGATAAATACAACCCCAAAATTATTAAAACAAATCAATATTAAAATAATAGTGTTAATTAAAAATAATAAAAATAATTATCTCCAAATAATACACAAATTTTTGGATTTTTTTTAAAAGCTCAAAGAAACAAATAAAACAATAACAAAAAAAAAAAAAAAAATTAGCATGTCCCTCTAACATGTTTGTCCTCTCCTCCAATGGGGGGTGCATGAACCCTCCTAAAGTCTTTGGGCCTGTTTGTTTGGTGTTTGAGAAAGTAGTTCGGGAGAGCAGGGACGGATCCAGGATTATAGAGTAGGGGGGGCCGAGTTTACCCATCGTTAAAATTAATTGAGAAAATGATATTCAATATAATTTATTTGCATTAGAATAGATTATTAACGAGGATTCTATTGAATTCAAAATGCAAAAGTAACTGAATGAAAAAACTATGAAAATTGTATACGACGCTCTTCATATCATAAAAATTCTTCATTTTTATTCCCAATGTGAATAATCAAACAATTCGCATGGTAGTAATCTTTCATCTAGTTTCTAAGCCTAATTTTCACCAACTTTATTGTTGATAATCATTATTTCTGTTGTGTTGGTAATATAAAAGACTAAATATGTATAATTGACAATTTAACATGAAAATATACTTGTCATTTTATTAGAATTGTTGTAACGGCATCATAGATATATATAGAGTATAAGAAAAAAAAAACTTCTAAAACTTTGAATTTAATCAGTAATTGAATAATGTAAACATTAGCACTAATATCTCAAAAAAAAAAGGTAGCACTCATTTTTTTTTAAAAATTCTTGGGGGAAAGGGGGCTGGATCCGTCCCTGCGGGAGAGTAGTGGAGGTTTGTGAAATAATCTCGATTTGCGTAATATTGTTTGTTTGAGTTTTAAGAGAGTGGTTTGAGAAATAAAGTAGGTGTAGGTTTTTGTTGGAATAGTTAGGTTGTAGGTATTAGATGTGTAAGACTTAATGTCAAATCATGTTTGTTGTGAGATAAATTGTGTAAGAGATAGATTACTTTATGTCAAATCATAGTAGAGTTTGTATAGTTTTTGTTTAAAGATTGTTTGTGTTTTGGAAGAATAGTTTGAGAAAACTGAGAATTGAAAATTTTATTTCAGAAAATAAAAAATATATTTGTTTGGCATTTCCCAAACACAAAAATTGATGTTTTTGGGTTAGAGTTTTATAATTGTTATTTAAACTACTAGATCTATTGTACGCGAAAATCGTTGGCATAGAATTTTGTTAATAATTCGATTATTTGAAGAAGTCCGAAGATGTGATGAACGAGAATCAGAATTGGTGACAATTGCAAATTATCTCTTTCTCCGCTTCTAATAATTCGTGACAATCGTACTTGCCGGCATTTGATGCAATTAATACACTTTGGGCTTATCAGGGGCGGACCTCAAGTGGGACTGGGAGGGGCCATGGTCCCCCAGACAAAATTATATTTATACTATATATATGTGTATTATTAACATGTACATATAAATGGTGAAGTGGTTGGGCACTACATGGAGGATCTACGGGTTGGGAGTTCTACTCCTCTGAAGAACTTTATGTTATATGTTTTAACTTCTTTGTTGATAATTAATTGCTCTTTTGACCTAGTAATTTTCTTTCTATTTCATGGAGATTTAATTGATTTCTTTATTTTAGCCAATTTTTTTACCTCTTTGTGGAGATTTATTGCTTTTTTTGGCCCAGTGATTAACTTTTTTTTTTTTTTTTTTTTTTTTTTTTATCTCTTTTTTATATATATATATATATAGGCCTAGTAATTTTCTTTCTATTTCATGGAAATTTAATTGATTTCTCTATTTTGGCCAATTTTTTACCTCTTTGTGGAGATTTATTACTATTTTTGGCCCAGTGATTAACTTTCTTTTTTATCTCTTTTTGATATATATATATATATATATATATATATATATATATATATATATATAGAAATACTCGGTTGATATAAACTCATCTACTCATGTACTAATGTATTTATTTTTTCATTTCACCCTAAAATTTATCTAGTTTTTCCTTTTTAAAGTATTCATTAATTGACGTTTCACATGAAGTTTGCCTTTGTGCAGGCTTCAAGTTCCTTAGTAGATATAATTTTATTGAATTATGAGATCATAATTATACTATAATTACAGAAGTCATAGTATAATTTTAACAGTATATTATACATATTAGTGGGACATTCAACATTTATATGTCTTGATTAAACAACATTTATTTATTTTTAATTCAACTAGATTGCATCTTAAACATCTGTTTTGAGTGTTTAAAAATCCATATTCTTGAAATATTGAAAGTATATTTTTTCACTTGTTCTTGAATAAAATTATAGTATTACTTTATCATAAGTTAATTTTTGTTATTTTATCAAAATATTAAAAAATATCAAGGTTTTGTTAACAAAAAATCTTTGGCCCCCCAACGAAAGTAGTCTAGGTCCGCCCCCGGGGCCAATTAATGTCTAGTGGCCTGATTACACATTAACAATGATACGGCCCTCTCTAATTACAAGTGTTCACATGCATGGAATTTCCATGTGATGGAAACGTGTTCACATTCATGAGAACTTATTAATTGGACTCTAAATTTTGATCAATATCTATGTGATGAAAACGTGTTCACATTCATGAGAACTTATTAATTGAACTCTAAATTTAGATCAAAGAAATTTCAATAATTGATGTGTCCAAATTTTGTACCGAAGGCAATTAAGAGATTACACTAAGTCGACATAAATGAGAGATCAGTAACGTCTTTATCATAAACTCTCATAGCGTCTGTAACGTCTTTGTATTTATTACTTGTAACGTCTGTAACGTTTTTGTATTTATTACTTGTAACGTCTTTCCTGAAAAGACTATTATACCCCTGTATGTACCTATAAATAGGTCGCCCTATTTCTAAACAAAGAAAACGAACTCAACTTATTATTACAATTACAATACAATTTTTCTCTCGATATAAGTGTACAGACCTTATTTCATTATTGTGATGTTGTTATAGATCGAAGGGCTTATTCCGTTTTTGCCTTGAACATTTTTATACAATATCAATAATAATGGTCATGGGTTAACTATGAGATGTGGGATTGTCCCATGCACTGTTGTACCAGTTTTCTCAAGTAACCCATAGTTGATTGGGTGATGCGTCAATTTATGAAATTGACCTTGGCTTGGACTATGTGCGCAATTTTGAAATGTGAATCTAGAATTAAGTTTTTGAACTTAATCAAAATTGTACGTTTGATTTGGAGTATTAGCACAATTTGAATTGTTGGTTTTTCGATATAAGTTTAGAACTTTATCAAAACCCGTTTGTGTTTGGTGCAATTTGAAATTTGAATTTGATGGGAAAGGTTACAAGAATGGACTTGAAGATGAAAGCTAATTTTTTTAATAATTAAGCTCGCTGTTATTTTCTTATGGGTTGTATTTTTTCTCTTGGGTTGTAATCTCAGAAAAACAAAAAAATGCCATACTCGTAGTTTTCTTTATTTATGCTTATATTATGATTGATAGCATGTTCATGCATATTACATGTCATTCAATATACTTCACAATCGCTTTATTATTTACATGCATCACATATAAATTTATACTGATATATATATATATATATATATATATATATATATATATATATATATATATATATATATATATATATATATATATATATATATATATATATATATATATATATATATATATATATATGTGTGTGTGTGTGTGTGTGTGTATAATTATTTTATGAAAATAAACTTAGTTAAATAATGAATTAGTTTAACTGTTAAACTTATGAGCATTATTTAAAATTAGGTGATTCTTGAGTTTGGTAAAAAAAAAGTTTTAATTTCCTTTTTCCATTTCTTTTTTGTTCCTTTTTGCCATATTTTTTAATTAAAATTTTATATTCTTTTTAATAAATTGATTTTTTCAATTAAATACATTTAAAATTTAAAATTTAATTAGAATATAGTTGGATATATATTTAATATGATTTTTTTGGATTTAAATTTTAATATGATTCAATTGAAATACGATATTTATATATAATAAACAATACAATTTCCAATTTAAAGATAAGATTTAATTGGAAATAGAATTTATACACTTAGACAAAATATGATTTAAAAAGCAATACGAACTTGAATTTTATTGTAGCTCGTACCTCCTTTAATCAAGAATTATAACTAAATGATTTTATAGCCAAATATTACAAGTATACTGTGTAAATCTTTACAGCGAAAAAGTTTTTCTTTTCCACAATTATTTTGGGAAATCTAATTGTGTTCTTCTATTTTCGATCTGGGATGTTTGTAATCATGAAACTGACATTATCTTTTTTAATTTAAATTAATAACGTATTTTTTTTTCCGACGCTCATTCCATCTAGTGGTGCTGAGAATTTGGGTTTAATTTCTATTTTCTAGGCACTTGTTACTCGCAAACAAAGTGAAGCAAGAAACCAAACAAAGTGAAATTCAATAATTTGAGTTATAGTTTTGATTTGCAGTTTGTTTGGTGACAGAAGTGCTAACATTGGTGGAGATTTAGTGGACCGCAATATTAATGTGATGAAACTTAGAGTGAGTCAGCTAACATTGATAGAGGAGATATGTTGTTGCTATGTTTAAAAAGATTTAATTATCGAAACCACTTAATTAAAAAGATGTTGTTGCTATGTTGTTGCTATGGCTGTCAATGGGTCGGATTCTGGTCGGATCAGGCTCGTCCAGATTCGGCTTTATTTATATCCGATCGAATTCTGTCGGATTCGGATCTTGCTCGGATTGTGTTCGAATCTAGATTTTTTGAATCCAATGGATCTTGGTCGGATTTGACCGGATATCGGATATTTTTCGGATCCAATAAATTTGTATTTAAAAGGTTAAATTTATATTTTTTTCCTAAAACAAGTTTATTATCTTTTTTAATTTTAGCTCACATTTTAAAAGTTTCTTTACTATATTCATATTTGTAGAATGAATATATTGGTTTAAATAAATTTATAAACGAATTATAAATTACTATCTTCTTAAATTGATTAATGATACTTATTTTATAAATCATTTTGTATATATATGTCTTTCTTTTTATTTGTTGTCGGATACGGATCTTTAATGGATCGGATCGACCTAAATCCATATTCGCTCCATGAGTTTCGGATTTCGAATCTTTATAATCGGATCAAGTCCATCGAATCTCTAATCGAATAATTATCCTAATAAATCGGACCGAATTCGGACGGATCCGGATTGAAATCCGCCCCATTGACAGCCCTAGTTGTTGCTAGTCACAATTTTTTTTTTTTTTTATAATCCAGGTGTTCAAGCTTACACTAGACTAATCTTGGACCCTCAGAAGAAGGTCGAAGAATGTGTCTCCACAAAGCCTCGAAATTAATCACATCATACTACTGAACACTCTGCGGATAAAGGGGTCGTTACAATTTTTGGTATGACAATATCTATCCTTCATGTATTTCATTATTTGACAAGAAGTTGAATATACATTACATTTATTGCTTTAATAAAAACCTTGAAAAAAACATATATAAATGGACGTACGTTGATGTTTTTTTTTTTTTTGACAACAAGTTGAATATACATTGCATTTAACCTTGAAAAAAACATGTGGGACGTACGTTGATGTTGACAACAAGTTGAATATACATTGCATTTAACCTTGAAAAAAACATGTGCCTAATTATATAAATGGACGTACGTTGATGATGTTGGTGAAATTAAAATTAGGGAAATTTTTACTCAGATCGGGTTTGGTCGAATCCAAACTAATTACATGGCAAGTGTAATACACTTGCTTTGAGATTGGATGTAAAGTGACCAATCACAAAGCAAGTGCAATACACTTGCTTGGTGGTTGGATGGGTTTGGCCAAGCCAGACTTAGGCAAGAATTTTCCTTAAGAATAAATGTTGTTGGCGAAATTAAGAATAAATGTTGTTGGTGAAAGTAACATGGATATTATTTGAAAAAAAAAAAAAGTGAAATACAGTTCTCCCTTAAAGTATGAGGATGGTATCAGTTACCCCATAAAGTATTAATTATAACATTTACATTTTTATGTTATAGTATTAAACATTTTATTCTAAAACTACCCCGTCCCTTTTAAAACAAATACATTATTTCTTTATTAATTTATCAAAAAACAAAACAAATGTTAATAATGAATTCATCCATTCACCAAACAATATTATATTTCAATTTCTTCATTTCTTCCTTTTTTCTTCGGTGTTTTATGGTCTCAATTTTTTTTCTATATTTTCATCTCATTTTTTTCTTTATTTATGTTTTAATTTTTTTTCTTTATTTTATGTTTCAATTTTTTATATTTCTATCTCAACTTTTTTCTTTATATTTTCCTATGTTTTATTTTTGTGATAATATCGCATTTATTTTCGGTACGAATTATTAAAAATATTGAGTAATTCTCCTTCGAATTATTTCTCGCAAAATTCAAGGTTGACATCAAACAATATTATGTTTTAATTTCTTCATTTCTCCATCAATCTTTTTTATTAATTATAATTTTATTCGTACACCAAATAATATTAAATTTCAATTTCTTTATTTATTTTGTTTCTTTCCGTTATAAATGAGATGAAATGAAGAAAAAACTAGAGATTGAAAAAGTATGGTAAAAAAAATAAAGAAATTAAAACATAATATTATTTTGTGGAGGAATGAATTTATAATTAATAAAGAGACAATTTTAGTTTGATAAATTAATAAAGAAATTTTTATCTACGAAAGTGGCGGGAGTATTTTTGTAATAAAAACTACATAACTATAACAGAGGGGATGGAGGGATAACTGATATCATCCTAATACTTCAAAGGGAAAACTGTATTTCACCTAACAAGGAAAGTAATATTATCCTTGGTCAAAACATATTAATTACATGGTTGATAATTACTTAAAAATTCTCTTTTTATATAAATATAACTATTTCTTTATTTTATCTTTCAAGAGTACCTTATTTTACACAATATGTGGTTATATTTCTAAACTTGCGTATTTTTAATTAATAATAATTATATTTCAGTACTTACCTCTCGTACCATCAAGAAGTTCATTTTCTTTTACCTCTTCAATTCTTCGTTCATAATTTTCCTATTAACGAATTGAATAAGAAATGTTTTGCATATCCAAATGTTGGATGTACATAACCACAATATCCATATTTAGTGGAGTTTATTTATTTCGCCATTACTAATATACTCACACTGTATATCTAAGGCCATCTAATTTAGTGGAGTTCATTTATTTGCCCATAAGTAATTGGCTGACACTATATATCTAAGGCCATCTTTTATTGACTAGAGGCCAATATCCTATTTTCTTCCCCTCACCTAGTTTTTTAGTTATCTTCAATGACTAATTCTATCAAACTCATTTAATTAAAAAATTATTTCTTCTCTAACCTCATTACTTATTATTATTATTACACCAAAAATAAATTTAAAATTAACATTAATTTAAAATCAAAAGTACATTGGAGAACATAGAAAAGAAAAAATTACATTAAATATTAAATTAACCTATATAAGGAAATTCAACACCTCCGCTATATTCGTTGCCACCATTCATGATGCCGTCGATATTGCTGCCACCACAGTCTAGATTGGTCAAACCTCCTGATGAATCTCCAAATAATCGAGCTCGACGATATTTTTCGAGAATTTTAGTTCTCACCTCATGCCAATATTCTTTTGTATTATGGGTCATGTATGAGCAATTCATTTTCGTAATCTCTCGTATTATTTTAAATTTTAATAAAGAATTATTTTTGGGTGATAAATACTACCCAAAATTATTAAAATAAATTAATATTGAAATAATAGTGTTAATTAAAAATAATGAAAATAATATTTTTATAATTAAAAATAAGCATCTCCAAATAATACACAATTTTTTGAGTTAATTTTTCTTAAAAAGCTCAAAAAACAACAAAATAAAAAAAAAATAGCATGTGAGGGAGGGGGTTTGAGCTGGGGAATCTCCCCTCTCCCTCCCACTCCCCCTCCCCCACCCCCAGGGTCCCCTCAAAGGTCAAGGGGACCCCTCTAAAATATTTGCCCTCTGCTTCCCTCTAGTTATTAGAGATGATTATTTTTTTCCCTTCCCCTCATATATCCTCTAGGTCATCTCTCTCTAGTCATTAAAGATGCCCTAATAAAACTTAGAGCGAAATAATGAAAAGAAATAAAACTTAGAACGAAATAATGAAAAGAAATAAAAGTGCAGCTTTCAGAATTTCTCAACCACAATTCAACATGAGGTGGAGGAGTTTTATAGTTCAATCCATTCCGTACGCTATCTTCAAATACAACAAGTCCTACGCCCACGAGATAAATATTTTTTCATCCAAAAAAAGACGAAATCTGTTATGGAACAAAATGCTCAGAAAGTGAAAGAAGGTTCATTTCGAAAATTGAAAAAATGTTTCCAAATTGAAAATAAAATATATATATATAGACTCATCTTATTTCCCAAAACTTATGTATTCCAATTTGTCATTTTTTTGTGTGTGTGTAACAAATTAAAATGCCTTTTTTTAATTGAAATATTGATCTAAATATGACAAGGGTCTAAGCTCATATGTGGGGATATTTCTTGATTATGTTTCCATTGCATATAAGTAAAATAATATGGAAGGAGAATAACTGTTAGGCATGATGCCCTAAAGGATGTATTTGACATTCTTTAATTGAAATAAATAAATTAATTTAAAATTAATTTCTCATATAATCATTTCGATTATACATTTAATGTATAATATAAACAATCGAAAATTCTAAGTCCATTAAAGAGGCTGTGACTAATATATATATATATATATATATATATATATATATATATATATATATATATATATATATATATATATATGTTATATTGGAGGATTAAAGTTATATTTAATCTATATTTATTATTATTTTATTTTATTACATATAAAAGTACGAGTTCAGAAAACAGAATTTCTTGAATTTTTTGTGAAGATTAATATATCCCTACTTAAATTTTTATTATAAATGGCAAAATAGAAAAAAACTTGAAGAAACATTCTTCTACATAAACACTACCACTTGAAAATATATATCTTAGAAATCATTTTCCTATCAAAATTTCAAAAGTCCATATCCAACCACATAAAAACTAATTCCACATAAATGCATAGGTTGATCAACACTAGCAACCACACAGCGGCATTAGAATAAGGAATATTAGTATAGTAATAAATCTAAAAAAAAAATTGTTATGTGAAAAAAGGATGAAATTAATGATACTCGAATTTTCATGGAAATTTTTTCATGGAATACGGGATCGGTTAATGGAAATTGGTGAAATCAAAAAAGTCGGTTAAAACATGTTAAAATGATAAAATTTGGATGAAATTGGTGAACACTAGAAAAGTTGGTAAAAAAACGAGTGAAGCCTGTAAAAAGAAGTCCATGAAATTGATAAATACATATGAAATCGCATATATAACTTTGGATAAAATTCGTGAAAATCGGATAAAACCGGTGAAATTAGTGAAAAACCGATGAAATTGTTTAATATGGTGAAATCAGTGAATAGGGGAACAAATGTAAAGTCGGTAAAAACATGTGAAATCAATGAATATGAGATGAAATTTGTGAAAAAACATGTAAATCAATGGAAAAACGTATGAAATAGGTAAAAACGAGTGAAATCTATAAACAAAAAAGTATAGTTTAACCGGCAAAAATAGGGTGAAACCGAAAAAACAAAATAAATCGACGAAAAATTGAAAAAAATTAATGTTGGTTAAACCGATAAAAGAATGGGTAAATTGAATAAAAATATATATTAAAACCATGTGGTCTATTTTTTTCTTTTTTTTTTCTTCCTCCTTTCTTTTTTATTTTCTTTTTCATTCTTTATTTTTTCTTTCTTATAATATTCTTTTATACAAATCAAATATATTTATATACTTTGTGTTGCAAACTTAAAGTAATATAGTGTTCCTATCAAAATAATATTGTACAAAAAATTCAATTTTTAGTAACAAAATATTAAATGACAAAGTGACAAAAATTTAAATATTGTCGCTAAAATGATGTACATTGACACATTATTGACAAGAAATGTAAAAATATTGTCATTATTGACATTTAGTGACGTCCCAAAAAACGAAAACTAAAAAAATATAGTGACAATATTTATTGTTACTTAGTTGTCATTATAAAAAATTTAAATTTCAGTGACAAAAAAGTAAAAGACAAAGTGACAAAAATTTATATATTCTCTAGCTTCCAGTCTATATAAAACGTAGTAGTTAGCAGAGGTAAGTCTGTCTGCCGCTTTCTTTCATAACAGAGCCGTTATTCCCGGCTGGCATAGAAGTCTCTCGCGCGGGCGAAGGAGATGCATTTCTGGTACTGGTAGTATTGGACAAGCTCTCAGGGAATAATCTAGTGACGAAAGTTGTGAAAAAGTTATGACTATTGACATTTAATAATACCCCAAAAGTGACAATTAAAAAGTTGTCACTAAATTATAGTGGCAATATTAACCGTCACTAGATTATCACTGAAAGAGTGTCACTAATTGTCAATAGTGACAATTTAAGTTTCAGACATTTGTCACTAATCGCCATTAGTGATAACTTAATATATTTTATCACTATTGCACTTGTCACTATTTTTATTGTGACAAAATTAATATTTTTTCACTAGATATATGCAGAAAGTGATAATTTCAACAATGTCACTTAATATTTTGTCACTAAAATTCATTTTTCTTGTAAAAGGGTGTCACTAATCGTCAATAATAATAATTAACTTCATACACTAATTGTCACAAATAGCCATTAGTGACAATTTAAAAATATATTTTATCACTATTGTACTTGTCACTATTGTTATTGTGAAAAAATTAACATTTTTGTCACTAAATATATGCAAAAACTGACAATTTCAACAATGTTACTTAATATTATGTCACTAAATTTTATTTTTCTTGTAGTGGTAGTTTTTTTATATATATTATGTATTTTCGTAATCGTTCAATGTTGTTCTAGCTATATTTTTATTTATTTCCAAATATGTAATTTTACAAATTCATTGTGTCATTTTGTGCTATAATTTATGAAATAATTAAGATTGATATTTTTTTATAGAATAAATTTAAACATAAAATATTTTTAAAAAAGAAATAATGTGTGAAAAATGCAAATAATAATTTTGATTGAAACAAACATAATATTATAAATTTACAACGCAAAATATGTCAATTTTTTTTAATTGTATAAGACAATTCTAGTTATTAATGAAGAAAAGGAAAAAGGAAAGAAGAAGAGAAAAGAAAAAAATAGAAAAAAAGAAAAATCCTGGACCACATGGTCCAAGAGTTAGTCCGGGGAAGAATCTTCCAACAATGATACGGCCCTCTCTAATTAAAAGTGTTCACATGCATGGAATTTCCATGTGATGGAAACGAGTTCAAATTCATGAGAACTTATTAATTGGACTCTAAATTTCGATCAAAGAAATTTCAATAATAATGGTCATGGGTTAACTATATATGAGATGTGGGATTGTCCCACTGTTACGTTGTACCAGTTTTCTCAAGTAACCCATAGTTGATTGGGTGGTAATTTATGGCTTGGACTATGTGCGCAATTTTGAAATGTGAATCTAGAATTAAGTTTTTGAACTTAACCAAAATTGTACGTTAGATTTGGGCCATTAGCACAATTTTGAATTGTTGATTTTTTGATATAAGTTTAGAACTTTATCAAAACCCGTTTGTGTTTGGTGCACTTTGAAATTTGAATTTGATGGGAAAGGTTACAAGAATGGACTTGAAGATGAAAGCTAATTTTTTTAATAATTAAGCTCGCTGTTATTTTCTTATGGGTTGTAATTTAAGAAAAATAAAAAAATGCCATACCCGTCGTTTTTTTATTTATGCTTATATAATTATATAATGATTGATAGCATGTTCATGCATATATATATATATATATATATATATATATATATATATATATATATATATGTGTGTGTGTGCGCGCGCGCGCATATAATTATTTTATGAAAATAAACTTAGTTAAATAATGAATTAGTTTAAATGTTAAACTTATGAGCATTATTTAAAATTTAGGTGATTCTTGAGTTTGGAAAAAAAAAATATTATTTCCTTTGCAGCAAAGCATAATTAAGAAAAAAAGATGGATAATATTATATATATATATATATATATATATAATACATTTATTGCTTAAATTAATTTGACAAGAAAAATGTAATGTTAACGGCAAAAATTCAATTTTCATACCATAGAATAGGTCAAAGTCCATTTTTCATATCAATCGAACAAAAATCATACCGTAGAATAAACGGACATTTCAAAAACCATACTTCCATCAAGTTTTTTAACGGAATTGCCACGTGGTCCGTTAAATTGTCTTGAGCGAGAAAAAACTCACATGCACGGCACGTGTGGTATGAAAAATAAAAATTGTCATGTTCTATGGTATGAAAAATGATTTTTGCATATTACATTTTATTTGATTAGTTATATATATATATATTCAATTTCTTTTATTAACCACTCAAACATTTGTTATCCAGTCTTACCAAATAAAATTATTTGATTGAGAAATATTTTTCTACCTTTTTTTTGGGTAGAAAAGTTAAGGATAATTTTACTTGAATTACAAACCAACCCAATTTGAAATCTAGTATTTCACTTTCTATGATAGTACCAAAATATACATTTCAAATGGCTCAACTACTCGCGTGTTACACTTTTAATAGGATCCAACTTAAACATTGAATGATATTTGCTAGGATCAACTTTGACCAGTCCTAATAAATTTCTTTCCCCGTACACCCATTTGCTAGCTATCAAAGTTGATTGATTTCATTAATCAAAACTACATTCTAATGTGAGACCTACACGTAAAATATAATACCTACTAAAGGCCGTATGTCCCTTTCGTTAATATACTTTGAAATATTTGTTTAGATTAAAAGGTATGGGCAAGAACAAATAATTAAAGTTAATTACAGTTAAAATTGAAAGTGAGGCAAAAATTCAATTTTCATACTATAGAATAAGCCAAAGTCCAATTTTCATACCAATGGAACGAAAAATCATACTTTAGTTTCAAGTCAACTTAACGGACACATGGCACTTTCGTTAAAAAACTGACGAAAGTGTGACTTGGTATGATTTTCGTTCAATTGGTATTAAAAATGGACTTTGATCTATTATATGGTATGAAAATTGAATTTTTGCCTAATGTTAACATACATCCTAAGTAATATATAACATTGGGGCCCGGCATCATATATATAATACCATTACTTTATTCAATAGGAGGGTGGAGAAACCCTACCTAGTTCCATGGAAGAAAATACAAGTGGAATCATGCATGACATAGATAAGTATAATAAACACAAGTACGTACGTACGTACAACAACAGGAATCAAATCAATAGCTTAAGACTGACTCCCTCTGCCTCGGATAATAGAGACTTTCCAAGATTGTGCAGTTGAGCCTCCCTTGAGCATCCACTGAGAGAATTTCGGATAGACGAATGTTTGCCGCTTCAGTTAGATGAATGCCATCCCAATAAATGTAGTTGTTTGGATCAGACCAAACTGGCACTCCTGGACTTCCACAAAATCTTCTACTGTCGTAATTATACTCTCCTCCAATTCCGCAGCAAGCTTTCAACGCCGTCCTGTTGTTAGGACCTACATTAATTATGTACAAAGACAATTAACAATGAACGTATTTTCTTCAATTTTAATTCATTCTATAGATATAATTAAGATCTATTTCTAATCACTTGCCTGAGATGGTCTCTCGAAGAAGTTGTTGGAAAGCTCCGTAAAAGTCCGCATAAAATATGGTGAGATGTGGGAATTCATTTTGAAGATGAACGATGGAGTTTTGGAGATCATTATTTTTATACACAATAAGATCATTGATCTTTCTCAAACACCCTAGATCATCATAATCTGCGCGATTTATGCTACCTAACTCCGTAAGTATGAAGGGATAGCATCCGATGGGAACATTTCCTGTGAGTATAACTCGAGTGGCGCCCATTTTAATCAACTCCTATGCAATGCAACATCACAAAAATAAAAAATTGTTAGTTACTAATTGAAATATAAGAAGCCATATATAATATATTAATTGGTATTGAATTATTACTTTTGCAGCCTTGATTTGAACCAGATTTACTATCGGGGCATAAGTCTTTACTTGTTGAATGGATTGGCCTTGGAGTAGTGGAAAAGTGATGTCATTTGCTTCAACATCACCAAATAAGATAAGAGATCTTCCAAGTTTATCGGCACAATCTAGTATAAGCAAAGCGAATTAAAGCTAATGTCAGGTTATGCATGTATACATAATAAGATACAAATATATAATTGCATTGTACGTAGAATAAAACCTTCTGGTGTTGAACAAATGGAGTGAATGTGTTGCTTAAACCAACTTAGTTGTATGTCAAGTGACCTAGCATAGGCTGGAAGCAAGACTCTCCTAAGAGTAAAGAAGCTACGGTCGAGTACTGGGCTTCTGGCCACCGCAAAGATGATTGCATTGTTGGAAGAAGCATTCCCACCCAAATAAGGCTCAAGCACCGGAAATCCCATACCCGTGGCTACAAAATCATATATTAACATGCATAAATTTAAAAATACTTGCACTTAGTATATATATATATATATATATATATATATATATATATATATATATATATATATATTATAATTGAATTAATTAAGGTAATATATATTACGTACCTCCAACGTCTATGTCCAAAAGACCATCACACCAACGACCAGTAGGTTTACCGGGATAAGTTATACCATAAGGCCAACCTGCTGCAGGAAGATTTGGTTGAATCAAAATTGAGTTACCATTATCAAAGACTCCATCTCCGAAATGGTATAGATAATCAAAAGGGCACACAGCACTTTGAGATGAAACTGAATTAACTAGGGCAAACAGAAAAAGAATACATAGAGCTTTGAATAAGGAGGAACCCATAGCTAGCTTCTTATGTTATATATTTAACTCTTAGCTGTATGGCAGATTATTTATAGGCAAAGAATCAAGTGCAACAAACTAATTTGTCAATTTTTATTTTTATTTTTTAGCTACATGAGTTACATGCGTGAGATGAATTGACTTCTGTTAATATTTTAAGCAAATTGCAAGTTAATAATGAAAACAACTTGCATTCTACTGTTGCAAGTAATTGAACGAGTTTTAAATGATAACATGAGTTCATGAACTCATCAAATATAGGGTTTAAATTTTCATTAATTTCATTTTATGTTTCAATAGTTAAATATTAATTGAAATTTTTTCGAAATAAACATTTGAAATGAGTGTAAATCAAAGAATTGTTTTGAAATAGAAAATATTTTGTGTTTTCATTTGATGTTTTGAGGGAAACGCATGAAAGTTTTGACAATGATTAATTAAATAGTTTGTTGGTCCCAAGTGGTCAGAAGAGGTTTAGAGGGGGGGGGGGGGGGGGTGAATAAACCTCTTTAAAATTTTCTTCCAATTTTAACCTTAAAACTTTTCTCTAACTGTGAACAGACTAAGCTGATCAAAGTAGTTAGTTACAGTTCTATTCGCGAACAAATCTTTGAACAGGTTTGTTGACCACTCGTCTGATGATTACTTAGCTGATTTTGTTAAAATCAGGTTTAATACTTAGAGCACTTGCAGCGGATTTATAAAGTGTTTTTCGCAAGTATTCCTAGCAGTTTGAAAAATGCTTCCCCAGTTTTATAAACTCCTTTAAATTCTTTTTCAAACAGTTAAGTAAAGTGTTTTGTACAAACTTGAAATATGCAAGTTTAAAAGCAATGTAAAAACACAAGTAATTTTTATAGTGGTTATATGGATATGAATATCCTTTAATCCACTCGTCCAAGTCACAAAGATCTTGGGTTATACTAAAAACACACAGTAATCAGTATACTCTGCTTACGCCTTACAACAAATGAACAGGCCGTAAGTTCGCAGTAAGAAATCACAAAGAAATCCTACTCTCTGAAGTAATATCACTCACTTAGATGGATATCTACTTCTCACAACACTCTGTATTACAAATTCACTCAGAAGATGTGTTTAGCTTTGTTCTTCAACTTCGCTTTTCGTCAACAAATGACTAAGCTGATGAGTGAGCTGTTCTTGAGACTTAAGATTTCTGCTTCAAAATTTCTCTCAGAAAGTGTGTTGCTTGCAATCTCTTCGTCTCTTTCAGCTATTTATACTTGAGGTTTGAAAAATGTCCGTTGAAGAGAGACAAGATTCAAATTCCTCGAGTACTGGTCCTTAAAATCCACGAACGGCTCTTTTGCAGTCTGTCCGTACTGTGAATAGTACTATTTTGCAGGCAACATTAAATGCACCCAGCTGATGCGAAGCATTTCTTCAATCATTTGTCTTTAATAACCTTGTACTTCAGCATTTATTACTCCAAGGGGCATTTATTACCGTTGGGGAGACTTTATGATCCTTTCCACTTGGCTGTTGGAATATCAAGTCTGATGGCGAACTAAGCTGATCTCAAACTTGAACAAATCTGATTTGAGTCGGCTGATCTTCATCAGTCTTATAACTTTCCTTCAGCAGATCAGAAGTCTTGGACCTTGAAACTTGACTCTTCTGATGTCTTCATTACTTAGTCAAAATTTCTTCAAACGGGATCATCATCTAAGTTAATCCATACTTAGCCAATTTTGAAGTTTTGGAATTCTTCAAAACCTCCCTTTACAAATTGTCTTCAGTGCCTTCATCTTCATCCTTATCCAACAATTTCCCCCTTTTTGATGATGACAAAACTTCAGCTAAGTACCTGTTAAAATACCTAAACTAAAGAATGTAATCCTCAAAGTTTTCTGAGATAGAAAAAGTATATTGGATTGAACTTGTCTGTTTATTGATGTTTAAAAGAAATGATTATAGGTACAAGTTCATCAGATGAGATGTCTGAAGAATGGATAAAGTAAACTGATTACAAGATTTTATGAATTCTAACTATCAGCTTCTTCATCTGATCCTTCAAGCACTTCTTCATACGCATAAGAAGATTCTTCATCTTCTTCTTCTTCATCAGCTTCATCCAGGATAATGTTTGCTTTAGCAGCATCCATCTTCTCTTTAAGTTGTTGTTCTTTAATTAGCTCCATTGCCTTCCTGGCTGATTCAGTAATCTTGTACTTAGTAGTTTCTTCTTCAATCTTTTCTTTTTCCTCTACCTTTCCAAGTTTTTCAGTCTTGTCAGCAGTTTCTTCAGTTTCCTTAGCTTCATCAGCAGCGGCAGTAGCATTTTCCTTAGCTGATTCTTCCCTTTCATCTTCCCCCTTTTTGTTATCATCAGACTTGATGACTTCTTCAGGTTTAGCAGCAGGGTTGAGTGCAACTGTTGGAATCTTCATCTCCGCACATAAAGCTTTCAGATTCTGATTAACTACATCATGACTTGCTGTAAGGTGATGAAGAGTTGTGCTGATGTTGTCAGTATGGTCATTGAAGTAGTCAATGTTGAGATTTGTAGTTGCAATTTCATTTTGGATTGCCTGTACAGCAGTTGATACTTCATGCAACATCCCTAAGTTGATTTCCTTCTCATCTTCACTGACTTTGATAAAGGTTGCAGTTAGATCAGCGATCTTGTGTTCAGCTCTTTGAAGGGCAGCATGAAGGTGATTTACATCAGCCTTCACATCTTCCACATTTCTGTTCATATCAGTGAGGCTGCGCACTAACTGCAGAGAGTTGTCTTGAGGAATAGGAAAACTGTCAATCTCCTTCTTGATGATCTTCTCTGTTGATTCTTGAACAGTTTCCAGCTGAAATCTGTTGGATTCTACCAATTCTGACTTGAGTTCATTCTTCAGTTCCTCCTTTACCTTCAACAGCTGCTGTTGATGCTTCTCTTCCAGTTCCTTTACTGAGTTTTCCATCAGCATCTGGAAAGCTTCCATCAGTGATGAGTGTTCATCACCTGATGAAGTAGAAGCAGCAGCTTCCTTTTCTTAAGTCGCCTGGTGGACAGGGACATCTTCCATCTTTGTCTCCTGATGATCTTCAGAGGCCTTAGCATTCCACTCAATGGCTAAGGTCTTGTCAGCATTCTTCTGTTCATCAGTGACATCTTCATACATCAGATTAGTGATTGTGCCATCATCATTGAAGCAGGTTGTCTGTCGGATCTGCCTCACAATGATCCAAGGGTTAACAGGGGCATTGTTTCCCTTTGGCACTTCACTGTACTCCTTTACTTCCTTGCCAAATATAATTTGCTGAATACTTGGCAACTGAGGCAAGTCACTTGAGCATCCCTGCTGATATCTTGACCTTTTTGCCCATCTCTTCAAGGCGGTCATAACAGCAAAGTTGATTGCCCTTTCTTCAGCATCTTCAGATTTCCTCTTCTTATCAGGCAAGGTGCTTTTGATCTTTTTGGCCTTTTCCAATGCAAAGTCTTTTGCATATTTATGCATGACATCTCTAACATAGCTTGGATCCAGGGCCTTCTGGATGGAGTCTGTTTTTAGCCAGTTCAGAACCCATCGTTCTTCATCAACTAACTCCTTCAGATTTTGAAGTTCTGCTATTGACTTGTTCATCCTGTTGTCTCTCCAACTGATGTATCTTGGTTTCTCCTGGTTGAACAGAGTCTTCAGCATGAGTTTCTGATCATAGTATGCCACGGACTTCTCAAACTTCTTGAAGAGCTCATTATCAGCATACACAATCTCAAAGGCTCTTCTCACTTCAAATTTGTCTTTTGACTTGATCTTGGCAGCAGGCATTTTGAGCTTTTTCTCTTCACTTCTATCTTTGCCTTCTCCAATTTTGATGCCTCCTCCATGGACAGGTCCATAGGCATCAGTTTTGCTCATTTCCAAAACCATAGCCAGCTCAGCATCCTCTGCAGCTTTCCTCTCTGCTTCAGACATTTGCCTTCTGGCTTCATCCTTTGCTTTTTGAGCTTTACTCAGCTCAAGGGCCTTCTTCTCTTCAGCTTCATCTTGCTTTCTCTGTTCAGCTTCCTCCCTAGCTTTCTTGTCAGCCTTAGAAATTTTCTTTTTCCTCAGCACTATTTTCCTTTTGCCTTTATCAACAGGGGCTGGTCCAGCTGATGAGATAGGATTTGCATCAATTGGATGGATGATTTGTACGTCTGGATCTTCTTGAGACTTTGAAGTCTCAACTGATTGAGTAACTTGACTTGGTTGTTGCTCATCAGCTTTGTCAGTTGCAGCAGTCTTAACTGTTGCGGCAGTCTTGACTGCTGTAGCAGGCTCAACAGTTTCAGCAGTCTTTTCAGCATTTTCAGGGTCTTCCCTAGCCACATTTTCTAACTCCGTAGGTTCTTCTATGAAGGTCATCTGCTTTCTAGCAGTCTTTTTAGTTCTTCCCTCACGATAATTAGAAGTAGCTATATTTCTCTGTTGACTTCTAGTTCTTTGAGAAATATCAGCAGCAGGCCTCTCTGCTGATGGAGTTCTTGAAGATGATGCAGGGGATCCAGTCCTTACATCAGCAGTTATATTTTCAATGATTTTAGTGGCTTCAGCAGCAGAAGTCACTGTCTCCATCTGCTTTGTCTCTTTCTTTTTAGGCTCGTCAGCAGCCTTCCTCTTTTTAGTCTCAACAGCTGAGCTGGCCGTTTTGACTAATCTCCGTTGCCTCTTGGCAGGAACCTCCTTTGGTCCCTCATCCTCGGCTTCCTCAGGCTCATCAGCCTTCCTCTTCAGAACAGGCAAATACTTAGACATTGCCTTAGACTTATGGATCTCCTTTCCATTCAACATAACACATCCCAGTTTTGACAGCAGGTAACTGAGTGTGATTCTGTGGTTGGTGGAGGGGCCTTTTCCTTTCTTCACCTCCAGGAAATCAGCGAAGATGTACCAAATTATGATGGACCAGTTGACTTCCAGCCCATAATAAATAGCAGCCATGATGCTGAACCTCTTCATGGTAACATCATCTAGAGAAAAAGGTACAGTTCTCTATCAGTTTAGAGACCATATCTGCCATTCGCTGATATTCATCCTTCAGCTGTTTCTTCCTTATGTTGCCAGTCAACATTTCTCCTTCCTTGGCGCAGATCGCCCAGAATTGTTGGTGTTTTTTTTCAGTGAGCACTGTAACATCGTGTCGTCCTCTGTTTGGAAGACCAAATGACTACAGATTTGTCTCCAACTGTAGCCTTGATTTCCAGGGTATTGTAGTCAGCGACTGCAGTCTCATAGTATTCCATAACCTGGTCAGTCCAGATTACTCCTTCGTGGTACTCCATGAAATTCACCAACTGTGCAAATTTGAACTTTTTCAACAGTTCCTTCATCAGATCCGTACCAGATTGGTAATAGGAATCATAGACGAGGTACATACCTTCAGCGGCCATTGCAAATCTGTTGAAAGTTAGAAGAATAGGAAGAATTTTGCAGAAAATTCAAGTAATTTTTTTTCTCACAAGTGCTTTTGAATATTTAGGGTGCGTAAAGAACTACACGGCTGATCAGATTGGGATTTATAGAGTTAGGGTATCTCGGATTCCGTGATACCAGCCAACCGTTAGATCCGTTTCTTGTCAGTGCTGATCGTGCGGCGTCAGTTACGACCTTTCAAATTCAAATCGCATTAAAAGAGGAGCGGGAATTTGTACCGCCCTTCTGTCACTTGTAAAAGCGTGTTTTAGAAAATAAAACGTTTTAAACAGTCAGCTTTTACATAAGTGATCAGATGAGTAACATAAATACTTATATGATGGACTAATGTCCTGAAGACACAGTTGTTATCAGAGAATGCCAATAGCTGATAACCTTCCTCATCTGTTTGTCAATCCAGCTAGATAAATAAATCTTCATTCTTCAAGACTTTAATCTTCTGTTGAAAACATAACTTCAACTAACTGACATTAACAGATTTCATCTTTTAATCAGAAGTACCGCTAGTCTTACACGTTCCCCCTGACTTTAAGAATTCATAAGTTAACTAGTCTGTTGAGAGTTAATTCTTGAAGATAAATGAGATGAGTAAGCTGTTGAACTTTTAGTCTTCTGATAAGTTCCCCCTCAGCTTATGCATCTAATTTCAATAAACCTAGTTCAGCTCTTAGAGTTGAAAACCTTGTCTCACTTAAAGGTTTTGTGAAGATGTCAGCAATCTGATTTTCGGTAAACACATATTCTATCATGACATTTCCTTTCTCCACATGATCTCTAATAAAGTGATGCTTGATCTCAATATGCTTAGTCCTGGAATGACTTGTAGTGTTCTGAGTAAGACTGATTGCACTAGTATTGTCACAGTAGATTGGTATTCCACTGATTTTGATATTGTAGTCTTCTAGTTGATGCTTCAACCATAAGATTTGTGCACAGCAAGCTCCAGCAGCTATGTATTCAGCTTCAGCAGTAGATATGGATACTCAAGTCTGTTTCTTACTCATCCATGAGATCAGACGACTACCTAAGAATTGACAGGCACCTGTTGTGCTTTTTCTATCAATCTTGCAGCCTGCAAGGTCAGAATCTGAATATCCAATAAGCTCAAATCCAGACTCTCTAGGATACCATAACCCCAAATCTTGAGTGCCCTTAATATATTTCAATATTCTTTTGGCAGCTAAGAGATGAGATTCCTTGGGATTTGATTGGAATCTTGCACAGACCCCAACAGAGTACATGATATCAGGTCTGCTTTCTGTTAGATATAACAGTGACCCAATAATGCCTCTGTATTTGGTTATGTCCACAGATTTGCCATCTTCATCTTTATCCAAGCGAAGACTTGTAGACATTGGAATAGTAGCAATAGAGCTAGTTTCCATACCAAATTTCTTGAACAGATCCTTTGTGTATTTTGCTTGGCTGATGAAAATTCCATCAGGCAACTGTCTAACTTGCAAGCCAAGAAAATAATTAAGTTCTCCCATCATGCTCATTTCAAACTTGTTCTGCATCAGCTTTGAGAACTTGTCACACATCTGTTGGTTAATTGAACCAAAAATAATATCGTCCACATAAATTTGCACAAGCAAAATATGTTCTTCCCATTCAATAGTAAACAGGGTCTTGTCAACTTTACCTTTGTGAAATCCTTTAATTAAAAGAAAATCAGATAAGGTATCATACCATACTCTTGGAGCCTGTTTCAGTCCATAGAGTGCTTTCTTCAGACGATACACCTTGTCTTCTTCTTGATAGACTTCAAAACCAGGTGGTTGTTCAACATAAACTTCTTCTTGCAATTCTCCATTGAGAAAAGCTGATTTCACACCCATCTGATAGACGGTGAAATTCTTGTGAGCAGCATAGGCAAGAAAGAGTCTGATTGCCTCTAGTCTTGCTACTGGTGAAAACGTTTCATCAAAGTCAATGCCTTCTTCTTGGCAGTAACATTTGGCCACTAGTCTTGCTTTGTTTCTGGTGACTTCACCATCTTCATTCATCTTATTTCTGAATACCCACTTAGTGCCAATGACTCTTTGATGACTTGGTCTAGGAACTAAGTACCAGACTTCATTCCTTTCAAATTGATTTAGCTCTTCTTGCATAGCTTCAATCCAGTTGGAGTCACTAAGAGCTTCTTCAATCTGTTTGGGCTCAATTTGAGATAGAAAACTAGCAAACATAGCATCTTGTGCAGCAGCTCTTCTTGTTTTCACTCTGTCTAAAGGATCACCAATCACTAATTTTGGTGGGTGATTTCTGAGCCATCTGAGATCAGGTTGCAAATCATAATGTTGTCCTTTGTCTTGATCTTGCAACACTACTGTTGGAGTTCCAGTAGTAGTCTGTTGAACATTTGTTGTCTGTTGAACAGTCACTGGTCTATCAGCTGTTTGGAACTCGTCTGTTAGACAATCAGCACTGTGATTTTGAACAGCACTTGAGTTATCAGCTGGGTTGAGATCAGGTAGTATGATGGGAACATATTCTTCATTCTTTCCAACGTTCAACTTCTGTAAATCAGTAGACAGATCTTGATTAATATTTTGATTCTTTTCAGAAGATTGATTTGGCTCATCAAATACTACATGAATGGATTCCTCTATTAGTAATGTTCTTTTATTAAAGACTCTATAAGCTTTACTAACAGTAGAGTATCCTACAAAGACAGCTTCATCAGCCTTTTCTGCAAATGCAGTAAGGTGATTTTTACCATTATTTAAAACATAGCATTTACAACCAAAGATCTTAAAGTAATGAACGTTTGGCTTCCTGTTGTTCCAAACTTCATATGGAGTCTTGTTTTGGTGCTTGTTGATCATGCATCTGTTTTGGGTAAAACATGCTGTGTTTGTTGCTTCTGCCCAAAATCTTTGAGGCAGCTTAGCTTCAGCTATCATGGTTCTGACAGCTTCCTTCAGTGTTCTGTTTCTCCTTTCAGCAACACCATTCTGTTGAGGGGTTCTAGCAGCTGAATACTCATGATGTATTCCTTTGATATTACAATACTCTTCAACAGTAAAGTTTGTAAACTCTGTCCCTCTATCTGATCTGATCTTCAAAATCTTTATGCTTTTATCATTCTGGATCAGCTCCATCAGATTAGTAAGATGTTCCTTGGTTTCACTTTTCTTTTTCATGAATATCACCCAAGTATATCTTGAATAGTCATCCACAACAGCTAGGCAGTATTTCTTTCCACCATTGCTGACTGGATCAATGGGTCCAAATAAGTCCATGTGTAGCAGCTCCAATATTCTTCCAGAAGATTGATGCTTCTTGCTTTTGAACGATGACTTGATTTGTTTACCCTTCTGACAAGCGTCACAAAGCTTATCTTTGCTCATGACTGTCTTTGGAATTCCTTCTACCAGATTATTTTTGATAAGTCTGTTGATGGTCTTGAAATTCACATGATTCATTCTTTTGTGCCACAGCCAACTAACTTCACTTGGTGTTGATGCCACCAAACAGATGTTTGAATTCTTATCAGCAGAATTCCCGTCGACTATGTAGACATTCCCTTGTCGTCTTCCAGATAAAATTACCTTCTTTGTACCAATCTGTTCAACGTAGCACTTATCTATTGAGAAGATGACTGAATATCCTTTGTCACAAAATTAACTTATGCTCAGCAAATTATATTTGAGGCCTTTAACATATGAGACGTCAGATATCTCTATGTTTCCTTTGATTAATCTTCCTTTAGCTTTAATCTTGCCTTCTTTGCTGTCCCCAAAAGTAACTTTTGGACCATCCACATCAACTGCATCCGTCAGCTCATGTATGTTTCCACACATGTGTCTTGAACAGCCACTGTCCAAGTACCAGATTTTCTCTACTTTACTCCTACTCCTAATCCTAACCTACAAAACAAAATAAAATTGTTTTAGGTACCCTTATTGAGAGGGTCCTGAAGGATTAGTTCCACATTTGACAACCCAAGATGATGAAGTCTTAGGCTTCTTAGGTTTCTGAGTTTCAATAGGAGTATGAACAGCTTTGCCTTTACCACGTTCATCAGATTTGTCATATTGTTGATAATCAGCATGATAAGGATAATGTTCAAATGCAGAGAATGATGCATGATATGGAGGATATGCATGCATTGGATGAGCATGATATGGTGCATAGTAAGTTGGAAATTGAGGTGCATGATACATAGGATGATATGCAGCAGGTTGCACATAGTAAGACTCATTTCCATACCAAGCATTTTGATTTTTCTTATTCTTATGCTTCTTTGGTTTACTACTTGCTTGCTCATTAACAGACGACTTAGCTTTATCACTAGTCTGATTAGTTTTAGCCTTATCAGAGGACTTCCTAGGACTCTTCTGTTTAGGCTTACTAGTCTGTTTTCCTACACTAGGCTCTTTGCTCTTTTTAGCCTTAGGAGTTTTCGTCTCATTTAATACTTTCTCAGGTGAAGCAGGTCTAACAGTTTGAACATACAGAATGACCTTACTATTGTCAGCAGATATAAATTTCTCAGTATGATTCAATTCTTGCTTATCCTGATCTAAAGGTGTCTTCTGTTTACTAGACATGTGAGTGGATGCAACAGATGACTTTTCATGAGACTCAATGACTTTCTCAAGCTCCATGATTTTTCCTTTATAAACTTCACATTTAGCTTTCAGAGACTCATGTTCTTGCTCAAGCTGTTTATATTCAGCTGATTCTCTTGGCCTTTCAGCTGAGAGTTTCAGTGAACTGTTTTGCTCATTTAGCAATATCATCTCTTCCTTAAGCTTTTTATATGCTTCAGCAATAGTAGTATTGTTAAGCATCATTTGTTCAAATGAACTAAATAGTTCATTCTCAAGAGGAGTTACCTCACTATCCTCAGAGTCATCAGATTCCTTAGCCATCAGGCAGAGAAGGGCAGGGCTCTCTTCATTAGAAGACTCTTCATCAGAAGTGTCAGAATCTGAATCAGATGAGTAAACGGCAGCTGGCTTTTCCGCTTCTGCTACCATTGCCTTAGCTTTCTGATGTTTTCTTTCTTTTTTGACTCTCTTTTCTTCTTCAGTATATTTCTCAGCTTTAGGAGATGGGCAGTCTCTAATGAAATGACCCAATTTCCTGCAATTATAGCACATCATCTTAGATTTATAAGAATCTTTATCCTGAGAAGAAGAAGTAGGGTTAGAAGTAGAAGTATTGTTATATTTGTTCTTCATTTTTCGTCTGTAGAACTTTTTGAAGTTGTTCATCAGCAATGCAATGTCTCCAGCAGTGTACTCCTTTTTGTTGAGTATTGTGGCTTCATCAGATGAGTCCACGTCTTTGCTTTTGTGAGCTGGCCTTCTAGGATTTTCAGCAGCAACAAGTGCAGCTGTGGGACTTGAAGTTGAGGTTTCTTCAACACCCATTCTAGGCAGTTTATACTCATACGCCTTAAGTACGGAGAACAGCTCTGTAAGAGAAATCTTTCCCAGATCTCTTGACTCTTCCATTGCTGTCACCTTCATGTTGAACTTGGGAGGCAGAGCCTTCAGAACTCTGACGGTGATCTCCTTGTCAGTGAAGGTCTTTCTCAGCTTTAGAACTTCATTCAATGTTCTGGTAAACCTGGTATCCATCTGATCAATGGTCTCTCCAGATTTCATCTTGAAGTTGTCCAGCTTCTCCAAGGCAACACTGAGCTGATGCTCTTTGATGTCATCGTTTCCTTCGCTCATATCACGAACTTTGTCCCACATCTCCTTTGCAGTTTTGCAATGTTTGACTTTGTCAAACCGATCATTGTCCAGGGCTTTGGTCATGATGAAATGGCCAACTTTATCCAGATTGAACAGCTTTATCTCTTCGGCTGTCATCTCTGTCAGATCTTTTTCCACCACCAGTTCAGCTTCGTCAACTATATTGGTCTTGGTGAATTTGAATGGACCTTTTATGATACATGTGTACATGTTGTCATTATAGGCAGCTAAGAAGATCTCCATTCTGATCTTCCAGTCTTCAAACGACATACCAGCAATGTGGGGAACATGGCTGATACAGTCCATTTTTCAAAAAGTTTTGATTTTTCAAAAAGATGATCTTTTGAAAAAGTTTTAAAAACCTTTGAAAAACACTTGGATCAAGCTCGTTGATCAGGCAGCTGATTCAAATGAACCACCTGCTCTGATACCACTTGTTGGTCCCAAGTGGTCAGAAGAGGTTTAGAGGGGGGGGGGGGTGAATAAACTTCTTTAAAATTTTCTTCCAATTTTAACTTTAAAACTTTTCTCTAACTGTGAACAGACTAAGCTGATCAGAGTAGTTAGTTACAGTTCTGTTCGCGAACAAATCTTTGAACAGGTTTGTTGACCACTCGTCTGATGATTACTTAGCTGATTTTGTTAAAATCACTTGCAGCGGATTTATAAAGTGTTTTTCGCAAGTATTCCTAGCAGTTTGAAAAATGCTTCCCCAGTTTTATAAACTCCTTTAAATTCTTTTTCAAACAGTTAAGTAAAGTGTTTTGTACAAACTTGAAATATGCAAGTTTAAAAGCAATGTAAAAACACAAGTAATTTTTATAGTGGTTATATGGATGTGAATATCCTTTAATCCACTCGTCCAAGTCACAAAGATCTTGGGTTATACTAAAAACACACAGTAATCAGTATACTCTGCTTACGCCTTACAACAAATGAACAGACCGTAAGTTTGCAGTAAGAAATCACAAAGAAATCCTACTCTCTGAAGTAATATCACTCACTTAGATGGATATCTACTTCTCACAACACTCTGTATTACAAATTCACTCAGAAGATGTGTTTAGCTTTGTTCTTCAACTTCGCTTTTCGTCAACAAATGACTAAGCTGATGAGTGAGCTGTCCTTGAGACTTAAGATTTCTGCTTCAAAATTTCTCTCAGAAAGTGTGTTGCTTGCAATCTCTTCGTCTCTTTCAGCTATTTATACTTGAGGTTTGAAAAATGTCCGTTGAAGAGAGACAAGATTCAAATTCCTCGAGTACTGGTCCTTAAAATCCGCGAACGGCTCTTTTGCAGTCTGTCCGTACTGTGAACAGTACTATTTTGCAGGCAGCATTAAATGCAGCACTAAATGCACCCAGCTGATGCGAAGCATTTCTTCAATCATTTGTCTTTAATAACCTTGTACTTCAGCATTTATTACTCCAAGGGGCATTTATTACCGTTGGGGAGACTTTATGATCCTTTCCACTTGGCTGTTGGAATATCAAGTCTGATGGCGAACTAAGCTGATCTCAAACTTGAACAAATCTGATTTGAGTCGGCTGATCTTCATCAGTCTTATTAACTTTCCTTCAGCAGATCAGAAGTCTTGGACCTTGAAATTTTGACTCTTCTGATGTCTTCATTACTTAGTCAAAATTTCTTCAAACGGGATCATCAGCTAAGTTAATCCATACTTAGCCAATTTTGAAGTTTTGGAATTCTTCAAAACCTCCCTTTACAAATTGTCTTCGGTGCCTTCATCTTCATCCTTATCCAACATAGTTTGATATTATTACAGATAATTTTATTTTTAATGGGAAAGTTGCAAGCATTTAGTCCCATATGACTGAACTTTAAGCACCTTTTGGGACCAAAAAAGTGCATAATTGAAGCAATTATACGGACTAAATTACTAAACAAAGACTATTCGTGACTTAAATTGCAAATTATTCTTCAAAATTGGGACAAAAAATACAAGTTTGTAACCGAATATGCACAATATTTTAGAAATATTAGGTTGGAAAGTGAATTTATAAAGTACAAGATTAAAATTGTTGAAGATAAAAACTCTAGGACTAAAAATACACTTTTGTTATACTAAAATAGAGTAACTAATGACACCCGAGGATCTACTGTAATTTTGTTGCGAAATATTGGGATTAATATCTCCCCCCTTTGTCTCTCCCGGCCATCTCTCGTTCTCTCTTTCTACATGTATTTTTTTTGATTTCTCAAGAAATTATATTTAGGTTTTATACAGGATCGCGCCTTAATCAGATTATGTGGGAACATCTCTCAGTAAGATTCGAACCTTGGTTCACCATGGGACTTTAACTCTAAGCCAATTTAAATTGTTATGAAAAAAATATCTAGTTAAAAGGTAATCATACTTTAAGGACTGCTTGAGGGAGAAACCCCGTCCCCCATCCCCCTCTCCTAATTAAATTGTGTTAGAGATATTGCCAGAGCACAAATTTGCTGTCAAATCAATTTTTGAAAAATTCCTAGCTTATCCTTGATGGTCAAAACATATTAGTTACATGGTTGATAATTACTTAAAAAGTTCTCTTTCTACATAAATATAACTCCTTATTTATTTAATTTTTCAGTAGTACCTTATTTTACACAATATATGATTATATTTCTAAAACTTGCGTATTTTTCATATATTATAATTAATAGTCTATTCTCGTGCTATGCACAAAATCATGCCGTTGATATATTTATAATAAGTTGTTAAATTAAAATCTTAAATATTACTAATTAAAGTTCAACAATATCCAGAATGTCAAGAATTTTTCAATGAATATAATACTAATAAATAAACTAAACTTAAAAAAGATAAAAATTATGAAGAGTAACATAGAATAAATATAGTAACTTAACATCTTCCACATTGCAATTGTTGAAGTGGAACCTATAAAATAAAGGTAAATATATATATGAGTGATATATTCAAAAATTGAGACTTTAGTATATTACTGATTTAAAAATATGTTTGTGTTAATTGCAACAAATTATACTCACCCTTCTTATTCTACCGCAGATGGTCTACTTGATAGATGTGAGCATTCTTCGAACCAATCAACTGGCAGAACAAAATTCATTGTGCAACAGATTGGTGGTGCCTTTCTCGGTGGTACTGGAATGATAAATGAGAAGGAGTAGTCCAAAAATGTATCTAAATATTGTTGCAAGTTCTTCCTTCCACCATCCTAAAAAATATAGGTTATTATATCAACCTTTTTAAATAAAAGGAATATACTTTAGTGAAAATTTGAGAAAAGAATTATACCGTATCTAACAATTCTTTTATATAAGCAACCTCCATTTTGAATATATATTTTGCTTGAGAATTATATAGTCTTAAGTCGATAGCCCCACTACCATCTTTAACCGTCATATGAACTCGGTACCTACATATTAACAAAATTTTAAGGGTTAAGATAAGTTACTATCATTTAAAAAAAACGACAAAGTATCAGCATAACAATTAAATTGTATTTCAAAATTTATACCTGATTGTTGTATTGACCACATCGCTACAACTCATACAATTATTATTTTACCAAAATGTGATTTACACTTTTCTCCACAATGATTACAATTTGCATATCACATGTTATCAATATCAATGCTCTGAATGTAGGCAAGAACCCAAAAAAAAATTATATTCCAGTACTTACCTCTCGTACAATCAAGGAGTTCATTTTCTTTTACCTCTTCAATTCTTCGTTCATAATTTTCCTTTTAACGAATTGAATAAGAAATGTTTTGCATATCTATGTAATTGTAACTTAAATATATGTATTAAGTGTAACGTATTAGCGACATATTTGTCTTTTTATTAATTGCATTTTTTTTCTATTCAAAGGGGAATTTTCCCTTAAATATATGTATTAAGTGTTTAAACATTCATACTGTTAAAGAAAATTGTATTGTGTATTTTTTTATCCTTTATTGAATAAAATTATAGTATTATTTAAATGAATTTTAACATTTTATCAAAAATAAAAATATCGAGTCTGTTATAAAAAAACTTAAACAAAAATAATTGTACTTTATTTTAAATTAATTTTTCTTATTGATGAAAAATTCAAAAAAGTAACGAGTTTCATATTAAAAAATCGCGCCCCCTGGTCCGCCCCTGGTTACCAGGCCCGGCTCAAGCATAAGGCAAGTTAGGCCTATGCCTAGGGCCCCCTTCCTAAAGGGCCCCAAATTTTATAAATTTAATATGTAATTAATTATGAAGAAATGTATGTTCTTTCGTACATATATAATTATCAATTCATGATAAAGATTAATTATTCAAACTAAGAGTAATATGCTACGAATGCGAATTCATTAATTATAAGATAAATTTTTTTTTGATAATTTCATTATAAGATATTTTTTACAATATAATCTAACAATTATATATGATAAAGAAGTTTATGAAAACTAAAACGAGGAAATTGCATTTTTCATACTAAATTTTTACCTACTTTAGATATTTGGTATCAAACCATCAAATAATACATATTTAATACCAAAATTGAATGACTTTTTTCACATTTCCTTTCTCTGTCAATTTTTGGGGGTCAACTTTTGTGTTCTTTATATGACTGAAAATCTCTTGACTAGAGCTTTCTAATGATACAAGTTTCATTTCATGAAACATAATAAATAATTCGCAGAAAATTAAAAATGTCTCGGGACATTAATCAAAATTAAATCATATCACATAATTAACAAGGAATCATGTCACAATAATTTTCAGATATGATATAGAGCACATAAGCATGCTATGGTAAAAAATTTGAGCATAATTTTAAGCACACAAAAAATCACGATTAAAGCTTAAGAAGATATGAAAAGAATCCTTCAATTTTGGTATTAAATATGTCCTTTATTTTATGGTTCAGTACCAAATATCTCTGAAATTTTGATATGAAAAATACAATTTCCTCAAATTAAAACTAAGAGAATACATTTGTGATTGTAAGTCACAAGAATATTTTTATTTTTGTTAAAAAATGAAACATCTAGTATAACGCATACCTTTGTTTGTTGTTCGATAGGGGTAAAAAAAAAAAAGTTTAAAGTATATATTTGCTTGAGGGCCTCATTTTATAATTTCGCCTAGGGCCCTCGAAAAGCTAGGGCCGGCCCTGCTGGTTACATGCGTGAGATGAATTGGCTTATTGACTTCTGTTAATATTTTGAGCAAATTGCAAGTTAATAATGAAAACAACTTGCATTGTAGCGTTGCAAATAATTGAAGGAGTTTTAACTGATAAAATGAGTTCATGAACTCATCAAAGACAGGGTTTAAATTTTCATTTCGTTATATGTTTCAGTAGTTAAATATTAATTGAAAACTTTTCGTAATGAACTTTTGAAATGAGTGTAAATCAAAGAATTATTTTGAAATAGAAAATATTTTGTTTTTTTCGATGCTTTGAGAGAAACGCATGAAAGTTTTGACAATGATTAATTAAATAATTTGATATTATTACATATAATTATATTTTTAATGGGAAAGTTGCATGCATTTAGTCCCATAAGACTGAACTTTAAATATAACTCTTTTTTTATTTTATCTTTCAAGAGTACCTTATTTTACACAATATATGATTATATTTCTAAACTTGAGTATTTTTCATATATAATAATTATATTTCAGTACTTACCTCTCGTACGATCAAGGAGTTCATTTTCTTTTACCTCTTCAATTCTTCGTTCATATTTTTCCTAATTCCTATTAACGAATTGAATAAGAAATGTTTTGCATATCTACATGAACCACAATATCCAAATTTAGTGGAGTTCATTTATTTCGCCATTACTAATTGGCTCCCACTATAAATCGAAGGCCATCTAATTTAGTGGAGTTGATTTATTTCGCCATAACTAATTGCCTCACACTATATATCTAAGGCCATCTCTATTGGTTAGAGGTAAATACCCTCTCCCTCTCCTCCTCTCTCTTTCTTTAGTTTTTTAGTTATCTCTAATGATTCATTCTATCAAACTCATTTAATTATAAATTTTATTCTTTTCTACTCTCCTTACTTATTATTATTATTACACCAAAAATAATGGCCAGCTCCCATAGTGTGACGGGCGGTGTGTACAAGGCCCGGGAACGAATTCACCGATTTAAAATTAACATTAATTTAAAATTAAAAATACATTACAGAACATAGAAAAGAAAAAATTACATTAAATATTAAATTAACCCATATAAGGAATTCAACACCTTCGCCATAATTCGTTGCCACCATTGTTGATGCCGTCGATATTGTTGCCACCACCGTCTAGATTGGTCGAACCTCCTGATGAATCTTCAAATAAACGAGCTCGAAGATGTTTTTCGCGAATTTCAGTCCTCACCTCATGTCAATATTCTTTTGTATTAGGGGTCATGTATGAGCAATCCATTTTCATAATCTCTCGTAGTATTTTAAATTTTTTAGAAAGAATTATTTTTGGGTGATAAATACAAGCCCAATAAAATAAATCAATATTAAAATAATAGTGATAATTAAAAATAATAAAAACTATATTTTTATAATTAAAAATAATTATCTCCAAATAATACACAAATTTTTGAATTTTTTTTAAGAGCTAAAAAAACCAAATAAAACAAAGCAAAATAAAAAATTAAAAAAAATAATTAAAAAAATAGCATGTGAGGGAGAGGGCTCGGGCTGGGGAATCTCCCCCTCCCATTCCCTAGGGCCTCATCCAAGGTCCCTCTAGCATGTTTGCCCTCTCCTCCAGTGGCGGAGCCACATACAAGCTAGGGTTTTGCATTGACCCCCCCCCCCCCCCCTAAAGTTTTTGGGCCTGTTTGTTTGGGGTTTGGAAAAGCAGTTTGGGAGAGTAATGGAGGTTTGTGAAATAATCTCGATTTGCGTAATGTTGTTTGTTTGAGTTTGAGAGAATGGTTTGATAAATAAAGTAGGTGTAGATTTTTTTTTTTTTTTGAAAGAGTTAGGTTGTAGGTGTAAGATGTGTAAGACTTTATGTCAAATCATGTTTGTTGTGAGATAAATTATGTAAGAGATATGTTACTTTATGTCAAATCAGAGTATAGTTTGTATAGTTTTTGTTTAAAGATAAGAAAATTGTTGTTTGTTTGAGTTTTGATAGAGTAGTTTGAGAAACTGATAAATGAAAAATTTATTTCAGAAAATAAAAAACATGTTTGTTTGGCATTTCCCAGACCCAAAAAAATTTGGGAAACACCACACAAGCAGGCTCTTGGTCTGTTTGTTTGGTGAATGGAAAAGTAGTTTGGGAGAGTAGTGAAGGTTTGTGAAATAATTTCAATTTGCGGAATGTTGTTTGTTTGGGTTTTGAGAGAGTGGTTTGATAAATAAAGTATGTGTAGGTTTTTTTGGAAGAGTTAGGTTGTAGGTGTAAGATGTGTAATACTTTATGTCAAATCATGTTTGTTGTGAGATAAATTGTGTAAGATATAAGTTACTTTATATCAAATCAGAGTAGAGTTTGTATAAGTTTTTTTAAGAAAAAATAAGAAAATTGTTGTTTGTTTGGATTTTCAGAGACTAATTTGAGAAAATTAAGAGATGAAAATTTTATTTCAGAAAATAAAAAACATGTTTGTTTGGCATTTCCCAAACACGAATTTTTTTTGGGAAACGCCAAACAAACAGGCCCTTTATCTTTAGGTATATATTATATGCATAATATTATGTTTTATTAAAGAATATATACAACTTTGTAATTTATGATTTTCTTCTAATGGACCCCTTTAATAAAAATTTAATCTTATAAGAAAGGGGTCTATATATATATTATTACCATGTCATAAAATTAATAGTCATGGTAAAGAAGTGAACTAATTCAATTCAAAATTTTAACATATATATTCTTTTTTATTGTATAATTTTAATCATAAAAAAGACAAACAATATGTTCAGAGAAGGAAGACACTTTTTAAATATATAATTTCCATACCAATATCTTTGGCATTTGATCACATCTCTACTAAAATGAGCTTACACATAAAAGTAATTTTTTTTTATTCAACAAACATATAGATTTAGTTTTCTCAACAGAAGGGGGAAAAAATAAATATAGTACTCCTACTTACTTTCAAATGTGATTTTATTACTGGTGGTGTTCTTTTATAATTTAATATTTCGATACAATTGTATTATCAAGATCGATTTGGGTTTTATTCAAATAAGATTTGTTCCGTGTGATTATGAGGTTAAAATATTAATTATTGTTGTAGAATTTTTTTTGAGTAATTTATTTAATTTTATTTTTATTTTAATTAATAAATATAGTTCAGTTTTATAATGGATCCCGGTGAAAAAAATTAATGGCTCTGTCACTGCTCTCCTCCCCTCTAGTCATTAGAAATAGTTTTTTTTTTTTTTTTTTTTTTTCATTTCCCTCATATTACCTCTAAAGCATCTCTCCCAAGTTATTAGACAATAAAACTTAGAGCGAAATAATGAAATGAAATAAAAGTCCAGCTTTCAGAATTTCTTAACCACAATTCAACATGAGGTGGAGGAGTTTTATAGTTCAATTCAATCCATACGCTATATTCAAATACAATTAGTCCAACGCCCACGAGATAAATATGTTTTCATCCAAAAAAAAATAGATGTAATCTGTTATGGAATTAAATGCTCAGAAAGTGAAAGAAGGATCATTTCGAAAATTGAAAATATGTTTCCAAATTGAAAAAAAAAATATGTAGACTCATCTTATTTACCAAAACTTATGTATTCCAATTTGTCATTTTTTTTTGTGTGTATAACAAATTAAAATGCCTTTTTTCTTTATTGAAATATTGATCTAAATATGACAAGGGCCTAAGCTCATATGTGGGATATTTCTTGATTATGTTTCAATTGCATATAAGTAAAATAATATTAAAGGAGAATATTTGTTAGGCATGATGCCCTAAAGCATGTATTTGACATTCTTTAATTAAAATAAATAAATAACTTTTCATATAATCATTTCGATTACGCATTTAATGTATAATATAAACAACATAAAATTATAAGTCTATTAAAGAGGTTGTGACTAAAGTATATATGTTATACTGGAGATTAAAGTTGTATTTAATAGACTAAAAAGTCCGTAGTGAGTTAAAGTTAGGATATTTAACTAAATACTATTAGTACGGCCCATGAAATATTTACAGTATAGTAATTTTGATTTGAATTACTGATATAGAGACATCGAAGGTAGAGGTACTTTGTATAATTCGATTACATAGGACTGAACCAGACATGATCTAGAATCTTAAATAAGATACCGTTGATATTATGGTTCTAGAACATGTCAACGGATGATCATATGCGAAATCTTGAGTAGGCATAAACTCCGATTTATGTTAACGAGTTCTTTTGACTCATATGTAAAGGCCCGTAACCATATCGAGCCAAAAACTTACGTCTTGAAGATTCGTTGAGATAAATGATTGGGAATATTTTTACAGATATGAAATCTAACCTTTCTTGGAAGAAGCTGAAATATTGATTCCCCTAAGTGTTAGTTCTGTAACTGAATAGTAGAGCGCTCTGATTTATGAATAAGTTCATAAATCAAACTATTTACTAGTGAACTAATGGAACTTAGGATAAAGAAGTAATTAGAGGGGGCAAAATGGTAATTACGTGTAGCTCTAATTACGAATCAGTTATTGAAGGATCAAGTTGCATGCAGTGATTATATCAATGGACTATCTTGAATAGATCGAACTAATTATATTAAAGAGTTTGATAAATTATTCGATTTATGGGAGCTTGAAGTTACATGTCAATAGGTCCTAAACCACAACTCCTATTAATCTACATTTGAACTTAATAAATTAGAACGAATTCATTCACGTTGCATTTTGGAAATGATTTTCCAAAATAGAAACTCGGAACTAATTAGATGGTATTTAATTAATTAATTTAGAATTAGTTAATTAGAAAATATCATGATTAATTATATAATTGAATCTAATAGAAATTTAAAATGAATACTAGATTCAAGAAAAAATAAATATTGACATTTATGGAATTTCTAATTGTAGAATTTGTTATTTACAATGTGAATATATATGATATATTTATGTAATAAATAAAAGAATTTTTTTTATATTTTTATATGTAATTTTCAAAATTATATATATAAATTATGTTTGTTTTAATTACTTAGAAGAGTTGTATTTAATTAATAACTCTTTAGGTAAGAGAAAGAAGCGTTATTTTCCTAGTAGGAAACTTTGAGTGAGTTATGGTAGGAGTTTAACTTCTCTTATATCTTTATCTATACATATGAGATATAAATCTTAAAAATAATAATTAACGATTTATGAAATCATTAAGATTACACCCAAAAAAAAAAAAAAAAAAAAAAAAAAAAACTCTTTCACCCCTAAACATAAAAAACCCTCTTGTTCAAGAAATAGAGAAGAAATTTCATCTTGAAATTTAGATCTCTACAACGTTAATGAAAAATTTGATTCTCTTAATTAAGTTGATGCCCACACACCTAGTAGAAGGAGAACGTGGTTGATATCAATGGTGAAAAAGATCAAAGCCGTTTGTCCATCAAGTTAAAGAAAAGCATGAAGCAAAAAGTTCAACCAAAATAATGAAGCACGGGAAACTTTATGTAAGTTTTCTTTTTCTTTCTTTTGCATGATTAAAATATTATCTTTTATGGGATCCTTATTTTTTTATGTTAGTTATTTTTGAAATATATTATGAACATAAAATTCATCAAATTTCACAATTGGGTAGAATTAGTTCGATCTTGTTAACTCGCCGGGTCAAATAGTTCGAATCATATTGGGCAAAACACCAACAAATGGTATCATACGGTCCATAAATGATTTTATTTTAATTGATTGTGGGTATATGCATGTTTAAAAACTGTATAAATATTGAATAGATAGATGTTTTTATTTATGGATTGAATTTGGTGTTTTTGGGTTAGGATTTTATTATTGTTATTTAAACTACTAGATCTATTGTACGCCAAAATCCTTGGTATAGAATTTAGTTAATAACTCGATTATTTGAAGAAGTCTGAAGATGTGATGAACGAGAATCAGAATTGGTGACAATTGCAAATTATCTCTTTCTCGGCATCTAATAATTCTTGACAATCGTACTAGCCGGCATTTGATGCAATTAATACACTTTGGGCCAATTAATGTCTTGTGGCCTGATTACAAATGGAATTAAAAGTGATGGAAACGTGCATTTCTCCGCTTCTAATAATTGTACTTGCCGGCAGTTGATGCAATTAATACACTTTGGACCAGTTAATGTCTAGTGGCCTGATTACACATGGAATTAAAAGTGATGGAAACGTGCATGGAATTTCCATGTGATGGAAACGTATTATATTAATTGGACTCTAAATTTTGATCAATTTCTATGTGATGGAAACGAGTTCATATTCATGAGAACTTATTAATTGGACTCTAAATTTCGATCAAAAGAAATTTCAATAATAATGGTCATGGGTTAACTATGAGATGTGGGATTGTCCCACTGTTGCACCAGTTTTCTCAAGTAACCCATAGTTGATTGGGTGGTGGGTCAATTTATGAAATTGACCTTGGCTTGGACTATGTGCGCAATTTTGATTGGTCAATTTAGAATTAAGTTTTTGAACTTAACCAAAATTGTACGTTTGATTTGGGTCATTAGCACGATGTTGAATTGTTACGTTTAGAACTTTACCAAAAACCGTTTGTGTTTGGTGCACTTTGAAATTTGAATTTGATGGAGAAGGTTACAAGAATGGAAGGTGAAGATTTGTAAAGGAAGCTAATTTTTTAATACTTAGGCTCGTTGTTATTTTTTTATGGATTGCATTTTTTCTCTTGGGTTGTAATCATAGAAAAACCAAAAACACCCTACTCGTCGTTTTTTTATTTATGATTATATTATGATTGATAGCATGTTCATGCATATTACATGTCATTCATGATACTCACAATCGCTTTATTATATACATGCATCACATATAAATTTATATTCAATATATATATATATATATATATATATATATATATATATATATATATATATATATATATATATATATATATTTATGCATGCACGTATAATTATATATTTAATTATGAAAACAAACTTAGTTAAATAATGAATTAGTTTAATTGTTAAACTTATGAGCATTATTTAAAATTAGGTGATTCTTGAGTTTGGTAAAATATTGTTTTTCTTATTTCATATTTCCATTTCTTTTTTGTTCTTTTTTGCCATATTTTTTTTAATTAAAATTTATGTTCTTTTTAATAAATTGAATTTTTCAATTAAATCATCAATATTATCTCAAGGTGTAATTTTAAAATTTAATAATTAGAATATAGTTGGATATATATTTAATACGATTTTTTTGAATTTAAATTTTAATATGATTCAATCGAAATACAATATTTATATATAATAAACAATACGATTTCCAATTTAAGAATAAGATTTAATTGGAAACACAATCTATACACTTAGACAAAATATGATTAGAAAGCAATACGACCTTGAATTTTATTGTAGCTCATACCTCCTTTAATCAAGAATTATAACTAAATGATTTTATAGCCAAATATTACAAGTGTAAATAGTAGTTCAATTGTGTAAATATTTATAGCGAAAAAGCTTTTCTTTTCCACAATTTTTTTGTGAAATCTAATTGTGTTCTTCTATTTTCGATCTGGCATGTTTGTAATCATGAAACTGACATTATCTTTTTTAATTTAAATTAACAACTATTTTTTTCTTCGCCACTCATTCCATCTAGTGGTGCTGAGAATTTGGGTTTCTATCTTCTAGGCACTTGTTACTCGTAAACAAAGTGAAGCAAAGAAACCAAACAAAGTGAAATTCAATAAGTTGAGTTATAGTGGACCGCAATGTTAATGTGATGAAACTTAGAGTGATTCAGCATAAGAAAGGAGATGTTGTTGCTATGTTTAAAAATATTTAATTATCGAAACCAAGTAATTAATGCAGTGCCATATAAAACTCAGAAAACATAACCATTTAATAGCATTTAGCAATGAGGGCATTTTTGGAAATATTTTAATTTTGCTCTTATCAGTTATCACATAAACTATCAATTATAACACTTACTTTCTTATGTTATACTGTTATAATATTAAACATTTTATTCCAAAACTACATCCGCCCCTTTTAAAACTAAAACATTATTTCTTTATTAATTTATTAAAAAAAAAAGACATATGTTAATTATGAATTCATTCATCTACCAAACAATATCATATTTCAATTTCTTCATTTCTTAGGTTTCCTTCTGTTTTACGGTCTCAAATATTTTCTTTATTTTCATCTCATTTTTTTCTTTATTTATGTTTCAATTTATTTTTTCTTTATTTTCATCTCATTTTTTTCTTTATTTATGTTTCAATTTGTTTTCTTTATTTATGTTTCAATTTTTTATATTTCTATCTCAACTTTTTTCTTTATATTTTCTATGTTTTTATTTGGTGATAATATTGCATTTATTTTCTGGACTAATTATTAGAAATATTGAGTAATTCTCCTTCGAATTATTTCTCGCAAAATTCAAGGTTGACACCAAACAATATTATGTTTTAATTTTTTCATTTCTCCATCAATTTTTTTTTATTAATTATAATTATATCCATTCACCAAACAATATTAAATTTCATTTTCTTCATTTATTTTGTTTCTTTCGGTTATGAATGAGATGAAATGAAGAAAAAACTTGAGATTGAAAAAGTATGGTAAAAAAATTGAAGAAATTAAAACATAATGTTGTTTTGTGGATGAACGAATTTATAATTAATAAAGAGACAATTTTAATTTGATAAATTAATAAAGAATTTTTTAACGAAAGGGGTGGGGGTATTTTTGTAATAAAAACTAGATAATTATATCAGATGAAGGTAAGTGTTACAATTGATATTTTAGAAGGATAACTGATATCATCCTTATGCATTAAGGGAGTAAACTATATTTAAAAAAAAAAAAAGTAATATGGATATTGGCGAAAGTACCAGTTGATTTCTTATTCAAAAACATGCAAATATACCCATAATCAATGATTAGCAATATTATTATCAAAGCAAAACAACCTTTTCTCAATTCCTAATTTAACTCTTCTTAATTAAAGATCATAAAATCTACTTTTCTCAATCCCAATAATTGACAATTCAATTTCTCTCTTACTTAATACATATTAATATATATATTTATATATATATTTTCTCTCTAGAGATATCAAACTAAAAACAATTTAATAGTTGTTTATAAAACTTATAATATACTACTCCAAACATAAACAATATTTTAATTCTAAAAACATACTTCTAGCACAAATTTAGTACTCTTCAATTTTTTCTCATTGTCAAAAGTTTTTAAAACGCAGAGGAAGCATGTAACTCCAATAATGAGTTGTACTTGACAAGATTATGACTATTTTTGGATTTAACTATTCAAAATTTTATTAAAGTTATTATATTAAAATTTGTTCGAGCTCATATTATTATTTTTATCAAATCGAGCATGAACGATATAGTAAGTGAAGTCATTCGAGTTTAATTTGATTAAAAATTGTTCGAATCCGAATCATTTGAAAGTTAAATTAGATTTAAACATACTTGTTCAGAATATACTACATAATTTTAGATATTCTACAATCAAGAAACATATATGAATTCCTTAGATGAATACCCTTCAATTTCAATAGCCTGATCACCGCATCATCAATTAACATAAAAACTTGAATCTGTAAATCTCATTAGTGTATGTATACGTGAGGCTGCAATATGTTAAAGAATATATAAATGTTGTTAAGCAGTTTTGTGATGGTGTGTAATTTGAAGGTCACTAAATAAATTAATTTACTTTCTTGTTAAATATATTAGAAAAAGAAAAAATAAGTTATTAGTTTATTAATTAAGAGAGAAATTGAATTGTTAATTAAATGAAGTAATATGGTATTTTGGGGATCGGGAAAAATAGATTTTATAATCATTAATTTATAAGGGATAAATTAGAAAAGGACAAAAGATTACTTCGGCAACGACAATTTTTACTATCATAATATCGCTAACCATAATTAAACTGATCATTTGGGTCGTTCATTTATTTAACAATAAGTTGAATGTACATCACATATATTTCTTTAATAAAAACCTTGAAAAAAAATGTGTGCTTAATTATGTAAATGTACATACCTACGTATATAGTATAACTTAACTTTAATTAATATTACAACTTACGAAAAAATTAGTTATGACAAGAAGGCAACTGATTCACCTAAAAAGTTAATAATATGATACGAAATAAAAAATAAAATCAAAGAAATGAAAAGGTACTATATTTAATCAATAGAAAGTTAACGACAATTTACCTCTATTTTATATGCTTAATATTTAAATTACGCTCTTGTGATTTGAAAAAAAAAAGCATTTTACAATCCTATAATCTTATAAAAGTTCCATAATGCCTTACTAACATTTTTATTTAAAGTTAAAAAAATTCTAATTGACAAAACTACTCCTCTTACATGTGACACTTTACTTTCATATGCTATGCTATGATAAGTGTACAGTTTATCCCATATGTTTGATAAATGGTACACTTTACACTCCTATGTTATATAAACATTTTTCATGCCCACTTTTAAAAATGAACATTAATAATCTTATCTACAATATTATGCCATATGTATTTTGCAATATTGATTTTATGCAATTGCCAATCGAGAAAATCGAATTACTCATTACGATCCGTATTTAGAGTTGTCAATGGGTCGAATTCTGGTCGGACCAGGCTCGTCCAGACCCGGCTCCATTTATATCGGATCGAATCTTGTCGAATTCGGATCTTGCTCGGATTATGCTTTGATTTAGATTCTTTTAATCCAACGGATCTTGGTCGGATTTGGCCGGATATCGGATTTTTTCGAAACCAATAAATTTGTATTTAAAAACTTAAATTAATATTTTTTTCCTAAAACAAGTTTATTATCTTTTCAATTTTATTAATTTTAGCTCACATTTTCAAAGTTTCTTTATCATATTCATATTTGTAGAATGAATATATTGGTTTAAATAAATTTATAAACGATTTATAAATTACTATCTTCTTAAATTGACGTTGAAATATTATTAAAGATACTTATTTTTATAAATTATTTTGTATATATATCTTTCTTTTTATTTGTTGTCGGATATGGATCTTTAACGGATCGGATCGACCTAAATCCATATTCGCTCTATGAGTTTCGAATTTTGGATCTTTATGATCGGATCAGGTCCATTGAATCTCTAATCGGACAATTATCCTAATAAATCGGACCGAAATTGAACGGATCCGGATTGAAATCCGCCCCATTGACAACCCTATCCGTATTTATTGTGTGACACAAGGCCAACCAAAAGTTTGTTGGCTATTTAAGAATTGAGAACTATTTGAGCCCAAGTGATAATAGTGACGGTTTGACTTATGGGCTTCAATATCTACAGCCGCTGGCTGATCGGTAAGGCCATCTCCAACCCGGGCTGGGGGGTGGGTGGATTTGGGCCAGCCCGCCAGTTCCGGGTTGGAGAAGAGAAAGAGCGGTCCATTTGGACCGCCCAGGGCTGTGGGCTGGGCGATTAATCGCCCTTAATCGCCCAGCCCACAGCCCATCTGCTGCGCGTCCCAGCAGACAAGCCATCAGGTGGCGCCACTTGTCGCCACCTGATGGATTTCTTTTATTTGTTTTATTAAAATTTTAAATTAATATTAATAAATAAATTAATAATAAAAATAGTTAAAAATATTTTAAAAATTAACTACAAATTTTAACAATACTTTATTTATTTTAATTAACTAAAAAATAAAAGTTACATTTAATTATAAAAATTGTTGTAGGTTTAATAACAATTTAATTTAAATTAAAGATGTAACATTATTAGATATAAAAATTGCAACATGAAAGTAAAATTCAAAAAAAATATAGTATAAAAAAATTCTTATCCATTATTAATTTTAAAATTATATATATTTGTCTATGAAACAATAATTTATTTAGCCACATTTAAAATTTGATTTGAAATATTTTAATTATATTTAAACTCTAATATAGCATTAATGTTCAATGTATAATTGAGACAAAATATAGAAATACAATTTTGCATTAAATTACTCCAAATACTTGTACACATACGTGGATACAAATAACAACTTATATATTATTATGCATTTTCATATTTAAATTAATATTACTTATTTTTAAAATTATTATTATTATTAATATTATTATTATTATTATTATTATTATTATTGGTACTACTACTACTATTATTATTATTATTATAGATAATATAGGTGAGAGTGGGGAAGACTTTTTTTTAATTAATTGGAAGAGATAGCCCTACCGGTTGGAGATGATGCTCAGGGGGGTGCAGATTCCCCGGGTGGAGATTGACACCCCAGGGCTGTAAATAGCCCTACGGGTTGGAGATGGCCTAAGTAACAAACAAATTTCTTTGAAACCTATGCTGCCAATTTGTTTGGTGGTTCAGGTAATAATTTTTTCCTTTCCTAGCTAGTGGATTCAGTTTTATCCAAGAATGTACAATTCACAATTGAGGTAGCAAATACTCGATATATATTCAGATTTCGGTTGATTAAAAAACATAATTTTTTGGTGTTATAAATAGAAATGTATCGAAATTTTGACCATTATCAAACAATTTGATATTATTTGACTATTAAATGAAACAATGTCAAACAAATTTTAATCAAATTTAGCATGAATTGAGGTTTCAAAAGAGTTCAAATTTATTTAATAAAGAAGCTCAAATAATTTTCTATCGAACAAACACTGACAACAAATAATGAATCGTAACATTAAAACGATATTTCAAATCGGAGAAAGTTTATTAATAAGACAATTGTATGAATTTATTAATGATGGAGCAGGAGAAAAAGTTGTTTTTCATAGTATAATCTATGTTATGTGTAATTACATAAAACAAAAAGGACATAAAAAAATATTAACTGATTACAACTGTTGAGCTTATCCTTATGTCACATGACAATATTTGGTGAGGTGATGAATGATGCATCTTTAATAGAGTAAATTATATTAACTATTATCAATTTATACCCAATCTACGAAAATGTAAATACATATAAAGGAGTGATTTAATTTTTGAATAATTGTATAATATCAATGTTATTTAAATTATAATCTATAAGGTTTATTTCTCCTCGAAACCGTCTTTTTCAAGTGATTTCGTATCATACTAATGGATTATGAATTTTGGAGAAAGCCAATGATGAAGTCACGACATCTTTATTAATATTTTGGTAGTTTCAAAAAAATAAAAAATAAAACGAAGGCTGGAAATGTAATTGAAAAAAGAAAAGAAAATCAAACAAACTTTTGAACATAGACCGAAATCTAGCCAAAGTCAAACTATATATATATAATTATTTCCAAAATAAATTACATTAACCATTTTCAATTCATTTATATCATTGTTGATTAGTCAATTTGATTGACTTTAACTTAATGGCGTTTTCCAAAAAAATTTGTGTTTGAAAAATGCCAAACAAACATGTTTTTTATTTCCTGAAATAAATTTTTCATCTCATAATTTTCTCAAACTACTTTCTCAAAACCCAAACAAACAACAATTTTTCATATCTCTAAACAAAACATATACAAACTCTACTCTGATTTGACATAAAGTTATTTATCTCTTACACAATTAATCTCACAACAAACATGATTTGACATAAAGTCTTACACATCTTACACCTACAACCTAATTCTTTTAAAAAAAACATACATCTACTTTATTTCTCAAACCACTATCTCAAAACCCAAACAAACAACATAACGCAAATCGAGATTATTTCACAAACCTCCACAGAAAATTAGTACCTACACCGGTGGATTTAATTCACCAGAGTATTGGATGAGTGCCAAATAAGTATAAAAAAACAATATTTTGTCATTTCATGCCTACGTGGCATTCTTCCAAACTACTTTCCAAACATGCCAAAATAGTTTCAGTTTGTAACAAACTTTAAGAAGTCAACATAAGAAATTAATTGGAATTTTTTCAAAAATTGACTTGCACTGTAGATTGTCGCAATAATGGAAGTGAGCAATAAACCTTATGGGAACTTTTAGAAGCAATGATACAGTGTGTTTGACATTTGTAACGGATAATTTTCCCATTTATGGGAACTTAGCACAGATGAATTTCTTGGTAGGGTATGATTTGGTAAAGCAGACGGTGTCCTTTAAACCTACTGATTGTAGTAAATTATGATGTTCATATAAATGAATAATTGGATATTTTACAATGCTAAAATCATGATACTTGATATTTCCCAATTCATCTTTTTGTTGCAAGTTGTTAAAAATCCTTTTGTGTAATTTTAACAAATTACCAACTTACCTTAATATATGCATGACGGATTAACGAAATGATATTTTGCTAACTAAGCTTCTTTAAGTTAGATAAAAGCAAAGTCTGAAATAAAATAAAACAATACACTTCTAAAATCGAATTTCCGTAAAGTAGAGAATGAATTGCATATTTTTTGGCAAGTCGAGGTTGACAAGGATATGCAATTCTGGTGCAAAATATCAAAATTTCAATTTATGTGACTAAATGTTATTCTGGGCGCAATTCGTGGGTGCAAAATATCAAAATTTCAATTTGAGAGTGCAAAAGGAAAAAATATTATACTTTTGGGCGCAACTCTCCTTATTTTTATTTTAACTCTTTCTTTCTTCATAATTATGTTTCTGAGGCAGCATTGTATCACATAGATAGGACTGAAAATTGAGCTTTTAAGCTATGTTCGTCAAACAAATCAAACAAGGTCGAACAAAATTTCTCGTTTGATAACTTTTAAAGTTTGGCTCGAGATTGGCTCAATAAACTAAAAATTGAAAAAACACATTTAAAATGCTAAACTACTAGATGCTCGGTTCAAGTTCGTTCGATAAAAGCTCGTTCGAGCTCGGTTCGTTAAGAAATAAAACCAAGCTCAAACACAAAATTTCAAGTTTCATAAAATTCAAATCAAACTTGAACAATATGTCGTTCGGTACTACTCGACTCGTTTACACCCCTGCACACTGATATTAATGGATAAAAATTTCGTTTTCGATAATCAGTTTATGGTGAGTTTGGCCTAGCGATTCGAAAAACAATTATAGAAGAATTAATTTTACTAAAAAAAAAATTGATTATGGTAATAATTGATTATTATAAAAATTAATTATAGAATAATTGCTTTTGTAAAAGTAACACTTTAATAAGTTGATTTTTTGCTTCTCGAGATCCAAAAAGTGATTATGATATTGGGGGTCAAACGCTATGAAAATCACGATTGAACATAAATAATTTTTATAATCAGGGCACTTCAAAAATCACAATAGAGATGTAAAAGTGATTTTAAGAGCTCCAATCACTGGGCCAAATTCATCCTTAATATAAGAAACTTTTCAAAAAAATTCCGAAAACGTTTCCGGAAAACTAGGAAATCTTATTAAAAAGTTACTAAATTAAGAAAAAGAAAAAGTTTAAAGACAAATATATAATTTCAAAATAGAGTTTACTTTCATTTCAATTGATTAAAAATTAAAAAAAAAAAAAATTCTATTTTTTCAACGAAAAAGATGATCCATGCTCAGATTATTGCTCCATTTTTGTTTTAAGAATCAAGAATGCTAAGCAATTAGCTCTACAATGAACTCCAGAAATGGAAGCCAATACCTTTATCTTTCAATCTCCAAAGCATTAATCTCAACAGCAAACGCCAAAGATCTCCGAAAACTCCATTCCCTCATAATCACTTCTGGTTTACACAAATATGTCTTCTTTTCTAGTAGACTAATTTGCAAATACTCCCAATTCCGAGACCCCAATTCATCTTTGTTACTTCTCCGATTAAATTCAGTAAGTTATTCGGTATCTGTATGGAGTTCGAATATTAGAGCGATGACGCATAATGGGTTGTGCGCAAAAGCATTAGAATTGTACCATGAAATGAGAACGTTAGGGTTGAAGCCCGATAATTACACATTCCCTCCTGTTATTAAGTCTTGTGGGATTTTGATGGATTTGGATAAAGGGAGAGTTGTTCATAAGCATATAATTGGAATGGGTATGGAATCACATTTGTATGTTAATTAATAATGCTTTGATAGATATGTACTTGCGGTGTGATGAGTTGGGGTGTGCTCGAAAAGTGTTTGAAAAAATGCCTGAAAAAGATATTGTTTCGTGGAATAGTTTGATTTCTGGGTATAGTTCCAATGGATACTATAAGGAAGCATTGGAAATTTATTTTCGGCTGAGGAACAAAGGTATAGTGCCTGATTCCTTCACGTTTTCGAGGGTTTCACTAGCTTGCGGTGGTCTAGGAGAGGTTGAGGAGGGTCGAAAAGTTCATGGTTTGGTGGAGAAGATTGGGACACGTAGGGACATGATTGTAAATAATGGATTGCTCTCGATGTATTTGAAGTTTGATGATGTTGGTAATTGCCAAAGGATTTTTGATGAGATGGTTGATAAGGATTCCGTTACTTGGGATATCATGATTTTTGCATATTGTGAGTTGGGTTTGTATGAGGAGTCAATCAGGTTGTTTTTAGAAATGGTGGGTCGATACGAAACTGATATTTTGACTATCAAATATGTTCTCCGTGCTTGTGGTTATGTCCGAGACTTGAAGATGGGAAGATATGTCCATACAAACAAGTCGTCATTGGAAGAGCAACTAAATTACTATGCATTATTGTTGTCACTAGATTGTCAAACATGTGATATTAATATCACATGTCCAAGTCGGTCTTCCACATACAAACAAGTTTCTTGCTCTTCCAAGGTTTGCACTGCTCTTCCGAGGACTTCTTGCAACGTTTCTAGCAACACATGTAACTATAAAATACAATATGGCGACAATTCCGTAAGTAAGGGAGATATAGCGATGGAAAAAATAACACTAGGTTCTTCAGCGGAAGAAAAGGTGACGCTCCCTAGTGTCGTCATTGGGTGTGGACACTTGAATCAGGGCACTTTTGGTGCTAGTGCGTCGGGGATTGTAGGTCTTGGGGGTGGAGAAGCGTCGCTAATAAAACAAATGGGATCTTCAATCCAAGGCAAATTTTCTTACTGTCTTGTGCCTTATTTAGGTCGAATGACAAATTAAAGTCGAGTAAAATGAAGTTTGGCGAGCAGGCTGTAGTGACAGGTGCTGGTGTCGCTACAACACCTATAGTCCAAAACAGACCAAAAACCTTCTACTTTTTGACACTGGAAGGAATAACCGTCGGGAATATGAAGTTGAATAACACTACTTTAACTTTTCCATCATCTTCAAAGGCAATTGATCAAGAAGAATTAGGTGGAAACATCATCATAGACTCTGGAACAACATTAACTTACCTTCCAACCGAATTATATTATCAAGTTATGACAGCAGTGAAAAGTCAAATGAAATCGAGGCCAATCAGAGATCCACTAGGGTTGTTGAAATTGTGTTTCCGTTCGATAGCAAGAGTAAATATTCCAGAAATCACTTTTCATTTCAAAGGGGCTGATGTGAAGTTGAAACCAATCAACACTTTTATTGCGACAACTCGAAGGTCTATTTGTCTTGCTTTTGCACTAGCTAGTATTGTTGCAATTTACGGTAATTTGGCACAAGCGAATTTCTTGGTGGGGTATGATTTAGAAAAGAAGATCGTTTCGTTTAAGCCAACTACTGATTGCAGCAAGACATAATTAAGAAAGAAAGATGGATAATATTACATATATATAATATTTATTGCTTAAATTAATTTGACAAGAAAAATGTAATGTTAACATACATCCCAAGTAATATATAACATTGGGACCGGGCATCATATATATAATACCATTACTTTATTCAATAGGAGGGTGGAGAAATCCTACCTAGCTCCATGGAAGAAAATACAAGTGGAATCATGCATGACATAGATAAGTATAATAAACACAAGTACGTACGTACGTACAACAACATGAATCAAATCAATAGCTTAAGACTGACTCCCTCTGCCTCGGATAATAGAGACTTTCCAAGATTGTGCAGTTGAGTGTCCCTTGAGCATCCACTGAGAGAATCTCGGATAGACGAATGTTTGCCGCTTCAGTTAGATGAATGCCATCCCAATGAATGTAGTTGTTTGGATCAGAGCAAACTGGCACTCTTGTTGGACTTCCACAAAACCTATTTCTGTTGTAATTATACTTTCCTCTAATTCCGCAGCAAGCTTTCAACGCCGTCATGTTGTTAGGACCTACATTAATTATGTACAAAGACAATTAACAATGAACGTATTTTCTTCAATTTTAATTCATTCTATAAATATAATTAAGATCTAATTCTAATCACTTGCCTGAGATGGTCTCTCGAAGAAGTTGTTGGAAAGCTCCGTAGAAGTCCGCATAAAATATGGTGAGATGTGGGAATTCATTTTGAAGATGAACGATGGAGTTTTGGAGATCATTATTTTTATACACAATAAGATCATTGATCTTTCTCAAACACCCTAGATCATCATAGTCTGCGCGATTTATGCTACCTAACTCCGTAAGTATGAAGGGATAACATCCGATGGGAACATTTCCTGGGAGTATAATTTGAGTGGCGCCCATTTTAATCAACTCCTATGCAATGCAACATCATAAAAAGAAAATTAGTTAATTAGTTACTAATTGAAATATAATTAGAAGCCATAAATTTAATTAATGAATATATAATATATTAATTGGTATTGAATTATTACTTTTGCAGCCTTGATTTGAACCAGATTTACTATCGGGGCATAAGTCTTTACTGTTTGAATGGATTGGCCTTGGAGTAGTGGAAAAGTGATGTCATTTGCTTCAACATCACCAAATAAGATAAGAGATCTTCCAAGTTTATCGGCACAATCTAGTACAATTAAGCAAAATGAATTAAAGCTAATGTCAGGTTATGCATGTATACATAATAAGATACAAATATATAATTGTACGTGGAATTAAACCTTCTGGTGTTGAACAAATGGAGTGCATGTGTTGCTTAAACCAACTTAGTTGTATGTCAAGTGGCGTAGCATAGGCTGGAAGCAAGACTCTCCTAAGAGTAAAGAACCTACGGCTGAGTACTGGGCTTCTGGCCACCGCAAAGATGATTGCATTGTTGGAAGAAGCATTCCCACCCAAATAAGGCTCAAGCACCGGAAATCCCATAGCCGTGGCTACAAAATCATATATTAACATGCATAAATTTAAAAATACTTGCACTTAGTATATATATATATATATTATAATTGAATTAATACAATTGTAGTGACAAACACAAATTAATTAAGGTAATATATATTACGTACCTCCAACGTCTATGTCCAAAAGACCATCACACCAACGACCAGTAGGTTTACCGGGATAAGTTATACCATAAGGCCAACGTGCTGCAGGAATATTTGGTTGAATCAAAATTGAGTTACCAGTATCAAAGACTCCATCTCCGAAATGGTATAGATAATCAAAATGGCACACAGCACTTTGAGATGAAACTGAATTAACTAGGGCAAACACAAAAAGAATAAATAGAGCTTTGAATAAGGAGGAACCCATAGCTAGCTTCTTGTGTTATACATTTTAACTCTTAGATGCATGGCAGATTATTTATAGGCAAAGAATCAAGAACTTAATTAATCCACCTACCATGCATGTGAATTCGATCATCCGCGCAACAATCTAAAATGTCAATTTTTATTTTTATTTTTATTTTTATTTTTTAGCTACATGAGTTACATGCCTGAGAGGCTGAGATGAATTGACTTATTGACTTATTGGCTTCTGTTAATATTTATTGGCATTCTAGTACTGTTGCAAATAATTGAACGAGTTTTAAATAATAACATTAACTCATCAAATACAGGGTTTAAATTTTCATTAATCCACCTACCATGTGAATCATTCATCCGTGCAACAATCTAAAATGTCAATTTTTATTTTTATTTTTATCTTTATTTTTTAGCTACATGAGTTACATGCGTGAGATGAATTGACTTATTGACTTATTGACTTCTGTCAATATTTCTAGTACTGTTGCAAATAATTGAACGAGTTTTAAGTAATATTACTTAAAACTCTCATTACTTATTACTATTATTACACCAAAAATAAATTTAAAATTAACATTAATTTAAAATAAAAAATACATTAGGGAACATAGAAAAGAAAAAATTACATTAAATATTAAATTAACCCATATAAGGAAATTCAACATCTCCGCCATATTCGTTGCCACCATTGTTGATGTCGTCGATATTGCTGCAACCACCGTCTAGATTGGTCGAACCTCCTGATGAATCTCCAAATAAAGGAGCTCGACGATGTTTTTCGCGAATTTCAGTCCTCACCTCATGCCAATATTCTTTTGTATTAGGGATCATGTATAAGCAATCCATTTTCATAATCTCTCGTATTATTTTAAATTTTTTAGAAAAAATTATTTTTGGGTGATAAATACACTCCCAAAATTATTTAAAAAAAATCAATATTAAAATAATAGTGTTAATTAAAAATAATGAAAATCATATTTTTATAATCAAAAATAATTATCTCAAAATAATACACAAATTTTTGGATTTTTTTTTTAAAAGCTCAAAAAAGAACCAAATAAATAAATAAAATTGGCATGTGTGAGGGAGGGGGTTTGGGCTGGGAATCTTCCACCACCCCCCCCCCCCCCCCCCCCCGTCCTCCCCAGGGCCCCCTCCAAGGTCCCTCTAGCATGTTTGCTCTCTCCTTCTCTCTAGTCATTAGAGATTGTTCGCTTTTTCTCATTCCCCTCGTATATCCTCTAGGGCATATCTCCCTAGTCATTAGAAATGTCCTAAATACCACAATAAAACTTAGAGCGAAATAATGAAAAGAAACAAAAGTCCAGCTTTCAGAATTTCTCAACCACAATTCAACATGACGTGGAGGAGTTTTATAGTTCAATTCAATCCATACGCTATCTTCAAATACAGCAAGTCCAACGCCCACGAGATAAATATGTTTTCATCCAAAAATATATGAAATCTGTTATGGAACAAAATGCTCAGAAAGTAAAAGAAGGATCATTTCGAAAATTGAAAATATGTTTCCAAATTGAAAAAAAAAATATGTAGACTCATCTTATTTCCCAAAACTTATGTATTCCAATTTGTCATTTTTTTTTTGTGTGTAACAAATTAAAATGCCTTTTTTTTTTGTTGAAATATTGATCTAAACATGACAAGGGCCTAAGCTCATATGTGGGATATTTCTTGATTATGTTTCAATTGCATATAAGTAAAATAATATTGAAGGAGAATAACTGTTAGGCATGATGCCCTAAAGCATGTATTTGACATTCTTTAATTAAAATAAATAAATAAATTTTTCATATAATTATTTCGATTATGTATTTAATGAATAATATAAACAACAGAAAATTCTAAGTCTATTAAAGAGGTTGTAACTAAAGCATATATGTTATACTGGAGGATTAAAGTTATATTTAATAGACTAAAAACTCCGTAGTTAGTTAAAAGTTGGGATCTTTAACTAAACACTACTAGTACGGTCCACGAAACATTTACAATGTAGTAATTTTGATTCGAATTACTGATGTAGAGACATCGAAGGTGGAGGTACTTTGTGTAATTCGATTACATAGGACTGGACCAGACATGATCTAGAATCATAAATAAGTTATCGTTGATATTATGGTTCTAGAACATGTCAACGGATGATCATATGCGAATTGATCTAAATATTGAGTAGGAATATACTCCCGTTTAGTTCTTTTGACTCATATGTAATGGCCCGTAACCATGTCGAGCCAAAAACTTATGTCTTGAAGATTCGTTGAGATTAATGGTTGGGAATTTTTTTACAGATATGGAATCCAACCCTTCTTGCGAGAAGCTGGAATATTGATTCCCTTAAGTGTTAGTTCTAAACTGAACAGTAGAGCGCTCTGATTTATGAATAAGTTCATAAATCAAACTAATTACTAGTGAACTAATGGAACTTAGGATAAAAAAGTAAATAGAGGGGGCAAAATGGTAATTACGCCTAGCTCTAATTACGAGTCAGTTATTGTAGGATCAAATTGCATGTAGTGATTATATCGATGGACTATCTTGATCTTTTGAGTAAAATATATTGTAATGACAAGAGTGTAATTCCAAATCATCAATAGAGTCACTTGGAATTAATAGATCGAATTAATTATATTAAAGAGTTGGATAAATATTCGATTTATTGGAGCTTGAGTTACATGTCGATATGTCCTAAACCAGAACTCTTCTTAATCTACAATTGAACTTAAGAAATTAGAACAAATTCATTCACGTTCAATTTCGGAAATAGCTTCCCAAAATAGAAACTCCGAACTAATTAGATGATATTTAATTAATTAATTTAGAATTAGTTAATTAGAAAATATAATGATTAATTATATTGGATTTTATTAGAGAATTGAATCTAATGGAAATTTAAATTGAATACTAGATTCAAGAAAAATGAAATATTGTCATTTATGGAATTTCTAATTATAGAAATTTATTATTTACAGTGTAAATATATATGATATATTTGTAATAAATAAAAGGAAAAATTATATATTTTTATATGTAATTTTCAAATTATATATATAAATATATTTATGTTTGTTTTAATTACTTACAAGAGGTGTATTTAATTAATAACTATTTTCAGGTAAGAGAAAGAAGCGTTATTTTCCAAGTAGGAAACTTTGAGTGAGTTATGGTAGGAGTTTAACTCCTCTAATATCTATATATAAGATATAGATCTTAAAAATAATAGTCAACGATTTATGAAATCATTAAGATTACACTAAATAAAAAAGGAAAAAGCTCTTCAACCTTACACATAAAAAAAGGCCACCCCTTGTTCAAGAAATAGAGAAGAGATTTCATCTTGAAATTTAGATCTCTACAACGTTAATGAAAAGTTTGATTCTCTTAAGTTGGTTCCCACACACCTAGTAGAAGGAGAACATGGTTGATATCAATGGTGAAAAAGATCAAAGCCGTTTGTCCATTAGGCTAAAGAAAAGCATGACGCAAAAAGTTCAACCAAAATAATGAAGCACGGGAAACTTTCTGTAAATATTCTTTTTCTTTCTTTTGCATGATTAAAATATTATCTTTTATGGGATCCTCATTTTTTTAGAACATAAAATTCATCAAATTTTACAATTGGGTCGAATTAGTTCGATCTTGTTTACTAGTCGGCTCGAATAGTTCAGATCCGATTGGGCAAAACACCAACAAATGGTATCAGAGCGGTCCATAAACGATTTTATTTTAATTGATTGTGGGTATATGCTGTTGGGATTTTATATGTGAATGAAATAAATAAAATTAAGAGATGTGTTTATTCGGTCCGAAGAGGTACCCTTTGGACCGAACCATTGTGTCCATTTTCAAGAGGCACTTTTGTGTCTATAAATATGAAACAGAATCTGGCCAATTCTGAATCAATTTACATAGTAATAAAAAGAAAAAACACTACTCTCTCTTTCTCTTACTTCCGTAAAAATTTAGTCCGAAATTTTTGTTTGTTCAAGTTCGTCGTGGATACATTATTTGTGCAAATAATGAACAACAGATTGTTGTATCTTGGGAGATTACCGGAAATCAAATTGTATGCACCGTGGCAGTCTTGGAAATATAGTCTTAAGGAAATTTGTTTCGGCAAGCCTCAGTCTTATTTCCTATTTACGTATTGATTAAAGTGTTCTACAAATCAATCCTAACCAAGTAAGTATGATTTATATGCTTTAATAATGCATGAAATTATTTGTTAGAATATTGTTTACTATATTTTATGTTTTGTGAAACTTATAAGTGCACAGATTATTAGACACCAACATATACATGTTTAAATTGTATAAATATTAAATGGATAGAGATTTTATTTACGGGTTGAATTTGGTGTTTATGGGTTAGGGTTTTATTATTGTTATTTAAACTCCTAAATCTATTGTACGCCAAAATCGTTGGCATAGGATTTTGTTAATAGTTCGATTATTTAAAGAAGTCCAAAGATGTGATGAACGAGAATCAGAATTGGTGACAATTGCGAATTATCTCTTTTTCCGCTTCTAATAATCCTTGACAATCGTACTAGCCGGCAGTTGATCGATGCAATACACTTTTGGCCAATTAATGTCTAGTGGCCTGATTACACATTAATATTATAATAATTATCATATGTACATGTGTCAAATACTTATTTGTGATACACCGTTGTAATACACAAATGATGGTAGAGAGGATTTTCACCCCATGAAAACTTATTAATTGGACTCTAAATTTCGATCAAAGAAATTTCAATAATAATGGTCATGGGTTAACTTTATATGAGATGTGGGATTGTCCCACTGTTGTACCAGTTTTCTCAAGTAACCCATAGTTGATTAGGTGGTGGGTCAATTTTTGAAATTGACCTTCGCTTGGATTATGTGCGTAATTTTGAATTGTGAATCTATTTTAATAATTAGGCTCGATGTTATTTTCTTATGGGTTGTATTTTTTCTCTTGGGTTGTAATCTTAGAAAAACCAAAAAACACACTACTCGGCGTTTTTTAAATTATGCTTGTATTATGATTGATAGCATGTTCATGCATATTACATGTCATTCAAAATACTCACAATTGCTTTATTATTTACATGCATCACACATAAATTTATATTCGATATATATATATATATATATATATATATATATATATATGCATGCGCGTATAATTATTTTATGAAAACAAACTTAGTTAAATAATAAATTAGTTTAATTGTTAAACTTATGAGCATTATTTAAAGTTAGGTGATTCTTAAGTTTGGTAAAAAAAAAATTAATTTCCTTTTTCCATTTCTTTTTTGTTCTTTTTTGCCATATTTTTTCTTTAAATTAAAATTTTATGTTCTTTTTAATAAATTGATTTTTTCAATTAAATCATCAATATTATCTCAAGGTGTAATTTTAAATTTTAAAATTTTAAATTTAATTAGAATATAGTTGGATATATATTTAATACGATTTTTTTGGATTTAAATTTTAATATGTTTCAACTGAAATACGATATTTATATATAATAAACAATAAGATTTCCAATTTAAAAATAAGATTTAATTGGAAATAGAATTTATACACTTAGACAAAATATGATTTAAAAAGCAATACGACCTTGAATTTTATTGTAGTTCATACCTCCTTTAATCAAGAATTATAACTAACTGCCTGCATGGGCAGCTCAACTGGTCTCAGTGGTGGCATGAAATTTGGAACAAGAGATCAATGATCGAACCTCACCAGCGTCAGTGTGGAAGCAACCTCTCAAAAAATGAGGGAGGGCTCCTTGTGCGCAGTGAGCACTGGTCCCAGCCTCTGTTGCCGGTTGAGTCACCATGATTTACCTCCTCTCACAATCCCGTCGGGCAGGAAGTGAGGGACGCCCAGGATGAGCGATTTCACCTTTTGGAACAAGAATTATAACAAACTGATTTTTTAGCCAAATATTACAAGTATAAATAGTTCAATTGTGTAAATCTTTACAGCGAAAAAGTTTTTCTTTTCCACAATTATTTTGGGAAATCTGATAGTGTTCTTCTATTTTCGATCTGGGATGTTTGTAATCATGAAACTGACATTATCTTTTTTAATTTAAATTAACAACTATTTTTTTCTTCGACACTCATTCCATCTAGTGGTGCTGAGAATTTGAGTTTATATTTTCTAGGCGGGTAATATCATTTTTGGTCCCTCTTATCATTAACTTTTTACAGAGTGGTCCCTCTTATGTTTTTTTTCCACTTTAGTCCCTACTATGAATTATTTATTTCACTTTAGTCCCTACTATGAATTATGTGTTTCACTTTAGTCCTTATCAAGTGGTTCTGATAACACGTGACATGCATATGAATATTTTTTAGGGCATTTTCGTCCGTTCGCTATTGAGACCATTTGAGATATTGTTTAATTGGTGAACAATTTTGGTGTTTGAAGAAGATTTTGGGTGAAAACTTCAGTTTGGAACGAAATGGACGATTAAGTTGGACTGGAATGAAAGCCTAGTTTGGAAGAGATTAAATCTTTAATTTTTTTCAAATGATTAGAAAGACGAAAATATCCATGTTAGTTTACTTGAAGTGACGAAATTGCCCTTATGAGCAAATCACATGTTACCGGAACCGCCTTGGAACACCTGAAAAGGACTAAAGTGAAACAAATAATACATAATAGGAACTAAATTGGGGGAAAAAATAAGAGGGACCACTCTATAAAAAGTTAATGATAAGAGGGACCAAATGTGGTGTTTACCCTTTCTAGGCAATTGTTATTCGTAAACAAAGTGAAGCAAGAAACCAAACAAAGTGAAATTCAATAATTTGAGTTATAGTTTTGATTTGCAGTTTGTTTGGTGACAGAAGTGCTAACATTGGTGGAGATTTAGTGGACCGCAATATTAATGTGATGAAACTTAGAGTGAGTCAGCTAACATTGATAGAGGAGATATGTTGTTGCTATGTTTAAAAAGATTTAATTATCGAAACCACTTAATTAAAAAGATGTTGTTGCTATGTTGTTGCTATGGCTGTCAATGGGTCAGATTCTGGTCGGATCAGGCTCGTCCAGATCCGGCTTCATTTATATCCGATCGAATTCTGTCGGATTCGGATCTTGCTCGGATTGTGTTCGAATCTAGATTTTTTGAATCCAATGGATCTTGGTCGGATTTGACCGGATATCGGATATTTTTCGGATCCAATAAATTTGTATTTAAAAGGTTAAATTTATATTTTTTTTCTTAAAACAAGTTTATTATCTTTTTTAATTTTAGCTCACATTTTAAAAGTTTCTTTACTATATTCATATTTGTAGAATGAATATATTGGTTTAAATAAATTTATAAACGAATTATAAATTACTATCTTCTTAAATTGATTAATGATACTTATTTTATAAATCATTTTGTATATATATGTCTTTCTTTTTATTTGTTGTCGGATACGGATCTTTAATGGATCGGATCGACCTAAATCCATATTCGCTCCATGAGTTTCGGATTTCGAATCTTTATAATCGGATCAAGTCCATCGAATCTCTAATCGAATAATTATCCTAATAAATCGGACCGAATTCGGACGGATCCGGATTGAAATCCGCCCCATTGACAGCCCTAGTTGTTGCTAGTCACAATTTTTTATTTTTATAATCCAGGTGTTCAAGCTTACACTAGACTAATCCTGGACCCTCAGAAGAAGGTCGAAGAATGTGTCTCCACAAAACCTCGAAATTAATCCCATCATACTACTGAACACTCTGCGGATAAAGGGGTCTTTACTATTTTTGGTATGACAATATCTATCCTTCATGTATTTCATTATTTGACAAGAAGTTGAATATACATTACATTTATTGCTTTAATAAAAACCTTGAAAAAAACATATATAAATGGACGTACGTTGATGTTTTTTTTTTTTTTTTTGACAACAAGTTGAATATACATTGCATTTAACCTTGAAAAAAACATGTGGGACGTACGTTGATGTTGACAACAAGTTGAATATACATTGCATTTAACCTTGAAAAAAACATGTGCCTAATTATATAAATGGACGTACGTTGATGATGTTGGCGAAATTAAGATTAGGGAAATTCTTACTCAGATCGGGTTTGGTCGAATCCAAACTAATTACATGGCAAGTGTAATATACTTGCTTTGAGATTGGATGTAAAGTGACCAATCACAAAGCAAGTGCAATACACTTGCTTGGTGGTTGGATGGGTTTGGCCAAGCCAGGCTTAGGCAAGAATTTTCCTTAAGAATAAATGTTGTCGGCGAAAGTAACATGGATATTATTTGAAAAAAAAAAAAAAGTGAAATACAGTTCTCCCTTAAAGTATGAGGATGGTATCAGTTACCCGATAAAGTATTAATTATAACATTTACATTTTTATGTTATAGTATTAAACATTTTATTCTAAAACTACCCCGTCCCTTTTAAAACAAATACATTATTTCTTTATTAATTTATCAAAAAACAAAACAAATGTTAATAATGAATTCATCCATTCACCAAACAATATTATATTTCAATTTCTTCATTTCTTCCTTTTTTCTTCGGTGTTTTATGGTCTCAATTTTTTTTCTATATTTTCATCTCATTTTTTTCTTTATTTATGTTTTAATTTTTTTCTTTATTTTATGTTTCAATTTTTTATATTTCTATCTCAACTATTTTCTTTATATTTTCCTATGTTTTATTTTTGTGATAATATCGCATTTAGTTTCGGTACGAATTATTAAAAATATTGAGTAATTCTCCTTCGAATTATTTCTCTCAAAATTCAAGGTTGACATCAAACAATATTATGTTTTAATTTCTTCATTTCTCCATCAATCTTTTTTATTAATTATAATTTTATTCGTACACCAAATAATATTAAATTTCAATTTCTTTATTTATTTTGTTTCTTTCCGTTATAAATGAGATGAAATGAAGAAAAAAACTAGAGATTGAAAAAGTATGGTAAAAAAATAAAGAAATTAAAACATAATATTGTTTTGTGGAGGAATGAATTTATAATTAATAAAGAGACAATTTTAGTTTGATAAATTAATAAAGAAATTTTTATCTACGAAAGTGGCGGGAGTATTTTTGTAATAAAAACTACATAACTATAACAGAGGGGATAGAGGGATAACTGATATCATCCTAATACTTCAAAGGGAAAACTGTATTTCACCTAACAAGGAAAGTAATATTATCCTTGGTCAAAACATATTAATTACATGGTTGATAATTACTTAAAAATTCTCTTTTTATATAAATATAACTCTTTCTTTATTTTATCTTTCAAGAGTACCTTAATTTACACAATATATGGTTATATTTCTAAACTTGCGTATTTTTAATTAATAATAATTATATTTCAGTACTTACCTCTCGTACCATCAAGAAGTTCATTTTCTTATATATATATGTATGTGTGTGTGTATAATTATTTTATGAAAATAAACTTAGTTAAATAATGAATTAGTTTAACTGTTAAACTTATGAGCATTATTTAAAATTAGGTGATTCTTGAGTTTGGTAAAAAAAAAGTTTTAATTTCCTTTTTCCATTTCTTTTTTGTTCCTTTTTGCCATATTTTTTAATTAAAATTTTATATTCTTTTTAATAAATTGATTTTTCCAATTAAATACATTTAAAATTTAAAATTTAATTAGAATATAGTTGGATATATATTTAATATGATTTTTTTGGATTTAAATTTTAATATGATTCAATTGAAATACGATATTTATATATAATAAACAATACAATTTCCAATTTAAAGATAAGATTTAATTGGAAATAGAATTTATACACTTAGACAAAATATGATTTAAAAAGCAATACGAACTTGAATTTTATTGTAGCTCATACCTCCTTTAATCAAGAATTATAACTAAATGATTTTATAGCCAAATATTACAAGTATACTGTGTAAATCTTTACAGCGAAAAAGTTTTTCTTTTCCACAATTATTTTGGGAAATCTAATTGTGTTCTTCTATTTTCGATCTGGGATGTTTGCAATCATGAAACTGACATTATCTTTTTTAATTTAAATTAATAACGTATTTTTTTTCCGACGCTCATTCCATCTAGTGGTGCTGAGAATTTGGGTTTAATTTCTATTTTCTAGGCACTTGTTACTCGCAAACAAAGTGAAGCAAGAAACCAAACAAAGTGAAGCAAGAAACCAAACAAAGTGAAATTCAATAATTTGAGTTATAGTTTTGATTTGCAGTTTGTTTGGTGACAGAAGTGCTAACAATGGTGGAGATTTAGTGGACCGCAATATTAATGTGATGAAACTTGGGTCCGTCTAAAATGAGATTTTGAGGGATGGGGAGTACATAAGATAGCATTTATCTTGGTGACATATGTCCCCTTAAAATTTAAGTTAAAATAATTTATTTTCTCAATAACAAATTTACCCTTTTTTATGAGTAAATTTCAACAACACCCCTTGTGTTTTGTCTAATTAAAAAAGAATATGTTATTTTCATTAGGAAAAGAATCCTATACTTTTTTTTATTATCGGCAAAAAAATATCCCTCTCAAAACAAATTGACAATTTTATCCTATCAAAAAATGAAAAAACATCCCCTTAAATTAAAATATTGTCAATAATCCCTGACAACTTTAAAATTTTGCAATAAACCTCCTGTTATTTTAAAAAAGAATTGATAAAAACTTTCATATAATTTATGAAGTCCACTTTAAAAATTTATGAAGTCCAGTGTAAAAATTTGACAAAAATCTTATTCCCCCAAGTTACATATTGTTGCACTTTACCACCCATATGTACAAAATAATCACTTAATTACAGCCTAAAATAATTTTATTTAATTTTTGTTCGGCGAAAAATATAAATGTGTCCCTCATATAAAATTTCAAAGTTAGTCACAACACTTCTTACAAGTCCAAATACTTCGCTCATATAAAAGAACCGTAAATCCGAAGTGAAGTAGAAAAATATTTTATTTGTAAAGAGAAAGTAAAAAATGCACGTCATGTTTAGATTTATTTACCCTTAAAATACATGTGAGTCGCATATATGATTTTTTCGACTATCGAAATTGACATAAAATCATTTGAGGGGAAAAATGCAACGGATTTCATACGTACTTATTTTATATTTTAGGTGGTAAAATTCAAAATATGTACATTATAATACAAAAGATATTAAAATGATTTGATTTGTGTTAAATAAATTAGAACTAATCGAGATTGCCAAAATAGAAAATCATAATCATAAAATGAAAGTAGGGTTGTGTAATGTGTGGGTACGAGGAATTGGGGATGGGTGGAGTTGTGGTCTCGGAGGTGAATGAAGATGAATTGGGGTTGCAATAATTGCATTTATCCCCTTCAAGATTTTAGGTATTTTGTGCTCAATTGTAATATTCCCTTAAGTGATAAAATGGTGACTTAATGAACACATATTTGGCACGTGACATTTTTCATCCAAAACATAACGGCCGAATGAAATATAAAAAAAATTATCCAACTTTTGTATGAAACGTGTCTTTTGAAAAGTTTGGTATGAAATATATAAAGTATGCAGAAATTTAGTATGAAAAGTGCAATTTTCTCGATTTTTGTTTTTGTTTTTATTTTGGAAAGAGATCTAAATTAATTAGAGATTAGAGAGGTTTTTTTAAACATATTAATTAAAGGGTTAGTATGTAATTTAACATAGGTTTATTTTTTCTAAATGTCTGATGTCACATCATTATTGGACATTTTGACCAAAAATTGTGGTTCAGATTTGTTGTTGACTTTTTCTAATAGTTGAGATGGAGTATCTCATATACACTTATGTTCTATAAAATCTTATTTTAGAAAGACCCATGAAACTTAGAGTGATTCAGCATAAGAAAGGAGAATAAATATGTAATAACTAACTTTTAGATATATTAGAGACGTACATAATAATAATTAAACTAGAATTGTTGAGTAACTTAAATGCTTGAGGGTACATAAGTAATTTAGATAAGTTTATTAACCTAAGAATTTAAAAGATGTCATACTTTGCATATATGTAGTCTTGGAGAATTAAAAACAAAACATGCGCCGCCTATCAAATTGAAGCACAAGAAAATAAAACAACAAGGTGAGATTGATGATCTGTTTATGTGAGAAATTGTTAATCAACTTTATGTATAAGATTTACAAACAGGTTAATTAATTGCATACCTACATAGAAAGTAATTGTTCTTTCTTTAATGCTTGGAATTTTATATTCATAGATGGTTACCTTATGGGCAAAGGGAATTTTATATTATTAAAGATAGGATGTATATATTTGTTTATAATTGTAGGCCATGAAAATCAAATATATCCTAACAAAGCTACGTACTATTAGAAGCAATTAGTGAGTTAATTGGGTGGAATTGACAAATCAGATTTAGGTTTGTTTTCACATATGAACGAGATGCATTAATTATTAATTCCTTATCTGATTTCGGAATAGATCTATTTAGTTGTTTATATATAGTATAATGAGGAATTATTAATTGGACTTCATGTGTAATTAATGTATTGATACCTGAACCGAAGGTAGATTATTAATCCTTAAATTTATGTATTTTAGCTTTGCCTTAAAGATTTTGGAGTTGATTGAAGTTTCATAAGTATCGTAACCTCAAAGGTTTTAAGGTAAGTAATTTTGAACATTTTCCTATCGTTTCATGAGCTCGAATATAATTTTTGGAACTTTTAGTATTTTAATAATTTGATGTATGGAGATACTTTGTTATACCTTGTCAGCTCTCAAGTGCATGCGTGTATTTAGTCTACCTCTTGGACTCTGTTCTGTTCTGTTCTGTCAGTCCCCGGGGTCATCTGCGTGCCCACTGGTCATGGGCTCATCTGTTCCGTCCCCTTAGACCGAGGGGGTCTCGGTTTATCCATTGGGTCACTCTGAGTCATGCATGTAATATTTTATGAGCAATCTATATGATTTTTGAAATAGTTGCTTGGACAATTCTCAATATTCTGGCCAAAGTAATTTTTTTAAGTTGTGAAAGTTTAACTATGATGATCCAATAGGTTTTTGTTCATAATTGCTTGCTGAGTTTATAACTCACCCTTCGGCATATTGTTATTCTTTCAGATGGTTAGTTATTTTTCATGGAGCTAAGAAATCAAGTAGGTGGAGGTTCGAGGTTGAGATGAAGTTTTCTTTTATTTAGACGATTCATAATTTTAGTAGACTTTGAAATAGTTTCTTATGGTATTAAGACTATTTTTGGTATTTGGTTAAGTGGGGAACATTTTAGATGTTATTTTTACCCAAATATTTTATGTTGGTTTTGTTTTAGGATTTTTATCAAGACCTTTATTTGTCATATTATTGTCAATTTTTCTGATTTAGAGGCTTCGTGTCGCCGTTGTTTACTACGTCGACACGGCCTGTCATGTCCCTATTCTAGGGCGTGACAAAATATGTTTTTTCCTTGTTATTATTATTATTATTATTATTATTTAGGGAGTTTTTTCCTTGTTATTGATAGAGGAGATGTTGTTGCTATGTTTAAAAATATTTAATTATTGCCTCCAAGGCATATCTCAACTGGCTGACCAACAATTCATAAGGCTTGAGCGGCAAGGGCTGGGGGTTCGAATATTATTTGGAACTTGGATGGAATATTTCAATGGGTCTGTCTAAGGGTCATTTGTGGTGAAGACCCCTTTGTGCGCATAGTGTACAGCAGTATGGTGGAATCCCGAGGCTTGGTGGAGGCACATCCTGCGATTTACATCCTTCAGGGTTGTTTAGTTTAAGCTTGGATACCGGGGTTATAAAAAATATATATTCAGAAACCACTTAATTAATGTAGTGCTATCTCAGAAAACATAACCATTGAATAGCATTTAGTAATGAGGGTAATTTTGGAAATATTTTAATTTTGTTCTGACACCAACAGTTATTATTCTGGCACTGTCGCTATCCTTCATTTATTTCGTTATTTGGCAACAAGTTGAATATACATTACATGTATTGCTTTAATTAAAACCTTGAAAAAAACGTGTGCTAATTATATAAATAGATTTTTTTTTTTTTGGTACAAAATTATATAAATAGATGTACGTTGATGTTGTTGGCTATATTAAGAAGAAAATATTCATGTTGTCGGCGAAACTAATATGGATATTATTTGCAAAAAAGAAGAAGAGTGAAATACATTTTCGTTTAAAGTATGAGGATGATATCAGTTACTTCTAAAATATCAATTATAATGTTTACCTTCTTATATATGTTATAGTATTCAATATTTTATTTCAAAACTATCCCCATCCCTTCTAAAACAAATACATTATTTCTTTATTAATTTATCAAACAAAAAAAAAAACATATGTTAATTATGAATTCATTTATCCACCAAACAATATTATATTTCAATTCTTCCTTTCTTCGGTTTCCTTCGTTATATGGTCTCAAATTTTTTCTTTATTTTCATCTCATTTTTTTCTTTATTTATGTTCCACTTTGTTTTATTTATTTATGTTTCAATTTGTTTTCTTTATTTTATGTTTCAATTTTTTATATTTCTATCTCAACTTTTTTGTTTATAATTTTTCTATGTTTTTATTTGGTGATAATATCACATTTATTTTCGGTACGAATTATTAAAATAATGAGTAATTCTCCTTCGAATTATTTCTCGCAAAATCAAGGTTGACGCCAAAAAATACTAATTTTATCCATCCATCAAACAATATTAAATTTCAATTTCTTCATTTATTTGTTTCTTTCGGTTATAACTGAGATGAAATGAAGAAAAAACTTGAGATTGAAAAAGTATGGTAAAAAAAAAATAAAGAAATTAAAACATAATGTTGTTAGTGGATGAATGAATTTATAATTAATAAAGAGACAATTTTAGTTTGATAAATTCATAAAGAAATATTTTTTTACACGAAAGGGGCAGGGGTATTTTTGTAATAAAAACTACATAACTATAACAGAGAGGGGTAACAGAGAGGGGCAAGGGGTGGGAGTTCGAATCTCATTTGGAACTTGGATGGAATATTTCAATGGGTCTGTCTAAGGGTCATTTGTGGTGAAGACCTCTTTGTGCGCATAGTGTACAGCAGTATGGTGGGATCCCGAGGCTTGGTGGAGGCACATCCTGCGATTTACATCCTTCAGGGTTGTGAAGGTCCGGGATTAGTTTAGTTTAAGCTTGGATACCGGGGTTATAAAAAAAATATATTCAGAAACCACTTAAATAATGTAGCGCTATCTCAGAAAACATAACCATTGAATAGCATTTAGTAATGAGGGTATTTTTGGAAATATTTTAATTTTGCTCTGACACCAACAGTTATTATTCTGGCACTGTCGCTATCCTTCATTTATTTCGTTATTTGGCAACAAGTTGAATATACATTACATGTATTGCTTTAATTAAAACCTTGAAAAAAACGTGTGCCTAATTATATAAATAGATGTACGTTGATGTTGTTACTAAATTAAGAAGAAAATATTCATGTTGTCGGCGAAACTAATATGGATATTATTTGCAAAAAAAAGAACAGTGAAATACATTTTCGTTTAAAGTATGAGGATGATATCAGTTACTCCTAAAATATCAATTATAATGCTTACCTTCTTATGTTATAGTATTCAATATTTTATTTCAAAACTATCCTCGTCCCTTCTAAAACAAATACATTATTTCTTTATTAATTTATCAAACAAAAAAAAACATATGTTAATTATGAATTCATTTATCCACCAAACAATATTATATTTCAATTCTTCCTTTCTTCGGTTCCCTTCGGTCTTATGGTCTCAAATTTTTTCTTTATTTTCATCTCATTTTTTTCTTTATTTATGTTCTACTTTGTTTTCTTTATTTATGTTTCAATTTGTTTTCTTTATTTTATGTTTCAATTTTTTATATTTCTATCTTAACTTTTTTTTTTTTATAATTTTTCTATGTTTTTATTTGGTGATAATATCACATTTATTTTCGGTACGAATTATTAAAAATAATGAGTAATTCTCCTTCGAATTATTTCTCGCAAAATCAAGGTTGACGCCAAATAATACTAATTTTATCCATCCATCAAACAATATTAAATTTCAATTTCTTCATTTATTTGTTTCTTTCGGTTATAACTGAGATGAAATGAAGAAAAAACTTGAGATTGAAAAAGTATGGTAAAAAAAAATAAAGAACTTAAAACATAATGTTGTTAGTGGATGAATGAATTTATAATTAATAAAGAGACAATTTTAGTTTGATAAATTCATAAAGAAATCTTTTTTTACATGAAAGGGGCGGGGGTATTTTTGTAATAAAAACTACATAACTATAACAGAGAGGGGTAAGTGTTACAATTAATACTTTAAGAAGATAACTGATATCACCCTCATACCTTAAGGGAGGAAACTGAATTTCACCCAAAAAAGAAAGTAATATGGATATTGACGAAACTACTAATTGATTTCTTATTCAAATTGAATGATAAAAAATGAAACATGGAAATATATCCATAATTAAAGGCTAGGAGGATAACTGATAAAAACTACATAACTATAACAGAGAGAGGTAAGTGTTACAATTGATATTTTAGGAGGATAACTGACATCACCCTCATACTTTAAGGGAGAAAACTTAATTTCACCCAAAAACGAAAGTAATATGGATATTGGCGAAACTACTAGTTGATTTCCTATTCAAATTGAATAATAAAATATGAAATATGGAAATATATCCATAATTGAAATATGTTTAGATCTTTAATTTTGATAATAAAACACATACGGATGCATAAAAATTTTGAACCTGAATCTCCCAACTCTTCCCTAACTATCCTAACCAAATGGGTTAAAAGACTTTAATGTTTAGATCTTTAATTATTATTTATATATTTCATTATTGTGGTTTCTCTTTCTTAACAATTGTTCTTTGAAATTCTTTGACCTTTTTCTTTCTTAATAATTTTTTTAACTTTATTTCTTTTTAATAACTATCAAGAAATTCGAATTATTTTTTATAATGTTGTTTCTTCTTATTAGTTTTTAATTCAATACATTACATAATGAGATATCATATGTAATTAAAATAACTTGAGGAAGTTATTTTTATCAATTTACACTTCCTTCTTTTTGTATCTCTTCATATATTTTCTGGTGAATGATATATAAGAAATTTAAATTTTACTATTTGATTGATTTTTTTTTTTTTTTTTTTTTGTGAATTTACGATAGAACTTTAGCCCCCACTGGACCAAATTTCTGGATCCGCCCCTCGATATAGTCATATAACTTTTAAAGCTCCGTTACTCAATTTGATAAGTTAACAAATAAAAAATATGTGTAAAAGTGAAGTAATTTGAATTTGATTTGATAAAAAATTGTTAGAATCCGAATCATTTGAAAGTCAAATTGAATTTAAACATAATTGTTCCGAATATACTACATAATTTTAGATATTCTATAATCAAGAAACATATATGAATTCCTTATATGCATACTCTTCAATTTCAATAGCCTCACCGCATCATCAATTAACATAAAAACTTGAATCTGTAAATCTCATTAGTGTATGTATATGTGATGCTGCCGTATATTAAAGAACCTATAAATGTTGTTAAGCAGTTTTGTGGTGGTGTATAATTTACTTTCTTGTTAAATATATTAGGAAAAGAAAAAATAAGTTATTAGTTTATTAATTAAGAGAGAGGATATTGAATTGTTAATTAAATGGAGTAATATGGTATTTTGGGGATTGGTAAAAAATAGATTTTATGACCCTTATTTAAAAAGGGATAAATTAGAAAAGGAAAAAAGATTGCTATGACAATAACAATTTTTATTATGACAATATCGCTAACCATAATTAAACTGATCAGTTGGATCGTTCATTTATTTGACAATAAGTTGAATGTACATCACATATATTCCTTTAATAAAAACCTTGAAAAAAATGTGTGCTTAATTATGTAAATGTACATACCTACGTATATAGTATAACCTAACTTTAATTAATATTACAACTTACGTAAAAATTAGTTATGACACCTAAAAAGTTAATGATCTGATACGAAATAAAAAATAAAACAAAGAAATGAAAAAAGTACTATATTTAATCAATAGAAAGTTAATGACAATTTACCTCTTCTTTTATATGCATAACTATTTAAATCACGCTCTTGTGATTTGAAAAAAAAAAACATTTTACAATCTTATGATGATGTTGTAAAAGTTTTACAATGTCTCTCTACCATTGGGGAAATTCTTATCCAAACCGGGTTTGGCCAAACCCAAAGTAACTAAAAAGTAAGTGCAATACACTTGCTTTGGGATTGGATGTAACTCCCATGAGAGTGACCAATCACAAAGCAAGTGCAATACACTTGCTTGGTGGTTGGATGGGTTTGGCCAAGCCAGGTTTGGACAAGAATTTTCCCTATCATTGTATTACTCCTCTTATATGTAACACTTTACTCTCATATGCCATATGTTTGATAAATGGTACACTTTATACTCCTGTGTTCTATAATCATTTTTCATGCCCAATTTAAAAAATTAACATTAATAATCTTATCTACAATATTATACCATATGTATTTTGCAATATTGATTTTATGCAATTGCCAATCGAGAAAATCGAATTACTCATTACGATCCGTATTTATTGTGTGGAACAAGGCCAACCAAAAGTTTGTTGGGCTATTTAAGAACTAAGAACTATTTGAGCCCAAGTGATAATAGTGACGGTTTGACTTATGGGCTTCAAATCCACCACTGGCTTATTGGTAAGTAACAAAATGCTGCCAATTTGTTTGGTGGTTCAGGTAATAAGTTTTTCCTTTCCTAGCTAGTTGATTCAGTTTTATCCAATTATGTACAATTCACATTTGAGGTAGCAAATACTCAATATATTCAGATTTCGGTTGATTAAAAAAACATAATTTTTCGGTGTTATAAATAGAAATGTATCGAAATTTTGACCATTATCAAACAATTTGATATTATTTGACTATTAAATGAACCAATGTCAAACAAAATTTTAATCAAATTAATTTAGCATGAATTGAGGTTTCAAAAGAGTTCAAATTTATTTAATAAAGAAACACAAATAATTTTTTATCGAACAAACATTAACAACAAATAGTGAATCGTAACATTAAAACGATATTCAAATCGGAGAAAGTTTATTAATAAGACAATTGTAATTAATGAGTTTATAAATAATGGAGAAGGAGAAAAAGTTGTTTTTCATAGTATATTCTATGAATCTATGTTGTGTGTAATGTATACAATGAATATGTGATATGTTTTTATAAAACAATAAGGACATAAAAAGAATATTTTTTTATTACAACTGTTGAGCTTATCCTTACGTCACATGACAATATTTGGTGAGCTGACACTCTTGTGTGGGTGATGAATGATGCATCTTTAATAGAGTAATTCATATTAACTATTAGCAATTTATACCCACGAAAATGTAAATACATATAAATGAGTGATTTAATTTTTGAATAATTGTATAATACCAATGTTATTTAAATTATAATCTATAAGGTTTATTTCTCCTCGAAGCCGTCTTTTTCAAGTGATTGGGTATCATACTAATAGATTACGAGTTTTGGAGAAAGCCAATGATAAAGTCACGACATCTTTATTAATATTTTGATAGTTTTAAAAAAAAAAAAAAAAATGAAGGCTGGAAATGTAATAGTAAAAAGAAAAGAAAATCAAACAAACTTTTGACATCTAGCCAAAGTCAAACTATCTATATATAATCGTATTTTCCAAAATAAATTACATTAACCATTTTCAATTCATTTATATCATTGACTAACTTTAACTTATGAATACTACAAACTAAATAGTTTCAGTTTGTAACAAACTTTAAGAAGTCAAAATAAGAAATTAGTTGGAAAATTTTTCAAAAATTGACTTGCACTGTAGATTGTCGCAATAATGGAAGTGTGCAATAAACCTTTGAATTTTTTTCTAATTGGGTAACAATAATGGCAATTTTGTCTATAAAGCTTTATTTTTAACATTCTATATATATATATATTCAAGTAATGATTTCCAAAATCTCAAGTTAATTCAAGAGAAAAATTACAACATATAATTCATTCATTTCTGACCAGTATGTAACATGTTTCCCTCAATATAAGCAATGCTTAATTAATCTACAATTTTTTAGCCTTCATTAATTCTGACATTAATTAATCTCTATCTCTATCTCTAATTCTATTATATTCTATTAGATTTATATTTATACTATTATAAAAGTATGAATGTTTCTTAACATTTTTGTGCGGACTAAATTGCTCTTATTATTTAAATAGTAAAGTTATATTTAATTTTATGGCAAATATGTAAATGTAATTGAAGAGGTATAATTAAGCATGAAGTCTTATTATATTTATCTCCTACATAAACTCTTAAAATTTATAAATTCTATCTTGCATCAATTTTTATAAGGGCAAAATATAGTTTCCCCACCCCCCCCCCCCCCCCTCTTAAAGTATGGGGTGATATCAGTTACCTCCCTAAAATATCATTTGTAACACTTACCCTTCTCTGTTATATTATTAGAGTTTTTATTCCACAACTACCCCCCGCCCCTTTTATTAAAAATAAATATTTTTATCAATTTATCAACAAAAGGTTGTCTCTTTATTAATTATGAATCAATTCATCCACCAAACAACATTATGTTTCAATCTTTTCATTTTTTGTTACATTCCGTTTTTCAATCTCAATTTTTTTCTTAATTTTCATCACATATTTCTTTCTTTCTATATGTTCAATTTGTTTTCATTATTTTCTATTTCAGTTAATTTTTTCTATCTCAATTTTTTTTTTCTTTATATTTTTCTCAATTTTTATTTAGTGGTAGTTATCTCATTTATTTTTTGTACGAATTTTTTGAGTAAAATCTTGAAGGAGAATTACTCAAAATTTTGAATTATAATATGTAACAAAAGCAAAAGGAGACAAGAAAAGCGAAGGAACTAAATACATGAAGAAATTGAAACATAATATTGTTTGGTGGATAGATGGATTCATAATTAATAAAGAGACAACCTTTTGTTGATAAATTAACAAAAATATTTATTTGTATAAAAGGGGTGGGGGTATTTTTGGAATAAAAACCCTAAATAACTATAACTGAGGGGGGTAAGTGTTACAAGTGATATTTTAGGGGGTAATTGATACCACCCTCAAACTTTAAGGGGGTAAACTGTACTTAACCCTTTTTATAATTTTAATCTTATTCCATTATAATCGATAAAAACAAAAATTAAAAAATACTATTATTTTAAATAGCCCCTAATGTTTCTAAATACAAAAAATTAAAATGAAATTCTCTCAAATATCATTATGTCAAAAGAAATTAAAATAAAACATATCTTATCTATGAAAGAATAAAAAATATGTGTGACTTAGCCAAGTACGTAATTCTTTGGCTAGAATATAAAAATATAAATAATATTCAATAGTTCTTAAAAAAAGTTCAATAATATCAAGATGTGCATAACTTTGAATTTTATGAAATTCTTTTCGTGAAAACGGATGAAATCGATGAAGTTTTTACAAAACCGATAAAATAAATCCCTGAAATAGTTGAAAACATATGAAATCGATGAAAATTTGGGTGAAACTGGTGAACATTACACTGACAAAGTTGGGGAAAATACGGGTGAAACCGATAAGAAAGTGCCCATGAAATTGATAATTTCATGTCAATAAAAATTCGGGTGAAATTCGTAGAGAAAAAAAAGATGAAATCGGTGAAACGACATCAATGGAAAAATGTGAAATCGGTGAAAAATAAATAAAATCGATGAAAATAATAAAATTGGTGAGAACACGTGAAATCAATTAAATCATAATAGTCGAGAATTAGATATGACAAATGACAAGTCAAGACTATAATATTACATCAATATTGAGAATAGTAAGAATATTACAATAATCATGACTCAATTAATTTTACAAACTAATTACGAAAATATGAAACTAGTATAGAAATATTTTGATTATATCATCCAACAGCTGTTTGACTCTCACGTTACAATTTAGGACACAACATAATAATCCGATAAGTTTCATTATTAATTAATCGAATCAATTTAATGAGAAATTGAATTAAATAGTAAAAATTAATCATACCAGTCAAATATGGCAAAGTAGGCTGTTTCAGTACTGACACTTACCAATTAAAACAGAATCTGGAAACATAACACAAAATATACTCAATGGACATGCCTAAATTAACAACATTGCATTAGATTTGTTGTGTGTATAAACAGACATATATTATATGTTTAATTAACATTCACATTCATCATCCCTCAAAAAAAATAAAAAAACATTCACATTCACATTCATCAACCTTGTTTAACACTTTGAATATTGATACCATGATTTTCCAATCAATTTTCATCATAATAATCTGCATTGTTTCTATGTCTTCATGCCATGTGACAGCTGAAGCCAAGAAAAACACCGTTGGGTTTACGGTTGATCTCATTCACAGAGACTCTCCGTTGTCTCCGAGCTATGATTCATCCTTGTCATCTTCGCAACGTTTAACTAACATGTTGCAAAGATCATTTACTCGTATCCATCATTTGAAATCAAAATGCTCGAAAAACGTGCCCATGTCACAAATTATAAGTGACAGTGGAGAATATATCATGAGTTACTCTATTGGCTCACCACCAATTCCTTCTTTAGGCATTGCCGACACAGGAAGCAGCATAATATGGACGCAATGCAGACCTTGTACCCAATGCTTTAACCAAACGTTACCTTTCTTTGAGCCTAAAAGATCTTCAACGTACAAAACGCTTCCATGTAGCTCCGATTCCTGCCAGACTTTATCAGAGGCAACTTGCAACCTGAAGAATCAAACTTGTATCTTTAGCGAGTTGTACGGAGATGGGTCCTTCGCGAATGGAGATGTAGCAACAGATACACTTACATTAGGCTCTACAACGAAAAAAAGAGTGTCCGTCCCTAATGTCGTGTTTGGATGTGCTAATAAAAACGGAGGCATATTTACTGCTGGAGAGTCGGGCATCGTTGGCCTTGGAGCTGGAAAAGTTTCACTTGTTTCACAATTGGGATCTTCGATTCGGGGAAAATTCTCTTATTGTTTGGTGTCACCATCGTCTAGCGCAAAGAAAAGGAGTAAACTCAACTTCGGTGACAATGCTTTAGTTTTAGGTGAAGGCTCGGTCACAACTCCCATGATCTCAAAGTTGCCCGACTCGTACTATTACTTGACATTAGAAGGAATTAGTATCGGAAATCAAAGACTGGCGGTTTCGGATGATCCGAAAGAAGTTATACGGGGAAACATCATCATAGATTCTGGAACAACGTTGACATATATTCCTGAAAAGTTGTCGGAGAAGTTGGAAAACGCTTTGGACAAGGTGCTTAAGCTAAAACGTGTCTCGGATCCGAAAAAGGAGTTGAATGTGTGCTACTTGTCAAAAAAAGACATAAAGTTTTCAGAGTTCGTTGTGCATTTTAAAGGGGCTGATGTGAAATTGAATCCGGAGAATTTTTTGCTTAGGAAAAGCAATGATACAGTGTGTTTGACATTTGTAGCGGATAATTTTCCCATTTATGGAAACATAGCACAGATGAATTTCTTGGTAGGGTATGATTTGGTAAAGCAGAGGGTGTCCTTTAAACCTACTGCTTGTAGCAAATTATGATATTCATATAAATAAATAACAATTTGGATATTTTACAATGCTAAAATCATGATACTTGATATTTCGCAATTCATCTTTTTTGTTGCAAGTTGTTAAAAATCCTTTTGTGTAGTTTTAACAAATTACCAACTTACCTTAATATATGCATGACGGATTAACGAAATGATATTTTGCTAATTACTAAGCTTCTTTAAGTTAGATAAAAGCAAAGTCTGAAATAATATAAAACAATACACTTCTAAAATAGCATTTCCGTAAAGTAGAGAATGAATTGCATATTTTTTGGCAAGTTGAGGTTGACAAGGATATGCAATTCTCGTGCAAAATATCAAAATTTCAATCTAGGTGACTAGATATTATTCTGGGTGCAATTCGTGGGTACAAAATATCAAAATTTCAATTTCAGAGTGCAAAAGGAAAAAATATTACTATATTTTTGGGCGCAACTCTCCTTATTTTTATTTTAACTCTTTCTTTCCTCATAATTATGTTTCTGAGGTAGCATTGTAACACATTGATAGGACTGGAAATTGATCCAAGCTATTCGTTCTATAAAATTTTACTAATCATGTATGATGATATGGGCAACCTTAGTAGCAGTATTTGATTAATATAACCTTTGCAGAATGGAATCACAAATCAAGCACGCAATAGTGGTGAAGGTTATAGGCAGGACCGGGTCTCGAGGTCAAGTCACTCAGGTTAGAGTCAAGTTCATCGATGATCAGAACCGGTTCATCATGAGAAACGTCAAGGGACCTGTTAGAGAGGGTGATGTTCTTACCCTGCTCGAGTCTGAAAGAGAGGCAAGGAGATTGCGTTGATTTTTGAATTAGTTTTTGGTAGTTCAATTGCACCATGAAAAGCATGACCTGCTGTTTTGTTTCATTAAGAATGATTTTTTATGTTTACTTTTGACAATGATTTGGTAATATTTATGCTGAAATTAGCAACATGCTGCTTCTGTATGTTTAAGGTCTGTATGTCATTGATATTTTAAACACATCCTTTCTATATAGTATTAGCAATGCTTTGGAATTTGTGTTTACAATTCTCAGTAGCTAGTAAGGCTGTTTTACATTGTGGCATGGGTTTAAACATGATCCTATGATTGATTGGTCTTTGCCTTTGTATAGTTTCTTGAAGCAGGAAATATGGGAAATACTGACTTTCTTTGTTCATTTTATATTTACTAGGAAAGTGCACATACGATGTACGTGTCTAGATAATCATCGATATTTTTTATAAATTAGAGTAAAATTAATTTTATTATGTCATAAAATAGAGCAAATTAACCCACTTTTCACCTATTTAATAAGTTTAATTCATTTTTCACCGGTTTAACCTGATTTTTAGCCACTTTTATTTATTTTTATTAGTTTAATATTTTTTTAATTGTTTTACCCATCTTTTTTTATCAGTTTTAACTTATTTTTACTGTTTTTACAATTTTGTCCTTTTGTTTTCGTCTGTTTGAAACCATTTTTCGACCGATTTCACCTTATTTTGTCCGTTAAACTCTTTTTTTTTTATTGATTTCACACGTTTTTATCATATTAACTAATTTTTAAACGTTTTTATCAAATTAATCTGTTTTCACCTATTTCCCACATTATTTTCACTTATTTCACACGTTTTTTCACAAATTTTACCTGAATTTTTCTTTGATTTGAAATATTTCCGCCGACATTATTCATGTTTTCACATATTTCACCTGTTTTTTTATGTTGTTATTTCACCGGTTTCATCATTTTTCACAAATTACACCCTAATTTTCATCGATTTCACATGTATTTATCGATTCCAGGGACACTTTATTACGGATCTTATCCAAATTTTCACCAATTTCACCCGAATTTTCATCAATTTCACATGTTTTCAATAATTTCATAGTTTTTCTTATTGATTGCGTTTTTTTTATCGTTTGCACAAATTTCATCGATTTTTTTACCATTTTCCATTTCACTGGTTTTTCATGAAATTTTGAGGTAATGCATGTCTTGATATTATTGAATATTTTTTATATTTTTTATATTTTTTTATTTTAGCCAAAGTAAAATTACGTAATTAGCTAATTCATAGGAATTTTTATTTCTTTCATAGTAAGATATGATTCAATTTTTTTGTTTTTTGTAATATAATGGTATTTAAGAGAATTTCATTATAAAATTTTATATTTAGAGTGTTTATGGCTTATATTGTACTAAATCTTTAAATTAACATTTTCTTACATAAATAAATATTGATGCTAAAATATAACAATTTTATATATATTTTAGGCGCTATTTAAAATAATAGTATTTTTAATAGTTCGTTTTTATCTATTATAAGAGAAGAAGATTAAAATTATAAAAATTGATGTAAGAGAGAATTTAGAAATTTTAGGAGTTTATGTAGGAGATTAAATATAATAAGACTTCATGTCTAATTATACCTCTTCAAATATTTTTACATATTTATCATTGAATTAAATATCACTTTACAATTTAAATTAAATAAGGGTATTTTAGTCCGCACAAAAAAGTTAAGAAATATTCATGCTTTTATAATAGTAGAGATAGAGATAGAGATAGAGATAGAGATATTCACTTTTAGTATTAAGGATTATGTTTGAATAGTTCTTAAAAAGAGATTAGTATGCTATAAACATGATTATGAATCAAACTTAAATAATATCTATTATCTAGTAACTTCTGAGGAATGCTAAAATTAAAGTTGATTAAAGATTTTTTTTTTTTTTTAAAACTCATATATTAAGTAATATCAAGTATGGTTAAGAAAAATAATGGCTAGCGATATTGTCAGAGCAATAATCAATTATTTCCAAAAATGCCCTCAACATTAAATTCTATTGAATGTTTCTATTTGTTAATTTTTTGGTATCAGTGCAAAAAGTTATTAATAAATTTCTATATTAATTACACTTTTTATGCATCCGGTACATAGTTTCTTCCTTCTTTTTCCTTCTTCACTTAACCAGGGGCAAATGATCGCCATTATCACACTGCAGCTGCAACACATCCTCTACTCTACTTACCCATGGAAGAAGACAACACAATAAAATTTATTTTCCCTTTCTCTTTTGTACTTTCTTACTCAAATTTAGTAATTTGACGATAATCAGTCAATTAAACCATGGTACACGTCAAGAAATTAAAGTTTTTACTTCTTAGTCGTAACCTTGGCTTCAACTAACGAATCAAAGAGAAAAAGATAACATGGTTTTGAATTGAGGTTGGAAAAGGAAGATTATTATAATTTATTCAAAGTATATTCAAAACAATCCCAAACCAAAATAAATGAATAAACCAAATTTTTAAAAGATGCAATCGGAGGTAAAGCATCAAGCACTAGACAATTGCAGGATGTATATATCCAATATTTTTTGGGCAAGAAATACTATCTTTTCTTTTTTAGTTCTAAACAACTGAGTAAAATTCAAGGTTCGATTTTAAAGTTATTTTGTCAAATATATCTGAATTATCATGATAGCTAGAAACATGATAGGAGAAAGATCTGTAGAAGAAGGCGTGAGAAGAAAGACAGACATTTTATTTGAGTAAATGGGTAGTTAGAGATATTTTAAGTGGGAGAAGAAATAATTAAGAAGAGAGAGAAAAATGAACAATTAAGGTAATTAATATATTATGTCAATTGTGATTTAGACTTAGGGTAAATTAGGTAGTTCACAAATTTTGCTCTGGCAGCAACAATTTGTGCTCTGACAATATCGCTTGCCAAAAATAATAAACAATATAAGTTCAAATATAATGTGAAGTTATTGAAGAACGAGAAAACACTCTTAATAAATAAGATGTTGGTCGACTTAAATGGATTCAATTAAGGGTTAATTACAGCTACCTCCCCTGAGGTTTGGTGAAACTCGCGTCCATTCCCCTCTAAGAATACTAATTACTCGGACCTCCCCTGAGGTTTGCAAAACCTTACAATCGTTAGGGTTCCGTTAAAATTTGCTTACGTCATCAACAAATTTTCGGTCGATTGCCAATTTTGCCCCCGATTTACTGTAGCAAATTTGTATTGACTATATTACCCCTTTCAGCTTTGGTTACATTGTTGCATGAGAATGGACCTAATAGCAATGTCGAATTACATTTGTGGATTAAAATGTTGTTAAATTTATATAAGATGTGTAATGACTTTATTAATGTACATTCATATTTAAAATAACATTTTAAATATTTCTAAAGTATTTTATTACTTATTGTAAAATATATGCAAAGAGAAATAATAGCAATGTCAAATTACATTTGTGGATTAAAATATTGTTACATTTATATAAAACGTGTAATGACTTTATTAATGTATATTCATATTTAAAATAACATTTTAAATATTTCTAAAGTGTTTTCTTACTTATTGTAAAATATATGCAAAGAGAAATACACTACTAACTCTTACAAAAAAAAAAAAAAAAAATTCATCAATTATTATTTCAATGTGTGTATAGATTTCCACATTGTCCCTCTTATGTGTGTATATAAATTCAAATAAATATATAAACATTCAAATTTATTTTTATTATTATTATTAGTGTTTTTATATTTTACTTGATAGAAAAATATTTGAAATACACTTGTTTTTATGTCTATAAATATAAAATTTTATAATAGTCAATAATGTTTTAGAAAAAATAGTATACATGTTTATAAAATCTTATATTAGCCAACAATATTTTAAAAAAAATATTACACATATTACACATATATCAACTCAAGTTTTATTGATATGAAATAATTAAAAAACTTATTTGTTGGGAAATTATTATTTTTTAATTATTCATAAATATAACATAACAATTTTTAAAGAAAAAATATATATTCATTAATATTTTTGTTGGGAATTTTTTTTTTAATTATTCATAAATATAACATAACTATTTTCAAAGTAAAAATATATATTCATTAATATTTTAATTTTTATAATAAAAATAAAAATATAATTTTTTTTTTAAAATACCCTAAAATCACCACCCCCCCCCCCAACCCCGCCGGCACCACCTTCCCAGGCCGTCGGGACGGCCTGGGATCACCGGATCCAGGCCAGCGACGACCTGGGGTGAATATCCTAGGCCGTCGCCGGCCTGGAGTACTGTAATTTCCGAGGCCTGCGATGGCCTCCGACTTGAGGCCGTCGCAGGCCTCAAGTAGTTCTTCCAGGCCGGCGACGGCCTGGGATATTCTCCCCAGGTCGTCGCCGGCCTAGAACCGGCGGTCCCAGGCCGTCAGGATGGCCTGGGAAGGTGGGGGAGGGGTTTGGTGAGGTGGGTCGGGGGGTGGGTCGAGGTGGGGTGGGGTTGAGAAGAAGAAGAAGACGTTTTTTTTTCTTTTTTTTTTAATTAAAAATCTTGAGGGTAAAAGGGTAAAAATGCATGTTCTTTTTATTTTTATTTTTTTTCAATTAAAAATCTCGAGGGTAAAAGGGTAAAAACACACGTGCCGTCCAAGTCCGTCGACTTTCGTTAGGGTTTTGTAAGGTTTTGCAAACCTCAGGGGAGGTCCGAGTAATTATCATTCTTGGAGGGGAATGGACGCGAGTTTCACCAAACCTCAGGGGAGGTAGCTGTAATTAACCCTTCAATTAAAGCATCTCTCATGCAAGTGCTCCAACATGAGCATCAACAACTCATTTTGATTTCTACTCTCCATTGATCACGAAATTTAGCCAGCCGACAGTTATGAATTTTCAATTCCAAATGCTCGTCAATGCATAATCATTCAAAATACGAATAGCAAGAGGCCTCAAAATCAAGAAAACAAAAGTAAAATCATTTTACAATACGTCAGGCCTGTCGTCAAATCCCAGGAATCCATGAGAAGCCGCCCTAAGTTCGGATAAGGAATATGTGGGACTTGTTTGCTTGGACTTTTCTTAACAAGTACTTTAGGAAGACAAAACAAACTCCATCACAATTGATTAAAAAAAAATTCAGAAATGAAGTGATAAGATAGAAAAGGGCCTCTATAAATAAGGGAGAGCCCATTTATCACCACTCATCACAAGTACTCCATAATAGAAAACAAAAATGGCTGAAGAATTGAAGCTTTTCAGAACATGGTCAAGTCCATATAGTCTAAGGATTGTGCATGCTCTGAAGATCAAAGGCTTGGAATACGACACCGTATTGGAAGATCTAAGCAACAAGAGTGAATCACTACTTAAGTACAATCCTATACACAAAAAGGTACCTATTCTTGTTCACAATGGAAAACCAATATGTGAGTCCCTCTTGATTCTTGAATACATCGATGAGACTTGGAAGCAAAACCCTCTCCTCCCTCAAGATCCTTATGAGAAAGCCATGGCTCGATTTTGGGCAAAATTTGGAGATGAAAAGGTATCTTTAATTACTTTCAAGACTTGTATTGAATCAAGAAGCTTTCTTAGGTATTCTTCATACGTCATTTTAGGAAAGATAATGTTGTTTCAAGACATCACGAAAAGTCGAAAACATATTATATGACATATTAGATGTTATTAAGATAAATATAATGAAATGCAGGTGTTGTTATCAATATGGAGTGCTTTCACATCTCAAGGGAAAGAACAAGAGGAAGCTATGGCTACAACAGCAAATAACCTGAAATTCATAGAAGAGCAGCTAAAAGGGAAAAAATTCTTTGGAGGGGAGACAATAGGATATCTTGATCTTGCGTTTGGTTGGATGGCTAATTTAGTCTGCATCTTTGAAGAGATATGTAACCTTAAATTAGTAGATCCAGAGTTATATCCTCTGTTATCAACATGGATGGATAACTTCTCGAACAATCCAGTTATCAAAGAATTATGGCCACCTCGAGATAGAATGGTTGAGAAATTTAAGGCCATGCGCGAACCATATCTTAACAAAGTTATTGTATGAAACTGAAACATATTATTGAGTTTCAAATATAGCCGCCTAAATAAAACCTTGCTTTACCTATACAATAATGTAAACAAGTTAATTATTTTCTTCTCTACTTAATTGATGGAGATGAAGACTTTATTTATCTAGGTTAGGTGATTTTCCTATTACAGTATTTTGAAGATATATTTCCTCTGATGTAGAATATATTTTGATTCTAATGTCATCATCTATGAGTATGTAACCAATGTGATCTTCCTATAACAAAATAATTTCAGGCTCACACCTAAATATCTCAAGCATCAATATTTGTTACAATCAGCATGCTTAATGGACACAATCTTTCTCTAAACGTCATACCCTACCAAGAAATTCATTTGTACAACGTTACCGTAAATGAAAATAGGATCATTTTGAGCTCGAAATGACAAACATCTGGTAGAATTGCCCGTTTTAAAAAATGCGTTCTCTGGATTCAACCTCACATCAGCCCCTTTGAAGTGCACCGTGATGACAGGAAATTGTATGTTTGTTTTAGTGCAGTAGCACAAATTCAAATACCCTAACGGATCCTTAACGCGTTGTAGCATGATTATTCTTTTGACTGCTTTTTCCACTTTGTCGTAAAGATTCGTAGGAATGAATGTCAAGGTTGTTCCAGAATCTATAATGATGTTTCCCTCTGTCTTGTTCAAAGGGTCGTCGTAGAATTCAAATCTTTGATTGTTTACGCTTATCGCTTCCATTGTGAAATAATAAAACGCTTGAGGGGGATTTAGAGTGAAAGGGGTCGTGACCACTCCTTCACCCGAAACCACAGCATTTTTACCAAAGCTGAGTTTACCCGATTTTGTTGAGTTAGCCGAAAGTGGCACCAAACAATATGAGAATTTCCCTTCACTCGAAGATTCCAATTGTGAAATCAGTGAACCTTTTCCGATTCCAAGGCCAACAACACCTGATTCCCCAGAAGGGAATATACCTCCATTACTGATACCACATCCAAATACATAATTAGAGAAAGATACATTTCCTGTCGTTATGGAACCTAATGTAAGTACGTCTGTCGCTACATCTCCACTCGTAAAAGACCCATCTCCATACAACACTTTAAATCGACAGTTTTGTTTATTCCGTTGCAATTTGAGCCTCTGAAAGTCTTGCACGAATCGGAGCTACATGGGGCTGGATAGTAAGTAGAAGATCTTTTAGGCTCAAAGAGAGGTAACCCCTTTGCTTCAAGCATTCGACACAAGGTTTGCATTGTGTCCATGTTAAGTCACTACCCGTATCCAAAACGCCCAAGGAACGAACCGGTGGTGTGCCAATCGAGTAAGTCATTAGATATTCTAAACTTCCTATGATAACATCTGACACGGGTCCCATTTTCTCCAAGCAGTTTGGATTGAATTTGTTGAGACGAGTAAATGATCTTCGCAACATGTTGGATAAACGTTGCGAGGAAGACAAGGAAGAATCATAGCTGGGAGACAATGGAGAGTCTCTGTGAATGAGATCAACTGAAAAACCAATGGTGTTTTTCTTGGCTTCAGCTGTCACATGACATGAAGACATAGTAACAATGCAGATTATCACCACATAAGTGCTGATGAAAATTGATTGGAAATTCATGGTATCAATCAAAGTGTTACACAAGGTTAATGAATTAATGTGAATGTAAATGTAAATTAAGCCTACATATATATATATAGAACTAATACAATGTTGTTTAGGCATGTACATTGATTAGACTTTGTATTCTGTTTCCAAATTCTGTTTTAGTTGGTAAATGTTAGTGAAACAGCCTGTATTGCCATATTTTACTGGAGTGATTTAAATTTAATACTATTTTAATATAATCCGTTATTTAATTCGCTTAATAATGGATGACAATATTGGTAGAGTATCAATTGTGGTGCCAAAAGAATCTTTTATCATGGTTAATTTGCCCTCGATTGTTTTTGGTATGTAATTTAAAATTATTTTCTTTCTCTCTTTAAATTATCTAAGCTGGTCAACTCTGGACTTTTCAATTGTTATTTATTATTATTTTTTTAATTTTCCAAGGGTTTAATTCATTTTGAAGCGTGTCGAGCACATAAAGTGGGAATCTCTTCCAACAGAGATTCGAACTTGAGTTCACTACTTTGTACTTTGTAGTGACTAGTAACTTATTTGGATCAAAATTTCCATCTTTTCCTTCGAAAACATCGAAAAGTTTTCGTTTTTGAATCAAGCGAAACGAAAATAAGATGTAATTCCGAAACTATTTGTTTGTCTTAAACTCTGTTATTTATCTAAATTTAGTAACTTTTATTACAATTTTTCCTTAGTGTTTCCGAAATATTTCCGAAAAATCTCAAAAAGTTTCCAATATTTGACTGACCGATACATACACTCGAAACGAAATTTTGATCCATGTTTTTAGGTTCTTTAATAAGTTATAATTTCATAAAAACTTAGGAAATAAATATTGATTTTACCTACTTTTACATTTAGTTTATTATTTCTTTTTTGTTATTTTAACCCGTTCGTTCACAATTTCTTTATGGTTTGTCCAGTTTATTAATCGACCCATCCATTCTCAAGTTAACCCATTAGTTGATCTTTACATTTGTTAATCAGTTCACTAATTGTCTCCGGTTTAACCCAATTTTAGTCTGATTTTACTTATTCTTTTGCTTATTTAACATATTTTCTCACATATTTCACCTTTTTTTTTTTGCCAATTAACTCATTTTTTTGTTCTTTTATCGATTTTATCCATTTATTTGTTATCCCGTGTTTAGCTGATGTCATTCAATTTTTTTTTATGGTTTTACCCATTTTTTTGCCCGTTAACCTTTTTTTTTATCAATTCACCATATTTTTTTGTTTGTTCTTTTATCGATTTGATCCATTTTTTTTGTTATCCCATGTTTAGCCAATGTCATTCAATTTTTTTTACTGGTTTTATCAACTTTTTTTGCCTTTTTTTTTTTAATCAATTCGCCATTTTTTTTGCTTTAACTCGCTTTTCTTTCTATATGATCCATTTTTTCATTGATTTTACTATTTTTATCATATATTTTTGATCGAATAGTTGATTTTAATAATTTCTATCTTTTGACGTTTTTAGTTAACTAAATAGTACATTTTTTTATTCATGTATCATGAATGTAACATAATGTTTTTTCAATTTCTTTAAATTTTTTGAGGTTCCTAAATAAGTAATAACTTTTTAAGAAATTTTCAAAGAAATTTTTGAAGAAATATAGAATAATTTTTTTTTTTTTTTTGTTATCATTAATGTTTTAATGAGTTGTAAAACTTTAAAAGATAATAATAAGGTTGATGTAGGATAAAACTCTTGTCTAATTATACTTCTAGGATTTTTTTTCTTTTATCTTTTTGCCATAAAATTAAATATCACAATATAATTTAAATAGGGGTATATTAGTCTTCACAAAAAATGGAAGAAATTTTCTTAAGTCAACTTGTACTTTTATATGTATATATATATATAATATATATATATATATATATATATATATATATATATGTACTAGAAAAAGTACACGTGTGTTGCACGTGATTAACTAATTTCTTTTAATCAAATTAGAAAAGTGCACGTATTTTGCACGTGATTAAATAATTTCTTTAAATCAAATTAAAAAAGTGCACGTGTTTTGTAAGTGATTAACTAATTTCTTTTGTTAGTTGAATATCATCATTTTTAATCATTCTATGGTCTAAATGACATATCAAATAATTTTTTTGATTAAATTGCTTTAATTATGATTATGTTGTTCCCAAAAATTTAAATTGAGTTTACCATTTATTTTTTGTCATCCCATGTTAGGTCAATATCATTCATTTTTACCAGTTACCCATTTTGCCGGCTTACCCCTTTGTTTTATCAATTGCACCATTTTTTTCTTTAAATCGTTTTTCTTTTATCTAACTCATTTTTCTATTGATTTTACCATTTTTTATCATATATTTTTAATAGAATTTTACCATTTTTCATCAATTTTAACCATTCTATGTTTTGATTATAAGTTTTCCAGTTAACTAAATAATATTTTTTTATTCCTATAGCCAAAAGGTGGCCTTTTATTTTTAGGTTCTTTAATAAGTTATAATTTCATAAAAACTTAGGAAAGAAATATCGATTTTACCTGCTTTTACATTGAGTTTATCATTTCTTTTTTGTTATTTTAACCCGTTCGTTCATAATTTCTTTATAGTACTGTGTCCAGTTTATTAATCGATCCATCCATTCTCAAGTTAACCCATTAGTTGATCTTCACATTTGTTAATCAGTTCACTCATTCTCTCCGATTTAACCCAATTTTAGTCTGATTTTACTTAACTTTTGCTTATTTAACATATTCTCTCACATATTTCACCTTTTTTTTTTTTTTTTGCCAATTAACTCATTTTCTTTTTGTTCTTTTATCGATTTAATCCATTTATTTGTTATCCCGTGTTTAGCTGATGTCATTCAATTTTTTTTTTACCGGTTTTATCCATTTTTTTGTCGGTTAACCTTGTTTTCTTTTATCAATTCACCATATTTTTTTGTTTGTTCTTTTATCGATTTGATCCATTTTTTTTATCACGTGTTTAGCCAATGTCATTCAATTTTTTTACCAGTTTTATAAACTTTTTTGCTTTTTTTTTTTAATCAATTCATCATTTGTTTTTTTGCTTTAACTCATTTTTCTTTCTATATGATCCATTTTTTCATTGATTTTACTATTTTTATCATATATTTTTGATCGAATAGTTGATTTTAATAATTTCTATCTTTTGACTTTTTTGGGCTTAAGCCAATTATACGTTTTTAGTTAACTAAATAGTACTTTTTTTTTATTCATGTAGCATGAATGTAACATAATGTTTTTCAATCTCTTTAAATTCTTTGAGGTTCCTTAATAAGTAATGACTTTTTAAGAACTTTTCAAAGAAATTTTTGAAGAAATATAGAATTTTTTTTTTTGTTATCATTAATGTTTTAATGAGTTGTAAAACTTTAAAAGATAATAGTAATGTTAATATAGGATAGAACTATTGTCTAATTATACTTCTAGGATTTTTTTCTTTTATCTTTTTACCATAAAATTAAATATCACAATATAATTTAAATAGGGGTATATTAGTCTTCATAAAAAATGAAAGAAATTTCCTTAAGTCAACTCGTACTTTTATATGTATAATATATAAATAATATAATATAATAATATGATAAATAATATATATAGATATAGATATAGATATAGATATAGATATATATAGCCATAATTAATTAAGGTACATAATGAAAATTAGTATTTGTCTATAACAATTTTTATATCTTTATTCTGTGAATTATAATTAGTTGTATTATAGTATATCAGCTTATATATAGTATTAAGATAAAAATATCTTATGTGGATAAGAAATCAATAAGTTAGGACGTTTAAAAATAATTAGGAGTAGAAAATGTGGAAATTAACGTAATTGTTTTTATATTCTATTCAAAAACTCATTTGATCAGTGACGACCACGGCACACGTGCACCCGCACCGCACCCCGTAAGGCTCCAAAAACTTCACTATAAATATGCACCTGGAAATGGAATTAATATATAAATTCCCCCAGCAAAGCAATTTTTCTTTCTATCTGATTGAATAAGTAATTAGTAATAAGTAATAACTAAGTCCTACATTTGATGGCCCGTATCATCAATTGGAAGATTTAGGCCCAATAACAAATAGTATTTTTCTATAATATAATATAAGAAGTTTTTAAAAGTATTATTTTCTGCAAAACCATACACCCGTCAATATATCTTATGTTTCGGACAATTTAACAAGTCAAAATTGTATTTGAACAACCAAAATGTAACAATCTTGTCTTTCTCATTTACACTGAGACAATTTTATTCAGATGACAGGGAATCATACTTTTCGTTCATTTTTATGAACCGTGTTTTTGTAAATTCATTCCTCCCAAAAATTTTATAGCAGATGCATCCCTCTTATCAATGTAGGGTATCATTAATTCATTTTTTGGCTATTACACGATGGAGATGACCTCAAGTGTGCTTGACTTGGAAGGCATTTCCGTCCCTTCACCTAATTTTAGACCTTCAAGTAATGCACGTGTTCTGCACATGAGACCGTATCCACCGTGAAATAGCCGAGAAATGGATCATTGATACACTATACTGATAAGAGAAATACATCTGCTACAAAAAAATTAGGAGGAACGAATGGACAAAAATCGCTCCATAATGAGTGAATCGCATATCAGAGAAGGGTGGAGATTATTCCTGGTCCTCAATTTATAAGTTACTCCTGCAATAGATTGAATAAAAAATCAACTAGTCAAATGTTCACTGGAAAGGAATTTGAATTCATTATGGGATCAAGCTAGTTATCTGATCAGATGCTTCAACCAGAAAAATAAGTTGGTTTACATGTCATGTTATCACCAATGATCACCACAACTACAGACTCCATCTTTAAATAAATGAAAACGATTCCCATCTCTAACCAATATCTCCCGTTTCACAATTTTCGAAATATACTTTGTCACCGTGTGACAATCCACACATACCCGAAGATTCTTCATTACCAGCAATGGCGTACCAGGTTCCGTATGTAATAAACCAAATGCTATTGCAAGCCTTTCACTATGTCCACAAAGAATGTTCAATTTATCAACATCCTCTACATCATGTACCACAGATTTAACATCAGCCACATATCCTTCCTTCGCCATCAAACGGCTGAGATCATCTAGTAATTCGTTAACCTCTACATGTTGTTCAAAGAATCGATCACTGGCTTTGAAATAGTAGACTCGATTTTTCACTTCGACCCAACTAAATCCAGGCTCTTTCTTGATTCCTTGAGCTTTCAAAGAAGTTCTTATTGTTCTAACTTGATCCCGTCTTCCCAATGCAGCAAAAACATTTGAGGCTAAAATAAGATATCCTGGATTATTTGTATTTAATTCAATGACTTGTTCTGAGACTCGTTCTGCAATCTTTAAGTCTCCATTTGCTCGACAAGCACTAAGCAATACTCCCCATATACTTGCATCGGGTTTTAATGGCATTGAAAGGATGAAGTCTTCTGCTTCGACTAGGAAACCCGAGCGTGCCAAAAGATCAACAACACAAGCATAGTGTACAAGCCCAGGCTCAATATTGTAGTCTTTCTTCATTTGTTCGAAGAAAAGCCGACCTTCTTGCACCAAACAAGAGTGGCTGCATGCATATATAATGGCAACAAAGATTATTTCATCGGGAATTATACCAGTTGCCTTCATATCTTCGAAAGCTTTAATAGCTTGCCTTCCTTTGCCATACATACCATATGAAGCAATAAGTGATGTCCATGAAATTATATCCCTCGATTTCATTTGGTCAAATACTAATATCGAATTTTTAAAATTACCTGTATTTGAATACATTTCAATCAAAGCATTCCCAATTCTGATACTTGATTCAAAACCCAATTTAAAAATGCAACCATGAAGCTCCTTTCCTTGTCGTTTGGCAATCAAATTTGAACACACTGGCATAACACTTACTAATGTCGGTATATCCGGAATTAGTCCCTCCATTCTCATCCTAGTAAGCATTCTGAAACTCATACTATTCTCAACACGAGCATAAGCAGCAATAATTGAATTCCATGTACATATATCTCGAATTTTCATGTTTTCAAACTGTTTCATTGAATTTTCAATTTTGCCGCATTTCGCATATGCATCAATGAGAGCATTTCCCAAAATTTGATCGGAATCAAATCCTTGTTTTATTATATCACAATGGAGTTCCTCTGTGAAGTCTACATTTAATAATTCTTTACAAACAGAGAGAATCGCCACATAAGTTAAAAAATCAGGTTGCACGTTTATCTTCGTCCTCTTAAAGAGCTCTAATGCTTCGTTATAAGATTTATTCTCTACATAACCGTTAATTAATGAGTTCCAAGACACCAAATCTTGGTTTCCCATGTTCTCAAAAACTTTGCTCGAACTTGATATATCTCCACATTTTGCATACATGTTAATTAGAATATTACTAGATAAAGTATCACATTCATATCCCTTATTAACCATGTATTCATGGACATATCTTCCCATCTTCAAGTCTCGGACATAACCACAAGCACGGAGAACATATGTGATAGTCAAAATATCAGTTTCGTAACGACCCACCATTTCTAAAAACAACCTGATTGACTCCTCATACAAACCCAACTCATAATATGCAAAAATCATGATATCCCAAGTAACGGAATCCTTATCAACCATCTCATCAAAAATCCTTTGGCAATTACCAACATCATCAAACCTCAAATACATCGAGAGCAATCCATTATTTACAATCACGTCCCTACGTGTCCCAATCTTCTCCATCAAACCATGAACTTTTCGACCCTCCTCAACCTCTCCTAGACCACCGCAAGCTAGTGAAACCCTTGAAAACGTGAAGGAATCAGGCACTATACCTTTGTTCCTCAGCCGAAAATAAATTTCCAATGCTTCCTTATAGTATCCATTGGAACTATACCCAGAAATCAAACTATTCCACGAAACAATATCTTTTTCAGGCATTTTTTCAAACACTTTCCGAGCACACCGCAACTTATCACACCGCGAGTACATATCTATCAAAGCATTATTAACATACAAATGTGATTCCATACCCATTCCAATTATATGCTGATGAACAACTCTCCCTTTATCCAAATCCATCAAAATCCCACAAGACTTAATAACAGGAGGGAATGTGTAATTATCGGGCTTCAACCCTAACGTTCTCATTTCATGGTACAAATCTAATGCTTTTGCGCACAATCCATTATGCGTCATCGCTCTAATAATCGAACTCCATACAGATACCGAATAATTTATTGAATTTAATCGAAGAAGTAACAAAGATGAATTGGGGTCTTGGAATTGGGAGTATTTGCAAATTAGTGTACTAGAAAAGAAGACATATTTGTGTAAACCAAAAGTGATTATGAGGGAATGGAGTTTCCGAAGATCTTTGGCGTTTGCTGTTGAGATTAATGCTTTGGAGATTGAAAGATAGAGGTATTGGCTTCCATTTCTGGGATTCATTGTAGAGCTAATTGCTTAGCATTCTTGGTTCTAAAAACAAAAACGGAGCAATAATCTGAGCATAGATGAAAAAAAAATTCATCTTTTTTGTTGAAAAAATTGATTTTTTTTTTTTAATTTTTGAATCAATCGAAATAAAAGTACTATGTATTTTGAAAATTCTATATTTATCTTGAAACTTTTTCTTTTTCTTAATTTAGGAACTTTTTAATAAATTTTCCTAGTTTTTTCGAGATGTTTTTGGATTTTTTTTGAAAAGTTTCTTATATTAAGCTGATTATCTAAAATGAAATTTTAATCCATGAATCTCAGTGTGTAGGGGTGTAAACGAATCGAGTAATATTGAACGATACATTGTTCAAGTTTGATTTGAATTTGAAGAAACTTAGAATTTTGTGTTTGAGCTTGGTTTGATTTCTCAACGAAATGAGCTCAAAGGAGCTTGAACCGAGCATCTAGTAGTTTGGCATTTTAAATTTTTTTTCTTTCAATTTTTAGTGTATTGAGCCAAGCTCGAACCAAACTTTAAAAGTTATCAAACGAGAAATTTTGTTCGACCTTGTTTGATTTGTTTGACGAACATAGCTTAAATGAGCTTTTATCGAACGAATACATTGGGTCAATTTCCAGTCCTATCAATGTGTTACAATGCTACCTCAGAAACATAATTATGAGGAAAGAAAGAGTTAAAATAAAAATAAGGAGAGTTGCGCCCAAAAATATAGTAATATTTTTTTCTTTTGCACTCTGAAATTGAAATTTTGATATTTTGTACCCACGAATTGCACCCAGAGTAATATCTAGTCACCTAGATTGAAATTTTGATATTTTGCACGAGAATTGCATATCCTTGTCAACCTCAACTTGCCAAAAAATATGCAATTCATTCTCTACTTTACGGAAATGCGATTTTAGAAGTGTATTGTTTTATATTATTTCAGACTTTGCTTTTATCTAACTTAAAGAAGCTTAGTAATTAGCAAAATATCATTTCGTTAATCCGTCATGCATATATTAAGGTAAGTTGGTAATTTGTTAAAATTACACAAAAGGATTTTTAACAACTTGCAACAAAAAGATGAATTGCGAAATATCAAGTATCATGATTTTAGCATTGTAAAATATCCAAATTGTTATTTATTTATATGAATATCATAATTTGCTACAAGCAGTAGGTTTAAAGGACACCCTCTGCTTTACCAAATCATACCCTACCAAGAAATTCATCTGTGCTAAGTTTCCATAAATGGGAAAATTATCCGCTACAAATGTCAAACACACTGTATCATTGCTTTTCCTAAGCAAAAAATTCTCCGGATTCAATTTCACATCAGCCCCTTTAAAATGCACAACGAACTCTGAAAATTTTATGTCTTTTTTTGACAAGTAGCACACATTGAACTCCTTTTTCGGATCCGAGACACGTTTTAGCTTAAGCACCTTGTCCAAAGCACTTTCCAACTTCTCCGACAACTTTTCAGGAATAAATGTCAACGTTGTTCCAGAATCTATGATGATGTTTCCCCGTATAACTTCTTTCGGATCATCCGAAACCGCCAGTCTTTGATTTCCGATACTAATTCCTTCTAATGTCAAGTAATAGTACGAGTCGGGCAACTTTGAGATCATGGGAGTTGTGACCGAGCCTTCACCTAAAACTAAAGCATTGTCACCGAAGTTGAGTTTACTCCTTTTCTTTGCGCTAGACGATGGTGACACCAAACAATAAGAGAATTTTCCCTGAATCGAAGATCCCAATTGTGAAACAAGTGAAACTTTTCCAGCTCCAAGGCCAACGATGCCCGACTCTCCAGCAGTAAATATGCCTCCGTTTTTATTACCACATCCAAACACGACATTAGGGACGGACACTCTTTTTTTCGTTGTAGAGCCTAATGTAAGTGTATCTGTTGCTACATCTCCATTCGCGAAGGACCCATCTCCGTACAACTCGCTAAAGATACAAGTTTGATTCTTCAGGTTGCAAGTTGCCTCTGATAAAGTCTGGCAGGAATCGGAGCTACATGGAAGCGTTTTGTACGTTGAAGATCTTTTAGGCTCAAAGAAAGGTAACGTTTGGTTAAAGCATTGGGTACAAGGTCTGCATTGCGTCCATATTATGCTGCTTCCTGTGTCGGCAATGCCTAAAGAAGGAATTGGTGGTGAGCCAATAGAGTAACTCATGATATATTCTCCACTGTCACTTATAATTTGTGACATGGGCACGTTTTTCGAGCATTTTGATTTCAAACGATGGATACGAGTAAATGATCTTCGCAACATGTTAGTTAAACGTTGCGAAGATGACAAGGATGAATCATAGCTCGGAGACAACGGAGAGTCTCTGTGAATGAGATCAACCGTAAACCCAACGGTGTTTTTCTTGGCTTCAGCTGTCTCATGGCATGAAGACATAGAAACAATGCAGATTATTGTGATGAAAATTGATTGGAAAATCATTATTCAAAGTGTTAAACAAGGTTGATGAATATATGTGAATGTTTTTTTTTTTTTTTTTTTTTTTTTTTTTTTGAGGGATGATGAATGTGAATGTTAATTTAACATATAATATATGTCTATCTATATATACACAGAACAAATCTAATGCAATGTTGTTAATTTAGGCATGTCCATTGAGTATATTTTGTGTCATGTTTCCAGATTCTGTCTTAGTTGGTAAGTGTCAGTACTGAAACAGCCTACTTTCCCATATTTGACTGGTATGATTAATTTTTACTATTTAATTCAATTTCTCATTAAATTGATTCGATTAATTAATATATGAAACTTATCTGATTATTATGTTGTGTCCTAAATTGTAACGTGAGAGTCAAACAGCTGTTGGATGATATAATCAAAATATTTCTATACTAGTTTCATATTTTCGTAATTAGTTTGTAAAATTCATTGAGTCATGATTATTGTAATATTCTTACTATTCTCAATATTGATGTAATATTATAGTCTTGACTTGTCATTTGTCATATCTAATTCTTGATTGTTATGATTTAATTGATTTCACGTGTTCTCACTAACATTACCATTTTTATCTATTTTATTTATTTTTCATCGATTTCATCCTTTTTCATTTATGTCATTTCACCGATTTCATCTTTTTTTCCATGAATTGTATCCGAATTTTCATTGACATGTAATTATTAATTTCAGGGGCACTTTCTTATCGGTTTCACCAGTATTTTCACCAACTTTGTCAGGGCAGCAGATCCTCTGTAACACTAATGTGTACCACCAATATAAAGCAGACACGTGTCCATATTAATTGCAGAGTTAATTCAAATTAAATTTAACCACATTAATTATTAGAGTTAACTCAAATAATTGTACAATTAATATGAACATGTGTCAATTTTATATTGATAGTACACATTAGTAGTACAAAAAAGTGGTACAGAGGATCTGCTGCCGATAAGAGATTCTTATGGCACCACAATTGATACCCTACCAATATTGTCATCCATTATTAAGGGAATTAAATAACAGATTATATTAAAATAGTATTAAATTGATCACTCCAGTGAAATATTGCAATATAGGCTGTTTCAGTAACATTTACCAACTAAAACAGAATTTGGAAACAGAACACAAAATCTAATCATGTACATGCCTAAACAACATTGTATTAGTTCTATATATATATATATATATATATATATATATATATATAGGCTTAATTTACATTTACATTCACATTCATTAACCTTGTTTAACACTTTGATTGATACCATGAATTTCCAATCAATTTTCATCAGCACTTATGTGGTGATAATCTGCATTGTTACTATGTCTTCATGTCATGTGACAGCTGAAGCCAAGAAAAACACCATTGGTTTTTCAGTTGATCTCATTCACAGAGACTCTCCGTTGTCTCCCAGCTATGATTCTTCCTTGTCTTCTTCGCAACGTTTATCCAACATGTTGCGAAGATCATTTACTCGTCTCAACAAATTCAATCCAAACTACTTGGAGAAAACGGGACCCGTGTCAGATGTTATCATAGGTAGTTTAGAATATCTAATGACTTACTCGATTGGCACACCACCGGTTCGTACCCTGGGCGTCTTGGATACGGGTAGTGACATAACATGGACACAATGCAAACCTTGTGTCGAATGCTTCAAGCAAAGGGTACCTCTCTTTGAGCCTAAAAGATCTTCTACTTACTACCAAGCCCCATGTAGCTCCGATTCGTGCAAGACTTTCCGAGGCTCAAATTGCAACGGAATAAACAAAACTTGTCGATTTAAAGTGTTGTATGGGGATGGGTCTTTTGCGGGTGGAGATGTAGCGACAGACGTACTTACATTAGGTTCCATAACGACAGGAAATGTATCTTTCTCTAATTATGTATTTGGATGTGGTATCAATAATGGAGGTATATTCGCTTCTGGGGAATCAGGTGTCGTTGGCCTTGGAATCGGAAAAGGTTCACTGATTTCACAATTGGGATCTTCGATTGAAGGGAAATTCTCATATTGTTTGGTGCCACTTTCGGCTAACTCAACAAAATCAGGTAAACTCAACTTTGGTAAAAATGCTGTGGTTTCGGGTGAAGGAGTGGTCACGACCCCTTTCACTCTAAATCCCCCTAAAGCGTATTATTATTTAACAATGGAAGCGATAAGCGTAGACAATCAAAGATTTGAATTCTACGATGACCCTTTGAACAAGACAGAGGGAAACATCATTATAGATTCTGGAACAACCTTGACATTCATTCCTACGAATCTGTACAACAAAGTGGAAAAAGCAGTCAAAAGAATAATCAAGCTAAAACGCGTTAAGGATCCGTTAGGTTATTTGAGTTTGTGCTACCGCACTAAAACAAACATACAATTTCCTGTCATCACGGTGCACTTCAAAGGGGCTGATGTGAGGTTGAATCCAGAGAACGCGTTTTTTAAAACTGGCAATTCTACCCGATGTTTGTCATTTCGAGCTCAAAATGATCCTATTTTCATTTACGGTAACGTTGCACAAATGAATTTCTTGGTAGGGCATGACGTTGAGAGAAAGATTGTGTCCTTTAAGCAAGCTGATTGTAACAAATATTGATGCTTGAGATATTTAGGAATGAGCCTGAAATTATTTTGTTATAGGAAGATCACATTGGTTACATCCTCATCTCCTTTTGTTAGTGTTCTCAAATTCATTAAATGGGAATCCTTTTCATTTATTCGGAGATGGAATCTGTAGTTGTATAATTATTTCATTGGTAATAAAATCTCTGCAGACAGAAAAGATTTAATCTGATATGGTTGAAAATGACTAGCTTGGAACGTAGGTGGATCCTAAACATGAAGGGTTGTCAGTGTAATTATACTAAACCTCAGGGGTAGTTTGAGTAATTCTCCCAACTAAATACTCATAGATGATGACATTAGAATCAAATTATATTCTAAATCAGAGGAAAGCTATCTTCAAAATACGGTAATAGGAAAATCACCTAACCTAGATAAATAAAGTCTTCATCTCCATCAATTAAGTAGAGAAGAAAATAATTAACTTGTTTACATTGTTGTATAGGTAAAGCAAGGGTTTATTTAGGCTATATTTGAAACTCAATAATATGTTTCAGTTTCATACAATAACTTTGTTAAGATATGGTTCGCGCATGGCCTTATATCTCTCAACCATTCTATCTCGAGGTGGCCATAATTCTTTGATAACTGGATCGTTCGAGAAGTTATCCATCCATGTTGATAACAGAGGATATAACTCTGCATCTACTAATTTAAGGTTACATATCTCTTCAAAGATGCAGACTAAATTAGCCATCCAACCAAACGCAAGATCAAGATATCCTATTGTCTCCCCTCCAAAGAATTTTTTCCCTTTTAGCTGCTCTTCTATGAATTTCAGGTTATTTGCTGTTGTAGCCATAGCTTCCTCTTGTTCTTTCCCTTGAGATGTGAAAGCACTCCATATTGATAACAACACCTGCATTTCATTATATTTATCTTAATAACATCTAATATGTCATATAATATGTTTTCGACTTTTCGTGATGTCTTGAAACAACATTATCTTTCCTAAAATGACGTATGAAGAATACCTAAGAAAGCTTCTTGATTCAATACAAGTCTTGAAAGTAATTAAAGATACCTTTTCATCTCCAAATTTTGCCCAAAATCGAGCCATGGCTTTCTCATAAGGATCTTGAGGGAGGAGAGGGTTTTGCTTCCAAGTCTCATCGATGTATTCAAGAATCACAAGGGACTCACTTAATGGTTTTCCATTGTGAACAAGAATAGGTACCTTTTTGTGTATAGGATTGTACTTAAGTAGTGATTCACTCTTGTTGTTTAGATCTTCCAATACGGCGTCGTATTCCAAGCCTTTGATCTTAAGAGCAAGCACAATCCTTAAACTATATCTACTTGACCATGTTCTGAAAAGCTTCAATTCTTCAGCCATTTTTGTTTTCTATTATGGAGTTGTGACAAATGGGCTCTCCCTTATTTATAGAGGCCCTTTTCTATCTTATCACTTCATTTCTGAATCTTTTTTAATCAATTGTGATGGAGTTTGTTTTGGCTTCCTAAAGTACTTGTTAAGAAAAGTCCAAGTATTCCTTATCCGAACTTAGGGCGGCTTCTCATGGATTCCTGGGATTTGACGACAGGCCTGACGTATTGTAAAATGATTTTACTTTTTTTTTTTTTTTTTTTTTTTTTTTGATAACCTAGGTGTACAAGCTTACTTTTGTTTTCTTGATTTTGTGGCCTCTTGCTATTCGTATTTATTAAGAGTGTTAACTTCACATTATATTTGAACTTAAATTGTTTATTATTTTTCTTAACCATACTTGATATTACTTAATATATGAGTTTTAAAAAAAAAAAAAGAATCTTTAATCAACTTTAATTTTAGCATTCCTCAGAAGTTACTAGATAATAGATATTATTTAAGTTTGATTCATAATCATGTTTATAGCATACTAATCTCTTTTTAAGAACTATTCAAACATAATCCCTAATACTAAAAGTGAATATAAATATAAAATGAACAAAGAATATTTCCCTGCTTCAAGAAACTATACAAAGGCAAAGACCAATCAATGATAGGATCATGTTTAAACCCATGCCACAATGTAAAACAGCCTTACTAGCTACTGAGAATTGTAAACACAAATTCCAAAGCATTGCTAATACTATATAGAAAGGATGTGTTTAAAATATCAATGACATACAGACCTTAAACATACAGAAGCAGCATGTTGCTAATTTCAGCATAAATATTACCAAATCATTGTCAAAAGTAAACATAAAAAATCATTCTTAATGAAACAAAACAGCAGGTCATGCTTAATTGTATGATTAATTTCGATTTTTCGTATACTATATATTTATATAGTATTGAATAATTGTGCATAACCAAAATTATACTATTTATGTATGAATCATTATTAGATAATTAATATCATGTCAATAATAATTTAAATTTATTTGACCATATAATATCTCAAAGATATTGATAGTATATCATAACCATCTAGAGAAAAAACCTATACCATGAAGCTAATGTTGATTAATGGAAAGTTAAAAAGTTAATGAAAGAAAATTGCTCTAAAATATTAAAAAATAGGAAGTTTAAAAAAGGCAACGGTGAAAAATACAAATAATGTTCTCCTTAGGACTTGAACACCGAACCTCATGCCATGAAGGGAAATTATATACCACTACGCCAATGCCCAATTTATGATATTACATACATATCTATATACTTAATCAATTTTTTTTCTGGGGGGACCATGGCCCCCCAGTCCCTTAAGAGGTCCGCCCCTGGGTGGATCCTAAACATGAAGGGTTGTCAGTAGGGGTGGCAATATGGATCAGATCCATGGATCTGAACCAAATCCGATCCAAATTCAAAGGATCCGATCCATAAAGATCTATTAAATGTTCACTCGGATCGGATCTGAATCGGATCTTATAAAATTTGGATCCAATATGGATCCACACATACAAGTCATGGATTGTGATGGATCCATCAATGGATCCTCTGGATCCACCAATGGATCCATCGGATCCACCGGATCCATTATTGGATCCAAATTTGGATGAATTCAAAAGTAAATGTTACCAAAATTGGATGAAAATTGCAATTTGATCCCAGATTTTTGAAGAACCCAGAAATTACAATTCAGTCCAGAATTTAATAAATTAATTTTTTTAATTCGGACCCTGATTTTCATGAACAAAATTTGCACTTTTGGTCCCTCAATTTTTGGATATTGCAATTTTGACCCTAGATTTGCAAAACTCAAGAATTGCAATTCAGTCCAGTATTTTAAGAAAATTAAAAATTTCAACTCGGCCCCTGATTTTCAAAAATTCAAATTTGCACTTTTGGTCACTCAATTTTTGAAAATTACAATTTGACCCTAGATTTTTTTGAAAAACCAAGAATTGCGTTTTAGTTCATAATTCTCATAAAATTTAAAAAAAATCAATTTGGCCCAAAATTTTCAGAAATCCAAATTTACACTTTTGGTCCCTCAATTTTCAGAAATTACAATTTGACCTTAGATTTTTGGAAAACCCAGAATTATACTAAACCTCAGGGGTAGTTTGAGTAATTCTACCAACTAAATACTTATAGATGATGACACTAGAATCAAAATATATTCTAAATCAGAGGAAAGCTATCTTCAAAATACTGTAATAGGAAAATCACCTAACGTAAATAAATAAAGTCTTCATCTCCATCAATTAAGTAGAGAAGAAAATAACTTGTTTACATTATTGTATAGGTAAAGCAAGGTTTTATTTAGGCGGCTATATTTGAAACTCAATAATATGTTTCAGTTTCATACAATAACTTTGTTAAGATATGGTTCGCGCATGGCCTTAAATTTCTCAACCATTCTATCTCGAGGTTGCCATAATTCTTTGATAACTGGATCGTTCGAGAAGTTATCCATCCATGTTGATAACAGAGGATATAACTCTGGATCTACTAATTTAAGGTTACATATCTCTTCAAAGATGCTGACTAAATTAGCCATCCAACCAAACGCAAGATCAAGATATCCTATTGTCTCCCCTCCAAAGAATTTTTTCCCTTTTAGCTGCTCTTCTATGAATTTCAGGTTATTTGATGTTGTAGCCATAGCTTCCTCTTGTTCTTTCCCTTGAGATGTGAAAGCACTCCATATTGATAACAACACCTGCATTTCATTATATTTATCTTAATAACATCTAATATGTAATATAATTTGTTTTTGACTTTTCGTGATGTCTTGAAACTGTTGGAGTTATTTTCAAAATAACTACCAAATAACTTCCAATAATTAATTTCATATTTGAATTTAAATTGAAAAGTTGTGACTTTTAAATTATGGCTCTAAATTCAAATAATTGTGTCTATCCGGAATATACACAAATATGTCTATAAAAGACAAGTACAATTCTGAATTTGATATAACTTTTTCTCTTCTTCTCCAAGTTACTTATAAATATTTTACTGCAGAAAAATATCCTATAAGTTAGATAATTTTGCCAATTCCGTGTGTGCCCTGTGGTTTATTTCTGTGAGTACAAAACAGAATTAAACATTGGGTTTCATTGTATCCTAAGGCTAATCGCAAATCCCTATTGTATACCGTGTGGTGGGGGTGAAATAAGTCTTAAGGAAAGTGGCATTGCAACACGCCTTGATTCCATTACTGCAGTCCGCTACTTATTTCCTACCGAAAATCTAACAATCTTAAGACTTATTTTTGTTACTGCATTAATGGCATCCATCAAAGAGATGTCTACAAACATTGTGAAACTCGAACGTTTTGAAGGAGGAAAATTCAACCGCTGGCAAAAGAAAATGCATTTCCTACTTGCAACTCTAAAAGTTGTCTACGTGCTCACTCAACAAAAGCCTACAGAAACCGATGAAGAAACTGTTGCTGAAACTCGTGCAAGGCAAAAGTGGGAAAATGATGACTATATTTGTAGAGGCCATATTTTGAACGGGATGTCTGATGCCTTGTTCGATGCTTATCAAAACGTGCCTACTGCAAAGGAACTTTGGGACAAATTGAAGGCAAGATACATGTCCGAAGATGCAAGCAGCAGAAAATTTCTAGTTAGTCGTTTTAACAACTACAAAATGGTTGATGGTCGTTCTATCATGGATCAATGGCATGAAATTGATCAAATTTTATCAAGTTATGAACAATATAAATTAAAAATGGATGATACCATTGTTGTGTCCTCTATAATTGACAAACTCCCACCATCATGGAAAGATGTTAAGAAAACTCTTAAACATAAGAAAGAGGAGATGACCCTTGAAGATCTTGGAAACCATCTTCGTGTTGAGGAAGATTTTCGGAATCAAGAAGAGACTTCTAAGTCCTTTGAGATTTCTGAAAAGAATTCTGAAGTCTCCAAAATCCATGTGGTTGAAGGGGGAGAATCAAACAAACCACCAAATAACAACTTTAAGAAGAAAGACAAGCAACAACAATCTATGAAACCAAATGGCCATAATTTCAAGAAAAAGAAAAAGAAGGGTCCTTGCTTCCATTGTGGAAAACTTGGCCACATAAAGGCGGAATGCCATCATCTGAAAAAGAATCAAAATGCTCCAGCCCCTAACAACAATTTTGTGGCTATGATTTCTGAAGTGAATGTAGTACAAGATGATGGAGCATGGTGGATAGATTCTGGTGCAACTAAACATGTTTGCAAGGACAAGAGCCTTTTCAAAAGCCTTGAACCTGTCAATGATGGAAGTGTTATGTTCATGGGAAACTCGGCTACTGTTGAAATAAAGGGCAAAGGGATTGTTCATCTTGAATTTACTTCTGGAAAAATGCTTGTACTTAAAGATGTTTATTATGTTCCTGAAGTTAGGAAAAATCTTGTATCTGGTGGATTGCTTAATAAGTATGGCTTCAAACTAGTTTTTGAGGCTGATAACTTTGTACTCTCCAAAGGTGGTGCCCTCTGTAGGAAAAGGCTATATGTATGAGGGCATGTTTAAACTCAACATTATTGATAATATTAATAATAAAGTCATTTCTACTTATATCGTTGAGTCTACTTCTTGTTTATGGCATAGTCGTTTAGGACATGTTAATTATAGAAGATTGCATGATATGGTTAAATTAGAATTAATTCCTGAAATTGATAATAATCATGATAAATGCAAAACTTGTATGCTTACAAAAATAACTAGAATTCATTTTCCTAAAGTTGATAGATGTTCTAAGTTACTTGACTTAATTCATAGTGATTTATGTGATTTACATAGTACTCCAACTATAGGTGGAAAGAAATATTATGCTACATTTATAGATGACTATTCTAGATTTTGTTATTTTTACTTATTACATTCAAAAGATCAAGTTATGGATAAATTTGAAATTTATAAAACTGAAGTAGAATTGCAAAGTGAATTATCTATTAAATGTTTAAGAAGTGATAGAGGGGGTGAATACTATAATCCTAAGTATTTCGAGTCTACTGGTATAATTCACCAAGTTACTGCACCATATACACCACAACAAAATGGTATAGCAGAACGTAAAAATAGAGTATTAACTGAAATGGTAAATGCAATGCTTTCTAACTCGGGATTGTCAAAAGAATTTTGGGGTGAAGCTCTATTAACAGGTTGTTATATACTAAACAGAGTTCCAAATAAAAAGAGTAAAACTACTCCATATGAACTTTGGAATAAAAGAACACTAAACCTTAATTACTTAAGAGTTTGGGGTTGTAGAGCCATTGTAGGGGTGCCTGAACCTAAAAAGAGAAAATTGGGTGAAAAAGGAATTGAATGTATATTTATAGGCTATGCTGAACATAGCAAAGCATATCGTTTCATGGTTAGAGAGAAAAATGATTCATATTCTCTAAATACAGTAATTGAATCAAGAGATGCTATCTTTGATGAAACGAGGTTTAATTCAATTTCTAGACCCAAAGATCATGTTATTAACAATGAAAGTATTCCAAATGACAATGTAATAAATGACAAAGAAGAAGTCATTGAACAAAGGAAAAGCAAAAGAGTTAGAAAAGAAAAGACTTATGGTCCTGACTTCTTTATGTTTTTGGTAGAAGGAACAAGAGAAAATATAAATACGCATTTACCTTATTGCTTCAATTTAGAAGGTGATCATCTAACATATACAGAAGCAGTAAAGTCACAAGACTCTGCATTTTGGAAAGAAGCAATACAAGATGAAATGGACTCTATAATGGATAATAAAAATTGGAAATTAGTAGACCTCCCTCTTGGTTCCAAGCCAATAGGTTGTAAGTGGATTTTCAAAAAGAAAATGAAAGTAGATGGAACTATAGATAAGTTTAAGGCAAGGTTAGTAGCAAAAGGCTTTAAACAAAAGGAAGGTATCGATTATTTTGATACTTATGCCCCTGTGGCAAGAATTGCTACTATTAGATTATTAATTACACTTGCATCAATTCATAATCTAGTAATACACCAAATGGATGTAAAAACAGCATTTTTAAATGGTGTTTTAGATGAAGAAGTCTATATGGAACAACCCGAAGGGTTTATAGTTCCTGGACAAGAAAAGAAGGTATGTAAACTTATTAAATCATTATATGGATTGAAACAAGCTCCAAAACAATGACACCAAAAATTTGATGAGATTGTGTTATCAAATGATTTTAAAATTAATGAATCAGACAAATGTGTCTATAGAAAATTTTTAAATGGTAAAGGTGTAATGATATGTTTATACGTAGATGACATGTTAATATTTGGTACTGACTTGGAACAAGTAGAAAACACCAAGAAATTCTTGTCAAATAATTTTGACATGGAAAGATATGGGTGTGGCTGATGTTATTCTTGGAATAAGAATAATAAGAGATGGTGATAATATAACTTTAACCCAATCTCATTATATTGAAAAAGTACTCAAAAAGTTCGATAAATACGAATGTGTACCAGTATCTACACCTTTTGATCCAAGTGTAAAATTAGTACCTAATAAAGAAAAACCAATAGCACAACTAAAATATGCAAGAGTTATTGGGTGCTTAATGTACGCTATGACAAGTACAAGACCGGATATTGCTTTTGTTGTTGGAAAACTAAGTAGAAATACAAGTAATCCGAGTAAATTGCATTGGAATGCAGTTTATAGAGTATTGAAATACTTAAAGAAAACAATGAACTTTGATATTTGTTATTCAGGTTATCCTTCAGTTTTGGAAGGATATTCTGATGCAAGTTGGATTACAGATAGAGTAGATCATGCATCTACAAGTGGATGGATTTTTATGCTCGGTGTTGGTGTTATTTCTTGGGGTTCCAAGAAACAAACATGTATAACCGATTCTACTATGGCTGCTGAATTTATTGCATTAGCTTCAGCAAGTAAAGAAGCAGAATGGTTAAGAGAATTACTCTATAACATTCCTTTGTGGCCAAAGCCAATGTCACCAATATCTATTCACTGTGATAGTCAAACTACTTTGTCAAAGGCATATAGTCATGTATATAATGGCAAGTCTAGACACATTGGGGTTAGACATAGTTATGTGAGACAACTCATCTTTGATGGAGTAATCACAATTGATTTTGTACGATCAAGTCAAAATCTGGCGGATCCCTTAACAAAAGGCCTCACTAGGGATCTAGTCTTTAAGACATCAAAGGGGATGGGACTAAAGCCTAGAAACTAAAATCATTAGTGGTGTAAGCTCAACTCAACACTAGTTGCTACTTCAAGTCTTGAGTTCAATGAAACATATTACATCATATAAATGGTTGAAAGCACTAAAATTTATCATCCCAAGGTAAAAGTGCTTAGTACCCGTAAGTTAAAGGAAGGGTGAACATATGGTTCTTAATAGACTCAATATAAAGTACTATAAATACGGGAGTACTAATTAAAGGTCTACCTATATGAGTGAGAAGTGTAGCCGCTTCTAGGAGTTAAAAGGCTTAACTCTGACAACACTCATGAAAGGATACAGACACAAGGCTATATTCGTGTTAACTAAAGTGGCATATATTGGAACTTGGAATTTATGTGTGATATATACCTAACCAGTCAAAAAGGAATAGTTGGTTCAAAGCTAGTCTATCATACATTTCTGAGTGGCAGCAAAACATTTCACTAAGTGACTGTTCAAATCGAACCGACACATTCATTTATGCATACATTCAACAAAATTATCAAATTTTGGAGATTTTGAAAATGGTGGGGGACTGTTGGAGTTATTTTCAAAATAACTACCAAATAACTTTCAATAATTAATTTCAAATTTGAATTTAAATTGGAAAGTTGTGACTTTTAAATTATGGCTCCAAATTCAAATAATTGTGTCTATCCGGAATAGACACAAATATGTCTATAAAAAGACAAGTACAATTCTGAATTTGATATAACTTTTTCTCTTCTTCTCCAAGTTACTTATAAATATTTTACTGCAGAAAAATATCCTATAAGTTAGATAATTTTGTCAATTCCGTGTGTGCCCTGTGGTTTATTTCTGTGAGTACAAAACAGAATTAAACATTGGGTTTCATTGTATCCTAAAGGCTAATCGCAAATCCCTATTGTATACCGTGTAGTGGGGGCGAAATAAGTCTTAAGGAAAGTGACATTGCAACACGCCTTGATTTCATTACTGCAGTCCGCTACTTATTTCCTACCAACAATCTAACATAAACAACATTCTCTTTCCTAAAATGACGTATGAAGAATACCTAAGAAAGCTTCTTGATTCAATACAAGTCTTGAAAGTAAAGATACCTTTTCATCTCCAAATTTTGCCCAAAATCGAGCCATGGCTTTCTCATAAGGATCTTGAGGGAGGAGAGGGTTTTGCTTCCAAGTCTCATCGATGTATTCAAGAATCAAAAGAGACTCACATATTGGTTTCCCATTGTGAACAAGAATAGGTACCTTTTTGTGTATAGGATTGTACTTAATTAGTGATTCACTCTTGTTGCTTAGATCTTCCAATACGGTGTCGTATTCCAAGCCTTTGATCTTAAGAGCATGCACAATCCTTAAACTATATGGACTTGACCATGTTCTGAAAAGCTTCAATTCTTCAGCCATTTTTGTTTTCTATTATGGAGTTGTGATGAGTGGTGACAAATGGGCTCCCCTTATTTATAGAGGCCCTTTTCTATCTTATCACTTCATTTCCGAATTTTTTTTAATCAATTGTGATGGAGTTTGTTTTGTCTTCCTAAAGTACTTGTTAAGAAAAGTCCAAGCAAACAAGTCCCAGATATTCCTTATCCGAACTTAGGGCGGCTTCTCATGGATTCTTGGGATTTGACGACAGGCCTGACGTATTTTAAAATGATTTTACTTTTGTTTTCTTGATTTTGTGGCCTCTTGCTATTTGTATTTTGAATGATTATGCATTATTTTAGGCTAGCGATATTGCCAGAGCAACAATTGTTGTTGCCAGAGCAAAATTAATACATTTTCAGAAATACCCTCGACATTAAATGCTTTTTAATGGTTGTGTTTGTTGAGCTTTATATATTAGTGTATTAATTAAGTGATTTCTATAAATAAATCTTTTTAAGAACATCTACTGAATCTTGTCCTCAATCAATATAAAGGAAAAATCGATTTCTTTCAGTTTATTATTTAGAAAAAATCAAATTGAAAGAAAAAAAAAATGTTCGGGAATTCTACACGGTTGTCTAAATCTTTACCGTGACTTAGGAGATTTTTTTTGATTGACTTAGGAGAAAAAAATGCACCATTAAACATATTTTTTTCTCTCCTAAAAACTTCTACACGTGAAAGGAAAGAAAAAATTTACTAGAATTCTTAGCTACCTCTTTCAATGGAGAAATTAAAACTAACTTGTTAATTCTTTAGCCAAATATTATTTAATTTTCGAGTATCTATAGTTCAGTTGTCTAAATTTTTACCGTGTAGAAGTTTTTCTTTCCCGAATACATTTTTTTTCTTTCAATCTGAATTTTTCTAAATAATAAACTGAAAGAAACCAATTTTTCCTTTTTATTGATTGAGGAGAAGATTCAGTTGATGTGTTTAAAAAGATTTAATTATAGAAATCACTTAATTAATGCACTAATATATAAAGATCAACAAACACAACCATTAAAGAGCATTTAATGAGAAAGGGTATTTTTGGAAATGTATTAATTTTGCTCTGGCAACAACAATTGTTGCTCTGGCAATATCGCTACCCATTATTTTACTTTTATTTTCTTGATTTTGTGGCCTCTTGCTATTTGTATTTTGAATGATTATGCATTGACGAGCCTTTGGAATTGAAAACTCGTAACTGTCGGCTAGCTAAATTTTGTGATCAATGGGGAGTAGAAATCAAAATGAGTTGTTGATGCCCATGTTGGAGCACTTGCATTAAAGATGCTTTAATTGAATCCATTTACGTAGACCAACATCTTATTTATTAGAGTGCTTTGTCGTTCTTCAATAACTTCACATTATATTTGAACTTATATAGTTTATTATTTTTCTTAACCATACTTTATATACTTAATATAGAGTTACTAGATGATAAATATTATTTAAGTTTGATTCATTATCATGTTTATAGCATATTAATCTCTTTTTAAGAACTATCCAAACGTAATCCCTAATACTAAAATTTTACATAAATACATAAAATGAACAAAGAAAGTCAGTATTTCCCATATTTCCCTGTTTCAAGAAACTATACAAAGGCAAAATCCCTTGGCCAAACAATCATAGCTAGGATCATGTTTAAACCCATGCCACAATGTAAAACAGCCTTACTAGCTTCTGTGAATTCTAAACCCAAATTCCAAAGCATTGCTAATATGTAGAAAGGAACCAAGGATGTGTTTAAAATATCAATGACATACAGACCTTAAACATACAGAAGCAGCATGTTGCTAATTTCAGCATAAATATTACCAAATCATTGTCAAAAGTAAACATAAAAAATCATTCTTAATGAAACAAGACAGCAGGTCATGCTTTTCATGGTGCAATTGAACTACCAAAAACTAATTCAAAAATCAACGCAATCTCCTTGCCTCTCTTTCAGACTCGAGCAGGGTAAGAACATCACCCTCTCTAACAGGTCCCTTGACGTTTCTCATGATGAACCGGTTCTGATCATCGATGAACTTGACTCTAACCTGAGTGACTTGACCTCGAGACCCGGTCCTGCCTATAACCTTCACCACTATTGCGTGCTTGATTTGTGATTCCATTCTGCAAAAGTTATATTAATCAAATACTGCTACTAAGGTTGCCCAAAATTAGTAAATATTATCATACATGTCACCAACAATTCAATTGGATTAATCAAGTACTACTACTTGGGTTGCTCGGAACAAGTAAATATCATCATGATCATAATAACTAGTGTCACCGACAATTCAAGTGTATCGACATTTAAAGACATACAATTGAAAATTGAGTTGCAAGATTAAACTATTCTTTTTACTCAAGCTAGGGTGAAATATTATCAAGCCAAGTGGATCATACAATCATCACCTTTAATGTCCAATTAAACCAACACAATACTAACAATTTCAAATTAAAAACATAAGAATCACAAACACAAATAATTTGGAAACAGCAAGCAACCATTCTGTAAAAAGGAGTTTGAGAAGATATACTAATCAAATACTACTAGTTAGGTTGCTCGGAATTTGCAAAATCAATCATAATGATGCATAATCATAGATCACAATTTCGATTTCTTGGCATGTTAGGTTCATTTAAATACTCATAAACTTTTCAAGAAACATTGAGAAAATTGTAATTGAAAAAAACATGTGGAAGTATAAACTATATTTTTTTGTGTCAATTAACTCGAAGAAAGAAACTTTTGGGTATTATCAGTGGAATCAATTCAACTGTACTGGCATTAAGAGATAATCAAGTGAAAATCCAATTAAACTCTGAATGAAATATTATTACGCGTCTTTCATTGCCAATTATACAAACACAATACTGCAAATTTTAATTAGTCCAATTAAACATCTGAATAACAAAAACAAGTACTATGGAAAACAGTAGGCATAATCGTTGCAAAAATAACAATTGCAATCAAATAGAAATATAAACAAAGTAAAGAAGATATTCGAAAAGTACCTGAAAGGCGATTAATCGCAGTGCAGAGATAATAGAAGAAGACGGTTCGTGAGAGAAATGACAAAACCCTAGCCGACCATATAAATTAGGTTTCCTTTCTTTAGATAATAAGCGTTTGAAATAGTAAGTTGGGTTTGATCTCGGCCCAATATCCAAGCCCAGCAGGTTAATGTTCACACAATTGACAAAACAGGACCTCGAACCATTTTCTTCAACATATTCTAAAGGATAAATTATGAATATCCCCATCAGGTAAGATCTAATTACAAAAATAACCCTCACGTATTGGATATTATAAAAATCTCCCTCAGGTTTGTCACCTTCTTACAATTAACCCCTTGCCCCTAAAATGTTCCATTTTTGCCATTGAGTGTTATTTATATTGTTTGTAATGTCTCATTTATGTTAAAACTTGAATGCTAATTATTATATCTTATAAATTAGAAAAAAGATAATTATATATTTACTACCAAAATAATTGATTAAATTTATAATTGCCCACAAGTTTTAATAAATATTGCAAAAAAAATATTTATATATATATTAGCAATTTAAATTGCAAAACATTAAATTAAATAGAATTTTAATAATATATTTTATAAATATGAACAAATTGTTTACACATTAGTTGAATGAATTTATTTTATGAAATAGTATATCTAATAAACTAATATTTTTTTATAAATAATATATTTTAGTTTATTAAAGTTTATATTGTATTATAAATTGAAGTATTTATTGAAATTTATGGGCAATTATAAATTATATCAATTATTTTAGTGGTAAATATATGATTATTATTTTTCTAATTTACAATATATAACAATTAACACCCAAATTTTAAAATTTATAACATATTATAAACATTACAAATAACTTACAAGGGTAAAATTGGAACATTTTAGGAGCAAGGGGTTAATTGTAAGAAGGTGACAAACCTGAGGGGGATTTTTGTAATACCCAATACGTGAGGGAGATTTTTGTAATTAGACCATACCTGAAGAGGATATTCGTAATTTACCCTATTCTAAATTGTTCAACGTGTTAAAAAACATACAGTATTTAACAATCGAGTTAATGGAAATTTATTTTCACCTTATATCCATAATATTTCATTTGCTTCTCTTTATTTTGAAAAAAGCACTTTAATCCCCTATAATTTTCATAAAAGTTTCGTATTGTCTTCTGACATTAATATGTGCTATTTTATCTCATGTTTCATAATAATATGCAGGGAAATTCTTACCCAGACCCGGTTTGGCCGAACCCAAATTAATTATATGGCAAGTGTAATACACTTACTTTGTGATTGGATGTAATTTCCAGGAAAGTGACCAATCACAAAGCAAGTGCAATACACTTGCTTGGTGGTTGAATGGGTTTGGCCAAACCAGGCTTGGACAAGAATTTTCCATAATATGCATAAAGTGTTCATTAAAATTGTAGTTCAAAGTGCGCACTATGCGCTATAGCCCAAAGCCATTGTATCGTTGCGGTTTGCGCAATGTTTTATGCCTTGTAAAGGCAGCAAATAAAACCATTTTTTAAAAGCAACGGTTAGGCTACTTTAAACTTAAAAGTACATCAAATTCCATGCAAAGCAAACATCAGATCATCACATTAATAAAAATCACTTCACAGAGAGAGATGTTTATAAAACTTCACACCTTAATGTACAAGTATTAAACAATAAATGAACTGATAAATGAAGACTATTTATTCGACGAGCGAGTTTAATTACCGCATGAAGCTCTATTTGGATCATGGGCAGGGAGATAAAATGAAAGCAACTTCATCAAACATCATACATTACAAACACAGATTCTCCTCTCCGGGTCTTAGGACTTTTGGGCCATGCATGCGCACACACACTGTCACACTGACATGTAATGTGGTGGGAAGAGAGCCCACCCCGCAGCCATTGAGAACTTGCCATGTGGTGCTTCCGGACGCCTGTCCACATAAATCTCCTCACAATTCCCCAAGAACCATCTGAAATCAGGGAACTAATATTATGGCAAAAGTACGTAATAGAGAAACAGTGACAATACAAGTCATGCATAATGCTAATATCAGTATAGTCGTCACTATGCAGTCGCCATCCACTTAGTGCGCGCCAAGTGACGATTTTGCGCTATAGCCAACTATGTGAGGCGCTGCAAATAAAGCTTTTGCACTATATATCAATAATGGAAATGGGGAGTATACTACAGAATAATTAGGAACAATAAATGCCATGCTGAAAGCTGAGGCAATTAATCAACCACTGAATTACTCTTTTCTTTATAAAAAAAGAAAAAAAGCAAAACAATGTCAGTCTGACGACATTCATCCAACATTTTTCACCACCTAGGCGTATCTGTTAATTCTAATTTATGTTTTTAAAATTTGAATTATTTGAAATTCTTAAACGGAAAAAAATAGTGAGTACACTTCAATTAATATATGAGCCACAGATGTAAAATCATGAATTACGATTATAGATATGAAGGTGTGGCCTGAACTAAAAAATAATAATTAAGATCTTCATATGATCAAAATATTAAGGAGTGAACCAAAACTCCATTTTCTTTTTCTTTTCCCATTTCATTTCATAGTCTCGTTCCATTACCTTGTAAGCAGCAAATAGCAGAAATATATTGACTTTAATATGAACCAAAAGTAAAAGCGAAAAATGGGGAACATACCTTTTCTACACATAGTTGAACCAGATTTATCCTTCTTAGTTTTTCGCTTGCACTATTATGTGAGCTAACATTGTTCTTTCTCTTTATTGCTACACAAGTAGAACTGTAGAAGCTTCCACTGACAGGTTTGGTTCATTTGTCCCGAAGATGCTTCAAACTCATTCATATTTGACATTGTCTTATCTACAACATCCATGGATTCAACTTCTATTGGCTAACATTCATCATTGGCAGAACAAATTGGGCACTGCCACCTCCCTTCCAAAACGCACTTCAGAAAATAAAAATGAGATTTTAATTTAAACAAAAGAATAACGAGACACCAAAATTAAACATTTTGTCCAATGTTGTACCTCCAAAGCAGGGTTCAAACAATCAAGGTGATAGGTGCGCTGACAGTTATCACTACAAAACAACTTTCCACCAACTTACATTGAAAATAATTCTGAAAAAAAAAAATATCGTCTATACATCCATAAAATGCTCCAACTCCGATCCATCACAAGCTTAATGTGCTTGATAATTGGGATCTATGTCAAATATGTAAAAAAATTTGCTTAAATTCATAAGCAAGTTGGAGAATGAAAATTATGAATAAGTGTAGTGCCAACTCATGAAACTCTTAAGGTAATCTCTAATGTAGACATATTGACTTGCAACATTCTATTGAGAGTGAATAGCAATTTAACTCCTTGTGTTCTTATTAAAAGGCAATTTAACTCCCTCAGATAATTTAAAAAAATAAGCTCACTGGCTCCCTCTATTTTTCATATTTCCAGGAAATGTAAAAAGACAATACCACCCTCATTTATATATTTAAACTTAATAGCATAAAGTGCCTACTAAACATATCACCATAGTAGTAAAAAGCGCGAATGTTCTATAGCCCAACGCCATTGCATCGCTGCGCTATGTGCAATCGCTAACCATTAAGCGAGCCCCACGTGTCACTATAGCGCGCTATGTGAGGCGCGAAAATAGCGCACTATGTTTTCTGCCTTGTGAAGGCAAAAAATAAAAACGTTTTCTTTTTAAAAGCACACCAAATTCCATACAAAACAAACATCAGCATATCACATTAATACAAATCACTTCACACAGATGTTTATAAAACTTCACACCTTAATGTACAAATATTAAACAATGAATGAACTGATGAAGACTACTTAAACGACGAGCGAGTTTACCACATGAAACTCTATTTGGACCATGGGCAGGGAGATAAAATTAAAGCAACTTCATCAAACATCATATAATAACTCTAATCTAAATTAACCTCTCAGCACTAATAAGATCAATTCCATATCAGAAGATCATATGATAAGAGTATTATTTTAAATTGGTTAAAACTCAAATCCACGACATAAATAAAATAAAAGTAAAAATGAAGAGCTAAAAACACAAAATTCATATGAGATTCCTTCATGGAAAAACAGTATCCCACAACAAGATTAGCACTCACCAAACCACATTTATGAATAAAAAACTCAATAAAACTTATAAAAATCCAATCTTAGCTTATCTATCCTTGCTAGTTTTTCACTTCTTTGCACTATTATGTGAGCTAGCATTGTTCTTTCTAACTGTTGCTATACTAGTAGAAGCTTCCACTAAGAGGTTTGGTTCATTTTGTCCCAAAAATGTCTTATCTACAACATCCATAAATTCATCTTCTATTGACTGACATTCATCATTGGCAGAACAGATTGGGCACTCCCACCTCCCTTCCGGAACGCACTTCAGAAAATAAAAATGAAATTTTAATTTAACAAAAGAATAAGTAGGCACAAAAACTAAACATGTTGTCCAAATCAAATACTATCAACTTACCTCCAAAGCAGGGTTCAAACAATAAAGGTGATAGGTGCGCGGACAGTTATCACAACAAAGCAACTTTCCACCGAGATCACATACCTCATATTGAAAATAATTCTGAAAGAAAAAATCTCGTCTAAAAATACATCCATAAACCTTGGAATATATAAATTAAAGAAATCAATATATGGCTTGCTTTTCGTTTAAGGGTTTTTTTTTTTTTTTTTTCCGAGAAACTTCTTTGTTATCCATTTGAATTGCTAATAGGAACAAGAAATGCATAAAGAAGGAAGGAAAAAAGTAATCTACCCCGTCAGTTCCTTTTCTCTTGCTAGAAGGTCGAGCTGAACTAATTTGTGGGTTGTCTTCCTTCATTGCCAAATCTATGAACTGCATCCAAAAAATTGACATTAAAGTGCCTATTAAACATATCACCATAGCAGTCAAAAGCGTGAAAAGTTTGTGCTATGCACTATGCACAGTCGCTAAGCATTAAGCGCACGCCACATGGCGCTATAGTGGTATAGCGCGTTATGTGAGGCGCACAAAATAGCGTGCTATATTTTATGCCTTTTAAAGGCAGTAAATAAAAACGCTTTTCTTTTTAAAAGCAACGGTTAAGCTACTTCAAATCTAAAAGTACATCAAATTCAATGCAAAGCAAACATCAGATCATCACATTATTAAAAATCACTTCACTGAGAGAGATGTTTATAAAATTTCACACCTTAATATACAAGTATTAAACTAATAAATGAACTGATAAATGAAGACTATTTATTCGATGAGCAAGTTGGATCATGGGCAGGGGATAAAATTAAAGCAACTTCATCAAACATTATACATTAACTCTAATCTAAAACTCAAACCTACAACAAATACAAATGAAATAAAAATAAGAATGACGAGCTAAAAACACAAAATTCAGCTGAGATACCTTCACAAATTGAAACAAAAAGTATCCCACAAAAGATTAGCACTCACCAAACCACGTTTATGAATCAAAAACTCAATAAAACTTATCAAAATCCAATCTTTCTTATTTTTCTTAGAAAGACAGAGATGGAGCGGTGGAGTAAAAGGGGGGTTAGTTTTAGGGTATACGAGTAAGATAGAAACAAAGATATGAAGACAGAGCAAGAATATAGACTGACAGCTAGACATATATATATATATAGCGTACAATACAAACACGGATTCTCCTCTCCGGGTCTTAGGACTTTCGGGCTTTCACGCACGCACACACGCATTGACATGTAATGTGGTGGGAAGAGAGCCCACCCCGCAACCATTGAGAACTTGCCACGTGGTGCTTCAGGATGTCTGTCCACATAATTCTCCTCTCAATTTCTTAGCTTTCTTTTCCTCCTCCTTTTTTCGAATTCCAGAGCATAGCGTTTGGTTGAATTTGAAGAGCGTTTCATTGATATCCCTTGTTTTGCTCTCTCTTTTCAAGATCAAATTTGGACTATCAATCAAACCTAAGGATTTTATTCCTTAGGTTTGTTGATAAATCAATATGGGGAGAAATAGGCGGGAAAAATTGGGGCAAAGGGCTATGAAAAGGACTTGGTCATTACTTGATCTTTTGCTCTTGGAGTCGTCTTGCTTCTAGTCAAGTGCAAAAAAGTCCAAATGATCCACTTATTTTGTCCGAAAAAACTTTATAATCCCTCAATTAATGCTTTATTAATTAATTGCACCCATTTAAAAACTGAAAAATGTATAATGTGGTAAATATGCACCGAATAAAATATGAGAAGAGTAGGAGCATCTTTATTACTCACTCGAATTTTCTTTACAAAAAAATAACTCACTCTTCTACTCAGACTTTTCTAACTAGAGCTGGTAAGATGGTTCAGGACCCAGTTAATTTTTATTTTTATTGGGTTGGATCTAGGTTGGGTTGAGCTTTATATTTAGTGGATCTTTAATGGGTCATAAAGAAAGAAAGAAAAAAGGCTCATTTTCAGATTTTTCTATATAATTCTAAAGAAAAAATAATTACATCATTGATGCTATATTATCCTTGCTTAAAGTATTTAGAAGAAGAAGAAGAATTAATGTTCTTATCTTGTGTAGAAGATTTCTCTAATTTTGTTAGTAAGATATGAAACAATTTGTTGGAATATATCCCCATAGATCTATCTCATACTAAATCATTAAGAGTTATATGTAATAAATTAAATACGTACCAGTGTCCATAGTGAGCGATTAGTCTGTTGCGGAATATTGGAATCGATCACTGGTATGAATTGGATCGACCGGGTACGAGGCCTTCCTCAACCAAATCGCCTTATTTCCTAAGATTGTCTTCTTGATGGGGAGAAGAGAATGGTATATTGATTTGGTGTGTTGGGGACCATAACCCTTGTGTTCTTTATATAGGAAGAGAATTAGGGTTCCCATAATTCCCTAGAACTCTCCTAAATAGGTATCTACCCATTATTTAGTCCACATTCGTATTGGAGTTTGTAACAAATTAAACCACTCAATATTAATCCAATAACTTTATAATAGCTATCATAATTGATTAAATAGTCCAATTAGGATTAGGAAATTAAATTTCCTAACAATCTCCCACTTGGGCTATTTATTAATCTTAAATCAATTATGTCACAAATTTCCTTAGGCGCGCGTCCGTATGCTATTTGTCGTTAGACTTACTTGAACAATCTGGTCCATCTCATATATTAGCAATGAAACCACCGCGGCTTTTATCACAGTATAGTCGTGGCTAAACCTCGACGATCACCATACTAATACACTAAATGACATAGATCAAATGTGGATGAGTAGCATGAAAATTACATGCAATGTGGTCTTATACATGTCTATTTCCAACTGGTCCTTCTTTACGAACTTTCTTAACCATATGTAAAACCACCATAGAAAGTCTTAACTTTACTTTCAGAGTAATCAATCATGAAATTCACTCATACCATAAACTTTAAGTCTGTACATAAAACAACCATAAACATGTCATGAAAAGCATTAAACCAAAATAAACTCCCACTAAACAGACACATCATAAGGTTTGATGATGTCCACAAGAGTTTCATCCTCACGAAATCACCTTAGGCGGCCAACCTTTGGTGAATGGATTTTAACCAAAATTCTTATACGTATATGCTTTATTGACATTTGACAACTCTGAAACTTTATTTGACGCTAAGTCACATAACACCCAGAACGACTTCGATATTTAGTCTTTGGACATAAATATCAATTGTAAATGATAATCCTTATGCAGTGATCAAATACTGACAATAAGTCCAGTCGGATAATAGTCTTCCTTTGGGCCGACGTACTATCTACATGGATAATAAAGTTGTCACATATTTATCACCCAATGTATACGTGTTATTCAGCCAATCAAATATCTTCCTTTGGGCAGATCAATTTGATCGCATGACGTAACATATATACTAATAAAAAACAAATTATCATATACCTCTAAAAGATTTTATCTCCTAAATGTGAAAATGTAAGCCTTAGTTCTGTACTTTTATTGCCATGCATCACTCAAGTATCAACCCAAAGTTTTCACGAAAATGTTTGAATTGAGTGCAAACTTGAGCATACATTCCTCATTCTCGATGCAGAAGGAAACTTATGTATATCTTTTTTTTTAAGGATCTTTATTGGGGCACTATTTAAGATTTCACTTGTCTCATTACCACCACAAGGAATACATATTTACTCCCACTGAACTTGAGATATTCCAATTATCAATGAAATTCACCTCAGAAACATAAGAGGTGGACTTAATAAGAAAATTATGATACTATTGATAGGAAACCTACCTAAAAGATGAATCTTGTAAGATGATCTCCTTAATAACAATTCTTGAGGTTGTTGAGTTTGTTTTATAGGTACTTTATTGTTGTCTTGTTGTAGAGAAATTTCAGGATTAAACTTGAGCCTGATTATCATTATCTTGAGATGAAACTGAGTCTCGAACAACAATTAGGTATTGAAACCCAATCATTGTAAATGACAGATTCTACTTCAAAGACAACATTCCTTATAATTCCTTCCCCCCAAACTCAATTCCTCAAGAAAAATCACATTTTCTGTTTGATAAAAGGATCTTTATGTGGGAGCTTAAAACTTGTAGCTTTGGGAGCACTTAATTTTACCAATAAAATAGCTAACCATCCCTAATCCAATTTTCTTTTATGGTCTATAAGACCATGCCTTAGTTGGACAATGTTTTTGATGTGTCACTGTTAATGATGTATACTGCTTTCTTGAATTGACAAAATTAAAAAATCTGTCAAATTATGGGACTAAGAATCATATCTGACAAAAGCCTATAAATTTTCTAAAAATGTGTAAACCAAATGCTTGTGTCATAAGTTGACAAAATTTGCACTTAAGTTTTATTTTGTAACTAGTGAATTTAGTTTAGGAACTAGTTCCAAATACATAAGATTATCAATTAAAAAACTAGAACCAACAAAATTTGAATTTTTAATAAAATTAATTTTATTATTTTGAGAAGGACAAGGAAAACTTTATTTCTACAGAATAATAATAAATTTCGTCTAAAAAAAAAAAAAGAATCCAACTAAAGTTTTATAAAAAATTCAAATAAAAAACTAGTTCTCAAGTATAATCTAAAAGTTCCTATGACTTAAACTTCAATTTTGTTGTCATCGGCCATAAGGATGAATATTTCAGCATCAGTTGGCGGTCGACTCCTCAGGCAACCCCTTCTTCACACGCCATGCAGCGTACTTGGGACACTGTTTCTTCATGTGTCCCGCCTTCTTGCAGAAGTAGCAAGTAAAACCTTCATCCTGCTTCTTTTGAGAAGATTCTTTTGCAGTAACATCAACTCTCTTTCTTTTCTTGTTCTGAGAAGTTGAGGCTAAGTGAGCACTTTCAATCTTATCTCGTTGTTGTCTTTCTTCTTCTTGCACACAGTGAGATATAAGCTCATTTAGGGACCATTTGTCCTTTTGAGTGTTATAACTCACTTTGAATTGCCCAAAGTGTATTGGAAGAGAAATCAAAACTAAGTGCACGAGTAAGTCATCAGACAACTCTAACTTTAGTGACTTTAATTTTGATGCGAGATTAGACATCTCCATTATGTACTCCCTTATGTTCCCATTACTTTTATATTTCATTGAGACGAGTTTCCCCAAAAGGTTACTCGCCTCAGACTTTTCGTTTTTGGCAAAATATTGCTCAATTTCCTCAAGGAACATCTTAGCGCTCTTGTCCTCAGTAACAGAGCCCCTAAACGCTTCCGGAATGGAACGCTTCATGATCATCAAACACATCCTGTTGGATCGATCCCATTTTTCTATTTTGACCTCATTGAGGTCTTCCGAAGTAGAAATGGGTCGGTCCTCTCGTAGTGCTTGATCCAAGTCCATACAACCGAGAACAATTTCTACAGTATCTTTCCAAAGTTTGTAGTTAGTCCCATTCAACATCGGGATATTGCTGATTTGGGTAGAAACATTTGTGGCAGCAGTAAAAGCAACTGTTCAGAGAAAAAAACACTTTCACATAAATATGCATGTCGTAAAACTGACATTTATAAATTTTCATACTGGGAATCCATCTCAGGATACCTAACGCAACATTAACGTTTAGCCTTTGGGCAGAAACGTCAATTTGCAAGTGGTTCTCCTAACGCAGTAATCAAATATTGAGAATAAATCCTGTCAAAAAATAACCTTCCTTTGGGCCGATTATTATTTACATGGAAACTTGATAATTATCACATATTTATTACCGCAAATATGTTTATTATTTGGTCAATTAACAATCTTCCTTTGGGCCGATTGTTGATCACATGAACAACAAACATATTAATTTAATGAAGTAAGCTTATTATTTGGTAAAACAATGATCTTCCTTTATGATGATTATTGTTTACATAAATAATGGACACCAATATTATTATTTGGTCAAATCATAGCCTTCCTTTGGGCCGACTATGACTCACATAAATAATTAATATTGACATGAGAATAATTGAAAACGACTTTAATCGAACATGCTATTTTTTCATACATAAATATTCTCATATAAAAAAAAAACACAATTGAAATCAAGAAACTTGTAAATGACCCGAAAGTATCCGTAATTAAATTTTCCAAATAAAAAAAAACTACAGTTGGCTCAAAACGGAAAAAGTTTTATCAGCAAAACAAAATAATCGGCAAGGTTTCGGGCAAATTGATTTCTTATGATATGGATCAATACATATATCTATTGGTGGGACCATAACTAAAACATGTCCAGGATTAAAACTCCATATCAAGATTTAAATAAAAAAAAATGGTGCATGCCACACGGCAGTACACATGCAGAAGTTCAAAGCAACTTTTACAATCATATTAACCTTTTCTTAACAAGTACCGCTGCAATTATCCTTATGCTCATCAAATAATACATATTCAAATAACAAGTACCGCTGCATTTCACTAAGTTATAACATGCATTATCCAATAAAAGTATTGGTTCATATGAGCACCCCGAGCGACATTATCCAAAATAAATATGCTTTAATCAATTACCATATCGGTTCATATGAGCAATTCGAGTCCTTTAATGTGACAATTAAAAAATCAATTCGATTATATAAAGATCCAAGACAGATTCATAGATTTAACATGAAATATATTTCATCACAATAATTATGTTTTTTTTTTTTTTTTTTTTTTTTGATATAATAATCCATGAACTTTAATAAGAAAACACAAAACCCAAAATTAAATCTACAAAATTCTGCAAGCTTCAATTGATCCCAAAATTTTAATTAAACCTTTGAGCACGTCACATTAAATCATGTACACAGAAATACGAAAAAGGGCATAATCTTTATTTTCTTTAACTTGTTGATTTCACTAAAGGCTGAAGGAATTTGCCTTGACTTTAAACCCACTTTTAACTAATTGTTCCGCATTTAAACGAAACCAAATTTATTTCCAAGACAATTTAGTATCCGAAAAGAATCCGTAGATCTAGCATCAAATTAACCTTAAAAGAAAATTTATATTTCCTCCAAGAATTACAAACAAACTTTGGTGGAGAAAACTAAATAAATCTACGAATTTATTGACAATTGAATAACCCTAATGATGCAGCATGAGAGTAGCTCTGATACCACTTGTTGGAATATATCCCCATAGATCTATCTCATACTAAATCATTAAGAGTTATATGTAATAAATTAAATACGTACCAGTGTCCATAGTGAGCGATTAGTCTGTTGCGGAATATTGGAATCGATCACTGGTATGAATTGGATCGACCGGGTACGAGGCCTTCCTCAACCAAATCGCCTTATTTCCTAAGATTGTCTTCTTGATGGGGAGAAGAGAATGGTATATTGATTTGGTGTGTTGGGGACCATAACCCTTGTGTTCTTTATATAGGAAGAGAATTAGGGTTCCCATAATTCCCTAGAACTCTCCTAAATAGGTATCTACCCATTATTTAGTCCACATTCGTATTGGAGTTTGTAACAAATTAAACCACTCAATATTAATCCAATAACTTTATAATAGCTATCATAATTGATTAAATAGTCCAATTAGGATTAGGAAATTAAATTTCCTAACACAATTAGCTCCTAATCCATAATAACAGTCTCTAAGATAACAGAACAAGTAAGACCGAAATATATATATTTTTTTTAGATTGTTTAAAGGCCGACACCAGCACATAAGAGGAAATGTAAAGACAAAATGTGGTTATTCATAGGGATTCATGTTCATACAATATTCCCAAATTAGTTATTGGTTACATTGAGATAAAATGAATATATAGAAGGTTTAGTTTTGCAGAAACTTGCAGTTTTTAAGTTAGAGATTGTATATATATATATACATATAAAGCATAAACATATTTTTTTTAAAATCTTGCTAAATCCGTCCATGGTAGTGATATGTGTATAGTGGATGTTTATTGGCCAAATTACAAATAATGTTATAATGCATTGCTACTAGCTAGTTTATTTGTTATACAATAGATGGTGAGTTATTAATTTTATTACTTGAAATTATAAGAAAAGCAACCATGATTAATGCATTTTATCAAATAAAAAATGTTAAGAATCTGGAACCTTAAATCCTAATGTATAAAATTGTGTGTTGAAGGTTAATCCATCATTATGGTTTATCCCATAGCAAAATTATCTTCATAAAATGTAACGATTGAAATAACAAAAAGTTTCTAGAGTTATGTAAAGAAGTGCAGTAGTGAAATTCGGCCCCCCAAGATTTCATTCATGGAATCGTCCCTGCACATCACAACAATATTCCCCTTCAAGAACGATGTATCTCCACCCCCTCTCAATTGTCAATTCAACCGCCCTTTATATATGCTGCCAAAGCTTCAGCTCTTTTGGCCACAACGCTTGGTGGATTCTCATGGTATCACTCATGGTATCACTTACTTTGGAGTTTTAAATTATTCAATTGTTATTATATATGTGATCTAATGTTTTATTTTCAAACACTAGAAATTTATCTTACATATATGATATAACCAACATTTAAGAAAATTTGCGATGGAAAATATTTTATCAGGTGGGTTCATTTGCATAAGATGCATGCATTAGTGTACGTCAATTTGGTGAAGAAAAATGAAATCTCGTAAACTTTTCAAGTTACTGAAATTAAGAAAAGAAAAGAAAAGAATATCTTTGTGGTGGGCTAAGAAAAACCATCAATTATGTTCATGTTTTAAAGACCTCACTTTATTTCTGAACCTATGAAAATTGAAAAGAAAAAGAAAATGAGAAAATGTTCTAATATAGTTATGTTTTAAAGACCTCTCACTTTATTTCTATTATTATCTCTTCAACTGAAAAGCAGGTAAACACATGTTGGCAAGAATCAGCTACGAAGGTGCTTCTTCTATTACTTCTTTTATGTGATATTTTTGTAACAATTAAAGTTGATTATTGTATCTATATGCAAACACCCCCTTTTTTGAATAAAAATACTTATTTTGTACTTTTATTTTAAGCAGCTGCTTTTAAGTTTTCAAAAATACCCCTTGTGTTTTGATCTAACATGAACTAATGGTTCGTTTAGGCCAATTAACAATCCGGCTCATTAATTTATTTCTGGCAAATTTCAAAAATGATCCTATAACTTTGATATTTATTCAAAAGTAGTCATGTAAATATCATAAATGCACATTAAGTCCTTTAACTTTCACTCGAATTCAATTTTAGTCCTATAAGAACAAAGTGGGTCCTCTAACTTTCAATAAGTTTCAATTTTCGTCCTCCTGTTACAAATTTCTCCATCTAACTTTCAATAAGTTTCAATTTTTATCCTCCAAGTAGTATGACCAATGCAGGACGAAAATTGAAAGTTAGGTGTGTTGCGGTGGTGGTGGTGTGATCGCGAGTGGTGTGGATTTGTGAAGGAAGTGAGCGGGAAAGGAAATGATTTTGTGAATGTGAACAGGTTCTTTGTTTTTTTAATTATATAAAATTGCAACCGAACAATCTTCGGTTGCAATTTGGGCAAAAATTGCAACCGAAGTTTTCTTCGGTTGCAATTTTGGCCCGTAATTGCAACCGAATATGACTCGGTTGCAATTTGGATCCAGAATTGGAACCGAAGTTGAGTTCGGTTGCAATTTGGTTCCAAAACTGCAACCGAAGTTGAGTTCAGTTGCAATTTTTGGGTGAAAGTGCAACCGATTTTATATTCGGTTGCAAATAATGTGCAGAAATTGTAATTTCAACCCCGACTTCAATCGAAATTAAAATTTCACAGGGTAATTTTTACAGGTTTAACATAACATAGGGCAGTATTTTGCATTTACTCCATCACTAATATAAGTTTTCTTTTGTTGTCGACAAATTTGATTATTGTAAGACAGTTGACCAATTATCGCCTGTTGTGAGCGCAAATTTTCATCTAATGTTTTCAAAATGAACAAACATAACCAAATTAAGGATAGAATTATTCTTTTGCAATTCTAAGTTCGTTACTTTTTTACATTTTAAGGGGAGAGTATCTAGCATATTTAAAACATGTACAGGCTTAGACGTCGTAATTGTTTATTTTCTTGGATAAAAGATCAAAACCCTCATTAAAGTTTTGGACTACAAAAATTTTCTTTCTTATTTGTGAAACTACGAATCCCCTCTCAAACTTACTGTTAGTCAAAATTCCTAATGAATTTTACGAAGTATCAAATTTGTCACAAATTTTTTGTTTGTAAATTACGAACACCTTCAGTTGCAATTTTGGGCCAGAATTGCAACCGAAGTTTTATTCGGTTGCAATTTTGGCCCAGAAGTTGAGTTTGGTTGCAATTTTTGGGTGAAATTGCAACCGAACTCAACTTCGGTTGCAAATAATGTGCAGAAATTGCAATTGCAACCCCGATTCCAACCAAATTTATTTCGGTTGCAATTTTATTCAAATTTTCAACCGATTTGATTCGATTGAAAATTTAAGTTTTTCTAGTAGTGAAATTGGGTGAAAGTCAAAGAATTAAATGTTTATCCTTTATAGTTAGAGGACTAATTTTAAAGGAGACCCAAAGTTAGATGAATATTTTTAAAATTTTGCCATATATTTCTTAAACCAAAGATTATTAATTTATAAGTAACGTTAATATAATTATCTCTGAAGAATTAATATAATTACTCAAATTAATGTTGAAGCTTTACATTTTATGTTAGGTCTCATGCACATTACATTTGTTTTTATTTTTACGAGATGAAATTTGATTGAGAACATGTTGGATTTTTATGTTAGGTTCCATGCACATTACATTCGGTTGCAATTTTACCTAAATTTCCAACCAATTTAATTCGGTTGCAAAATTTCAGTTGGAATTTTAGGTTTTTCTAGTAGTGACAGGAGCAAGCTCTTTGTGAGAAAGCATACAAATTCACCTACAGAGAAGGTGTAAAAGTGTGATAATATTCCATTTAAAATTAATTTTGAGAATAGGATAAGTCAGAAGCTAATTAGTGTTCATATAATTATTGTGCAAATTAAGAAAAAGACAACTCGTAGATAATTTAGCTAGCATGCTATAGAAATGGATGAAACCAAATTTGTTATCTTTGATGCATCAATACTCCGATCATCCTATTAGTAAAATTCTTAATTAATTAATTTGGGGATACAAATGTGATATGAACCATAGAACTGATCGAGGGGAATAAATATTAATTTGGTATCTGTTAAAAAGGTCACGGGCCTAAGGGCCTGTTTGTTTGACGTTTCCCAAAAAAAAAATTGTGTTTGGGACTGAGGGGAATTAATATTAATTTGGTACCTGTTAAAAAGGTTGCCCTAAGGGCATGTTTGTTTGGCGTCTCCCAAAAAAAATTCGTGTTTGGAAAATGTCAAACAAACATGTTTTTTATTTTCTGAAATAAATTTTTCATTTCTTAATTTTCAAACTATTCTCTCAAAATCCAAACAAACAACAATTTTCTTATCTCTAAACAAAATTTATACAAACTATACTCTGATTTGACATAAAGTAACATATCTCTTACACAATTTATCTCACAACAAACATGATTTGACATAAAGTCTTACACATCATACACCTACAACCCAACTCTTCCCAAAAAAAACTTATACCTAATTTATTTCATAAACCACTCTCTCAAAACTCAAACAAACAACATTATGCAAATCGATATTATTTCACAAATCTCCACTACTCTCCCAAACTACTTTCCCAAACACCAAACAAACAGGCCCTAAGCCTTTTGGTTCTTAGGTTTGACTTAAATTAAGTTATTTCCCTTTTGTTTGTGGATTAATTATTATGTAAAACTATTATTCATCTTTTTTCACTTTTAAATATTTTGGAGGTCGGCAACTACAACTACAACTACTATTGTAAACAGAAGATTTTCTACCTTTTGAAATGTTTGATTCGGAGATATTTGGCAAAAATTCCCTTGTCCTGTCACTAATTGGCAAGAAAATCTCATGTGCTATGTTTATTAGCAAAAACTTCCTTCGTGTTCACTTACTATTAATTTTTAAAGTTTACAAGATGATAATTGTCAATTTTTTAAGCATATAAGGATGTTTTCGCAACTTTTCGTAAGGGTATGATTGTCATTTTGGCTTGGAAGGATAATTTTTTTTCCAAATAAAAGTTAGCACATGTCTTTTCTTTTAATAAAAAAGTAACACAGAGAGATTATTATATTGCTAATCAAACAATTTACAGGGGGTATTTTTGCATTTCATTCATTTGATTTGATACATATCAATCAGTCGACTTAAACCCCTTTTCAATAGAAGAATCTAATTAATTCACGGGTGACCAAAACAATAGATTGGAATAGAGATGAAAGGCAATGCAATGTTATGAATAATATCTTCTACCTTTGGACTTCACTTTCATATAAGTAGTATTTTCTATGTGGCAATGATAAAAGACTCTGAAAATTAATGCTCTCAATGTTACATAGACTTTTCCAGGTTGGTTCCCATTTCAACAACATTGCTTGATATTGTCACCATAAAAACCAACAACTGACAAAGATGCTCTGCAGATGTTTGATGGCCTGGTGCCCTAGCTATATTCAACCATATAATTAATAACCAATTTCAAATTATTTGCTCTTCAATTTCTTTCTTTTTGGACGTTCCAAACAAAGTCTTCTTTTTAAGAATCTTCTTAAAATTCAAACGTAGAGTAGAGTGAATTACTCAAATTACCCCTCAGATTTAATTTATTACACTGATCATTCTTCATGTTTGGAATATTACATAAACTATCCTTGAGGTATTAGATTCATTACTATTACTCCCTCTACGACGTTAATTTCTGACGGTGTATGCTCACAACTTTTGATATGAAAAAAAAAAGGGTGAAATTGTGGGAGAATTGGTGATATTGATGGGAAAATGGGTGAACTCGATTTGTAACGTTTCGAAATTTGTCATATCTTAGATTTAGATATATAGGACACGGGTATTTCTAAAATTCAAACTTTTTTTGATGATATTAATGTCATAAGGGATAAATAAATTTAGTACACGTACCTAAAGGATAGTTGAGTTATTTATCCCAAACATAGAGAGTGGTCAATGTAATTACACTAAATCTCAGGGGTAATCTAAGTAATTCTCCCCAAAAGGTAATACTAATAAGCTTTAGCCAAAAACAGAATGTAAGATTGAAAAAAAAATTTTTTTTTTTCAACTACTAAGCTCAACAAATTTTACTTGATGTAATCAAGTTTATTTAGGCATGTAGAAGAGCTTAATGATTGAATATTCGTTCGCATATAAAAGTTATTGTGGAGAGTGAATAGTAAAACACAATCTCTTCCTCATATATGATTTTTACAATTTTACAAGGAGGGAAAATATTCATTATGCAATATTTAAGAGAGTTAAAGTGTTCATTTATACCTATCACATGAATGTGAATGATCTGTTTACGCATATCACAAGAGGTAAAGTAAGGTGAATATGTTGTCAATGTTAAGGTTAAATTGATTATTTTTTACATGAAAATGAATTCTCAGTCGCATTATAGAGAGTGTGTGTATGTGCAACACCTCTACTAGCAAAGAAATAAATTATCATTATTTCATAACACGTAAATTGCTCATTATTTCATTTCATACGAAGGTAAATTACCTACTTACATACGACATGGAGTTAAATTGCCCATTAAACGTATTCCAAAAAATTAACTTGCCAAAAATCCTTATTATGGATGTACTGTGGATTAACAGAAGAATCTCCATTTTAAATATCTTTGCCAATTAATAGCTCTAATGTAACATGTCATATCCTAGTTTATTGTGACCGTAGATACAAAATTTATCAAGTGGTAATGTAGTTCAGACTTTCGTACATATGAAGAATCTACCACGCTAGAATCATATATCATATCCAGTAATTTTATTTGATTTTAAGTCTTAATTACATGTTATTGATATTTTCTCAATTAATCATGCTATTAATATTATTTTGCTGTTTCATTTTGTGCGCAGAGTGTACAACAATATGGTGGGATCCCGAGGCTTGGTGGAGGCACATCCCGCGATTTACATCCTTCAGGGTTCTAGGGCAAGGATTCTGAGGGTCCGGAATTAGGCTACTAATATTATGCGACGAGGTAGGGATGTTTATTTAACAATATTGAAACATAGTAACACTTGTTACCCTTTTAAATACTGTAGAATTTTAACGGGCTTAATTCCTCTTCATTCTTAAAAATCTCAAGGATAAAAAAGGAAATACTTGTATATTGAATATGTAACAATTTACAATAATTTGGACTCAAAGCCTAATAAGTTTTTGTCATAAAACTGAAATAGCCTTTTGAAAAATCCTTTGCCCTGGAGCAAGAATTGCTAAAGGATCATATGCTAATTTCCTCTGTACAAAAACTTCCCATCTTGTACCAAAATGGGCCCTCCACTCTTCCTTTGTTGTATAATAAGGCAAATATTGCTTAACTCCCAAATTTGATTCTTCGCAATACTCTAAAATTCTTTTATTTAAATTTAATAAATATTGCAACCCATCATTTTCTGTAGTTGAAGGAACTGCATGTTGAAGAAATGCAACTAAGTAGAAAATGTCCTCATCTGGTGTTACAAATGAAGTTCTATTGTCCCATCTGCAGAGGAAAATAATTAAAATTAGTTACTACTATATTAAATGATATATATATGTATATAGTGTTAAATTAAATGAGTGGGATTAAGGTTATTACTTGGATTTGTTTACTGGGTAGACAAGAACTGGGCCATGATTTGTGTTTGTTAAAATGTGTCCAAATACATTTTGGGCAAAGGTTTGTATTTTGCTTTTTGGTACAAGTAAATTGAGCCATGGGTGTGGAAGATCCCATAATCCTTTTGATCTTAATTTAAGTTCTGCTGCATGGACTCTGTCCAAGAATTCCACATATGAAACTTCTGTAACAAAGAGTGTTGATGGGATGTAGCTTAATTCAGATAATAATGACTTAATTTCCTGCAAAATAAAAATTAAAAATAATAAAAAAAAGGAATTAATATATATTAGCATGGTTTTAATGTTAGTATGTTTTAGACTTTTACTAGTAGGTAGGTACCTACCTTGTCTATGTTATTAGCAATATCCTGGCGGTGAGGGTCAAAATTTTTGGTCAACTCCAAGCAAAATAGAGTCTTTCCATCTGATACAAATTGACTAGCTTGAACTGGGTCTTCCGGATTAAAAGATGATCTCCAATAATTCACCAGATTTGTCTTGTTTATCATCACAAGACCTTCTATGTAGTCAAATGTATTTTTTGAAGATATTAAATATTCTTGATCCTTTGCAAAACTGGAGAAATCCGAATAAAGTAATCTAATCCACTTCACCTGCCATGTGAACAATGAAATTATATACAAAATTATTTAATTTTTTACCTAATTCAATTGAAAGATAATAATAACAATAGATGTTGTTTTTACCATTTTTGGTGCTGGCTCTAGAGAGATCCTTGCACGAGTTATAATACCAAATTGGCCAAGCCCACCAAGTACACCATGAAAAAGATCAGCATTCTTTTCTTCTGAACAAATTACAACTTCTCCTTTTCCTGCACCAATAAATATTATTCAACCCATTTTAATTTGTGTTAATACTAATATTATTAATCTTGGTCTTGAAGTTATTATGATTAAGAAAGAAAAAAAGAACATACTATATTACTTGATGGAAATAGAACTAAAATCATAATCATTGACCTTTTAAGGGGTTAAAAGTCAAATAAAAAGAAAAATGGGGCAAAAAAAAAGAAATTCTCCTATTTTTGAATGAATAATAAAGTAATTATTTATTACCTGTGACAACTTGGAGCTGGCGAACATTACTAATCTGGGGGCCATGTCGAAAGGCCTGGCCGCTAATCCCAGCATTAGACAGAGTGCCCCCAACACTCAAATGTAAATAATCCGTCCATGATTTCGGAGCCACCCCATATTTCAAGCACTCCTTCAAAACATTGATCCATAATTCTCCACCCGACACATCTACATATGGAAATTCACCCATATGCACCTGTCTCTCAAATTATTATAATTCCATCACTTAAATATATACTACAGCTAGTATTATTAAAAACGTGAGCACAAACATATAAACTTGTTTTTTTTCTTTTTCTTTCTTTTATGTTTTACGTTACCTGCATTTGTTGTCCAGTACTTAACGACTCCATATTTACTACAATTCCTTGTGCAGCCTGTGCTTGGCCCTGGAACGAGTGACCGTGGCCCCTAGCAGCCACGGTCAGACCGGAGGCGGGGCCGAGGTTCCAGACATGACGTATAGTCGAGGCAATGTCGGACACATTCTTCGGGTATAGAACGGCAGAAGGGAGGTAATGAAATTGGTTTCCAAAATCAATTGAGGCAAATTCATTGTTCTCGAATGTGAAATGGCCTTGGAGATCTAGTGATTGTAACGAGGATTGGAAGTTAGGAAAACAGAGGATTAATTTGATACAAGTGTAGCATAAGAACAGAGTACAAAATATACTAGTAGCCTTGTTTTCTTTCATGTTTAATTAACTAATTACTTCAAGGGAAGAACAGAGGATGGATGGATGGATTTTTTCTTTTTTCCTTTTTTTCTTTTTATCCCTGTAATGTTTATTACTAATTAGTATTTGAGGAGGGAATTTAAAGGATTATGAGTTGTGGAGTCAACTTATAAAAGAATCCGTATGGAGACTGATTACTTTGGTTTGGGGGTGGAAAGTGGACAGTTTCTCAAGATTTTCTTTTTTGTTCTTTTTGGGGTTTTCTGTTTTGCAAGTTGAGAAAAAAAGGAAGATTTTCTTAGATTTTCTTGCTTTTTCACACAGTTGCCACCAACAATTTTTACATCTGTACAGAGCTGTGTTAACATTGGTCAGATTTCTTGGTTTAAAAAAAAATGGTATATATGGTGGTTCAGACAAATTTTGGATTTTGTAAGATTTGAAACTTTGAAATATGATTTGAACCGAGCTTCAATGTTGACTTTTCTATGGTTTGAGATATAATATTATAAATATTTTATACGTGTCTATTGTAAATTTAAGATGTTTTAGAAGATGGGTGAGACTGAGTTTGACCAATTTTGATCTAGTCAAAATCAATCCATAAAGCGGAACTTTTACCATGAGTTTAACATTCTTTTATTAGTAATTTAATAGAATTAGTGACTTAGGAAATGATATGTAATTTAATATATATAATTTAAGAACCATTGCTTGTTCAAAAGCAACATTGCGTATCTGAACTGCAGATTGGATGAAAGGGACTGACGGATCTTCTTTTGTATTTCATGGCACGTGAAGTCCGACGAAAATGCGCGTTTACTTGGAACGGAAAAGGAAAAGATGGAACATCAAAAAATGAATTTAATTTGCTATATGTATCCAACAATTTTGAACAATCTCATGTTATAGATAATTTTTGGCTTGATTCGTGTTCGACTTAATAAAAACTCAAGATAACAGGATATAAATAAATAAAAAATTCAATTTATTTCAGGTATATAGACTATTGTAAAGTTCGAGTTTGGTTCGTTTAAAATCAAATCAAGTTGAAGCACAGTCTCAAGGTTTAAGTTAATTTTAAACAATATATTGTTCAACTCGTTATACCTTTAAAAAACAACAGTTGTGGAAATTCTAACTCAAATTATGCAACAATAAAAAAAAAAAAAAAAAAAAAATTAAAAGTCACATTGTAATTGATATATAATCATAATCAGATATCAAGTTTATTGTACCTATGTTAGTGAATAAATTGAATGCGATAAAAATGGGTTATGAGTTAGATTGTCGGCGGGACCTTGTAATATAGCTCAATACCTTGGCCTAGAAAAGTTGCCCTTGGAACCTAACTGCTAACATGGTCCTAAGGTCTTTTGTTTGCTTCAACTTGATTGGGACTATTGAGTTGATCCAATTTGTTTTATTTCTTGACAATATATAACTTAAACTGTTCCTTTAAACATGTTATGCACATTGTTTACGAGTACAAAGACCACCCTATAGAAAATTATTGTATAGCCCATATCGAGAGTGAAGCCAAAAAGGCTTGTCGTCTGATCGATCTTTTGTCTTAAAACGTGACTTACTAGCATAATAGGTTTTTGTAATCGCAGCTTTTATTTTTAAGTGGGATCCTTTTTATATATTTTTACTCAATCTTGATATTTGGGGTTTTGGCAAATTATCCCCAATTATGTAAAATTATTTATTGCAATCGTTACACGAATAATGTGGTACGTAGTAACCTTAGTTACCGTGTATTGGTATGTAGAAAGATTTTACATAAATTCTAACTAGATGCTGCACCACGTCATTCGTGCAGCAGTTGTACCAAATAATCTCCCCTATTATATGATAATTGCAATTAACTCAAGTGAAATGTAGATAGACATGTTACCCCGTGTGATATAAAATAATGAGCATTCTACCTCATTTCCCGTGTAGGTATTGCACACATTTTATATAATATATATGAGACTTCATTTTGATGTAAAAAATTTATCAATTCATCCCTACATTGAGAACACGTTTCTTTCAATTTATCCCCTTGTGATTATGTGTAAAGGACATTTTGTCCCCTATGATATTATCTAATTGACGCTTTATCATGGGAATGTAAAAACCCGCACTTACATAAACACGGGGAAGGGGGTATCTTACTCTTTTATTTTTCATCGGGGCAAAATACAAATAAATACACTAAGGGATAGTTTGCTATTGCCTCTTGAAATTTCTCTAGTTAAATTTAAATAACATTTGTGGTTAATTAATTAAGTAGATTGACTGCATTGGATAGGAGAGATTGGGCCAAAAGTTGAGCTAATGTAACAGTATTATGATTATTATTATTATGCATAATAGAGAAAGCTGGGGACAGAGTGATGGCTATCAATTTTAAGATAATTTTCAAAGGGAACAATGTGCATATAAAAAAAGAAAACACAAGAAAGAGGTTTTCTTTCAGTTAGTGTTCAAATAGTTTATTTATTGTTAAAAAATATTTCAGCAGTCAATGCCAAAGTTTGTCTCCCACTTTAGGTTTCGCAATTAAATTTAATTTGTTAGATAAATTCAAACAGAATCCGAATAGATTATTATTCGACACGATTCAAGAGCTTAAATTATTATGTGGGCTTTTTTTTTTTTTTTTTTTTTTTTTTTTGAAGTGTTAAAAAAAGGTGAGGTTATTGTGTCTTGTAGTGGAGAAGAGGTGGAAAGGTTGGGAAGATAAGCAAATTGATGCATTTTGCTTTTTAATGTTCTTTCTCAAGAAAAGTAGGAACTATTTTTATCCTATATATATATATATATATATATATATATATATATATATATATATATATATATATATATATATATATATATATATGGTGTAAAATGTTGAGAATTTTGCTCAACTAAAAGAGTCGGATGCATGTCCTTAAATCCTCTAACGATTAAGTTAGTGTGAGTGTTTTGATATTTATTTAAAAATGTACTAGTGTTTCCAGAGTTCAAATAAAAAGAATAGTGTTAGAAAAATTGTAAATTATTGAACTCGCGCGATTTTTCTAGATGAAGGAGAAAATTATAGCATTGTTATAAATAAATAGAATTTTCTCAATCTTTCAAATATAAAAAATAATATTACACTATATATATGCTGGTTAAATTTGTAATTATTAGAACCCTTTTACCTTTTTCTCTATTATTTTTATATTGTTTTAAGATAAATTTGCGAGGTAAAATTGACCAATTGTCAATAGAGTAAATCATGTTCATCACATATGTATATTAGTACATAATAATCTATTTTAATTTCCAAATCATCACTACATGGGCCAACAATTAAAACCAAAGCCATTCTATTAGACAAGAAAACATGGTAACTTGAAATAAATCCAAATCAATGTCTCAATCAGGGATTCCAGTTATGCAATTTAAGATTAGAATATTTGCAAAGTGCAATAATTTGGGATAGATTTTGCACTCAGTTCTTAAGATCATGGAATTTAATGACATGAGTAGTACTAGTAAAATTTGGTCCTCTCATTTGTGTGTAAATTAAAACCTAATTAATTTTTTGCTAACATGCTTTCTAGAGGGAAACCGACCATCATTAAAAAAATGGTAACAGTTAATGCCAGCTTGAGGGATATATATGTATATATATATATCTTACCTTTTTAGCTTAAAAAGCCATTGCTAATCTAAAGTTAATCACTTGAAGCATTCTACAACACGTTTGCTACCTTTTTGGCCTCCCATCCGATGTTTGCTAAATCCTAAAAACTTTATAAGCTTTGGATTCTAGAGAATGATGCACTATATATTGCGGTATATCACATGTAGGATCCCCAACTATATTTTATTTTAATTGCATCTATTGCGATTTCTTATAAGATTGATTTGACTAGACAATCAAATTAATCTTATTATTCGATGTCTAGTGATCACGATGAATTCCTCATTATGTATAGATGTTGGTCCCAAGAAATAGTCGAATTTGGTTGATCTCTAACTTAGCACCGCTATACTATATACATGTTGTTTCACGATATGTGGCTCCAAAAATACACAATAAAGATTTTGAAAAAAACTAATAAATATACTTTTCATGTTATCATTGGGGAAAATTCTTGTATAGGCCTGGTCTATGAGATTTTCATAGACCTTGTGGTGGTAAATAAGTCACATCATACATTTTGAGAGCATGACATCATCAAAATATATGATGTGGCTTGTTTACCACCACAAGGTCTATGAAAATCTCATAGACCAGGTTTATACAAGAATTTTCCCCAATGGTAACATGAAAAGTAGGTTAAGAGCCACTAGGCCGGCCGTGATGGGTTAGACGGCCACGATAGAATCCTCATTAATTATCATGCCATGGTGACAAAATTAAATGTAATTATGCACATCTAAAAATTGATTACGATTTAATTAACACTTTTTAGGACTAGAAGTGATCTATTTCTCTTTTCATGTTCCCTTTCCCACTCTCATTTCAATTAAATCAGTGTTTTCGTGTCTCGTTGTTATCTTAGAGGTTATAATTATTCTTGTTTTAACTTTTCCTAATTGTGCTTATTCCATGTATTATGACATGTCGGAATTTGTCTGTTACAGACTAAATTATCTTGTATTGGCTTGTAATAGTTAAATGAAAAAATTTATAAATTTTTTTTTTTTTTGTGGTACATAGTTGAGATGAAATTATATGCAATTAATTCAAATTGCATTTATTCTCAAAAAAAAACTTAAATTGCATTTGTGGACACATACTTGTAGTTGCTAGATCCCTCTGTGTCCTAATCTTCAAAGTGACCGAGGACTTGTTCCTAATAAAGGGTGCACACCACGTGTCCAAATTTCAAATCTTGATTGACATGTGCCACGTGGCCGTTTGCACAACTAAAAAGGAATTATTAATTGGGTAGCATCTGTGATGCCAATTATTGAATATTTGCAATTTAATTCTAACGCGTCATACTAAATTCGAGCTCCTTATATGTATATTTTTGTTTGTTCTCAAGAATATTTAAGTCACAAATTTATCCAACTGAAAATTAAATTTTTATGGGTCTGTTTAGTATCCGACTTTAATTGGAAAAGTACAGTCATAACTACTAAAAAAATGGGTGTCATATAAAGAATAGGTTATTTGCACTTACACACCCTAACTATCGTTTTTGGCAGTTACTCCTAAAAGTTTTCATTTTTTCTGGCAATCACACCCATTTTGTTAACAAACTGAACTCGAGCTTTAAATGAACGAATTCGATTTGAATATCGAATAATTTAATTTAGTTTTTAACCCAATTATTCTGTAAATTTATCATAAATTACTAACGAGGCCATACACACCCATAATCACTTAACAATTCGAACTTAAGAAATGACTTATAGAGTCTTGATATTTGTATTTTAAGGAGACTAAAAGAGTAAAAGACACGCACATGGTAATAGTACTTAGGGCCTGAAAATCAAATTATACGACAATCGAGCTCTTTCGATAAAAGTTCGTTTGAGCCAGTTCGTCACACAAATCAATTAAATAAGCTTGAATATTATTTTTGTTTTATAACTTTTAAAGTTCGGCTCGAGCTCGACTCGATAACTAAGAATTGATAAAAAAAAAAAATACATGTAAAATATCAAGTTACTCAAAACGAGCTCGTTTGAGTTCGACTCATTTAGCAATTAAATCAAGCTCAAACACAAAATTTTAAGCTCAATAAATTCAAATCAAATTTGAACAATCTGTCATTCGACACTTCTCAACTCGATTACATCCCTACTAGAACTAACCCATATAATTTAAGAATCTTCTATTTGACCATAAATCATTTTAAACGGTCCATTTTGCTTAATTTCTCATTTAATATTGACTACAAAGTCAACCAACAAGAAACATTGGGGTGTCTCCACTATGGTCGAGTTCACACGCACAGACTCCTAATTAATAGTAAAAGTGTGTTGATTTCATGTTAAATATTAGGAAGAGTGCATGCATATGTACTGTTATTACATTACATATTTTTAAGTATAATAATTAATATAGGCAAAATTGCAAAAAAGTCTCAAACTAATTAGTGATTTTGGATTTTCGTCCCAAGCTATATTATTTAGTCAAATTAGTCCCGTAATTTTTATATTTTTTTGGAATATCGTCTCACTTGCCACATGGATGCTTATATGTCATGACGTGGCAAATTTTATCATAAACAATTATATAAAATTGCAGAATTCGTCCTAAACTACTAATAAATTTTGAATTTTCGTCCCAAACTATATCAATAAGCCGACTTCCGTCTCGTAATTGAAATGATATGGGAAAATTTTTTGTTCCAAACTAATTATAATATTTATTATTTTTTAATACAATAAAATATGCACAAAATTTTCCTATTGAACTGTGTGATACGATTTTTTTCTCAAAAGCGCACATGAATTTAAATATCAATATTATTTTTCTCTTAAAAAAAGTTCATGGCAATTTACTTCCATGTGATATTCATAATATACAATTTACCTTAAATTGCTTCTTTTCAAATTATAGGAGGTAAATTGAACATAATGAATATCATAGGGATACATTGTCATTAGTCCCTTAAAAAAGTGAAAGATGAATTGTCATTTCTATAAAATTAGAAATTTACTAATGGACTAAATCCATGCCAAATGAGAATTTGTGAGGCGAAACTCGACGAATTAATATAGTTTGGGACGAAAAATCAAAATTTATAATCAGTTTGGGACGGATTCTGTAATCTTATATAAATGTTTATGATAAAATTTGTCACGTCATGACATGTAAGCATCCATGTAGCAAATGGGATAATATTCCAAAAAAATATAAAATTATGGGACTAATTTAACTAAATAATATAACTTGGGATGAAAATCCAAAATCACTAATTAATTTAATTTTTTTTTGCAATTTTGCCATTAATATAATCAAACGTTTTGGCAACATTACATTATTTCCTTTCTAGAACTGGTCAAATAAGAAGGCTTGTCTTAATTTGCACCATATCACCAGCCGTCAAATATTTGTCCAAGAAAAAAAAGAAAAAAAAAGATTCTTTTTAAGAATCATAAATATATCCAACGAACTTACCATATGAGGCATCATTAATCACATAAAATATGCTAAGTTATAGCATATAATATAATAAGAAGTACATCATATATTTTCGGTCAAGATTAATCGATCTAGTCTAAGTGCGCCATGCAGTGTTTACCATTAATCCTATAAGGCTATAGTATAAACATTACAAGGAAACGAGTTTTTAGTAATAAAAATATTAAGTGACGATTGTAAATTTGTTGCTATTTACATAACTACAGATAGCCACCACTAAAGTGCATGTGGTTAGCTTAGTGTTTCAATTACTTAATAATGAGTTAACATGTACTCTTGGGACCCGTTTGATTGGCGGGAATGGAATCTGATTTTGAGTATTTGATTTCTAGTAATCTGATATTAAAAAATATGATTTCATTATAATGTTTGGGTATCATTTGGGATTGTACCAAGGAAATTAATTAAATTCCTTTTCAAATGTTTGGTAATGGCAGCTTTTATTATATAGTATTATTAATATTATATTGATTTAAAAAAATATGTATAATATATCAATTAATAATTTATATATTATATCATATCATATAATTAATATATAGTAAAAATTAAAGAACATAAAAGAAATTAGTGTTAGAGGAGAGTCGTATATAGTTGCATATATTTATATCATAGTAATTCAAGAATGTAACTATCACAAAAAATTGTTGTGTGATAATAGTTATAAAAGTTAACACTTTCAAAAGCAATAACAAAATTAAGCGTACAATTTGAAATAAATGTGCTATGAAGCATAAACTTTGGATTTGACCTCTGAATTGGCATATAGATTATATACATATTTTCAAATCAAGTCACATTTAAATAATATTTTATATTATTTTAGTAGATTCGACTAGTAGGTAAATCCGTAAATGTACGTGATTATTTAATATGTGATTTAAGCAGTTGTAAAAGGAAAAGAAAGCAAAAAACAACAAAACAATGGCTATGGGAGAGAAATATTACGTAGGGAGAACAATAAAACTATCATAATTAAGAAAGAATATATGGGTAATAATATATTTTTTTAATTTTTTATTTTTAGTATCAAATCCATCATGAAAGGAATCAAAATTCCATAGAAAAATTGGATTTCACATTCCCATATTTTCATGTCAAGATTCCTGATTTGTAGGAATATATTTTTTTTCCCAAATTTCAAAAAATTTGCCCAAATAATATGCCATCCCGAGTAAACAAACGGGTCCTTGGGAAAATTTATTTTTTTAGAACCATGGGATAGATTACCTTGCAATTTTGGTATCATTGCATACGAAAATGTAAATTTGATCTCACGTGATAGATTTTCATCGTAACTTTCATACCAAGCTTAATTTTTCTCTGGAAGTAATGGCAATTTATCCCCTATAAAATGCATAATATTCATTTTACCCTTTTTAATTTGAAAAATAACAATTTACTCCTTCCAATCGAAAAATGTAACTCACTTGCTGAAATTGAAAGTGGGCATGAGAAGTGTTTCGCACGTTATATATATGTTTATAAGTTTTTCGAATTATCCCAGCTAAGCATAATATTTCACTATATAAGCTACCAATCTCTAGAAAATGTTGGATTCATTAAATTCTAAACTACCAGCAATTAACTAACATCCTTCTACATGAATGACTTTTGATTACGAATTAAGGTCAATTAGTTGTTGTTTTATTTTTTTCTTTCTTTTTCCAAATCGTCAAGAAATTCATGTGGTATCAATTGCCTGCAGATTAATTGATTAGGTTTATGTCTTATTTCCAGCTTGTTGATCGATATAGATACAGTGCGTAGAAGCTAGACATCTTCGCTTTCACGTATCAAACTTATGTTGTCTTGAATGTGATCCTTATTGACTTTAAATTCTTTCTTTCTTTCATGTTTTTCTCTCTTTCACATTTGTCTTGAAAGGGAATTGATTTCGCTTTCATGTTTGGACTTTTTCATAGGAATTCAAACGTTGGACCACTTAGACATCTATCTATCAAGTAGCTAGTTGGAGATCATAGTTTCAATAATTTATAGTCACGGAATAATTATATATATAGATTGTTTGTTTGGCTACTTCTAGATCGTATCTAGATGATTTTGACGATATTTTATTTGAAGAAATACTATGAAAAACGTTTTACTTTCATATATATGGTTCATTGATCATATTCATTTTTCTTATTGTCTAGACATAGACATAGTCTTTGTCAACAAAATGTAGGCCATATATATATGCAACATATATATTGGCTTATACAATACGATTATACAGATCACATATGATCTATGCAAAATTGTTAATATAGGATCTTGTATAGATCATAGGAGCATGGATCAAAATTTAGGTTCAAATGTATGTTTCGGTCAGTCAAATATTGAAAAATTTTCGAGACAATTCGAAAATACTAAGGAAAAACAAAGTTACTAAATTTAGGAAAATCACAGAGTTTAAGACAAATAAATAGTTTTGGAATTACATCTTGTTTTCGTTTCGCCTGATTCATAAACGAAAACTTTTCGATGTTTTCGATGGGAAAGATGGAAATTTTGATCCATGCATAGGAGTATATAAGCAAAATTGTTGTTATATACCTATATATTGACTTATGCATGCAACGTGGTTTGAATTATATTATATATCAAGAATGATATATAACAAGGAACAATAATAATTTAAAGTTCAGTAAAGAATGAAAATGTGTATTGTATATAATGTTAAAAACTGGTTACTGATTAATTATCATTATTTTGCTATCAATCAGAACTAGAATCAAAATTACAAGACTACTTCATTTAAACAACAGAGACTCAATAAATAAAATCATTAAATTCTAAGAATCATTTTTCATTCTTCCTCATCAAATGCCTCAGCTGCAGCTATTTCTGTATCTAATTTGTTATATAACTGCTCACTTACATGCTTAGAAACCGATATCATGTCAAGTAGAACGCTTGGATCTAGGCCAGCGCCCCCTCGTTTGGTTAAACCGCATATCCGCCCTTGCCTGTTAATAGAAACAGAGATAGCCGAACTCATCTGGGATTCCTCTTCTGAGGTTGCATCAACAATATAATGCTTCCCAACCTTCAAAATATTAATTAACACAATTATTTTGGGTATACAAACAATAATTGGGAAAGAAAAAAAAGAAAAAGAAAAAATTATCTTGCCTTTGTTAACGTTATTATAACAGGAACTCCACTTGTGTCAAATTGTAGAAATTCCTCATCACTCACGTCGACCTCCGGCTGCTCATCGGGAGAGGCTTGGGCAGCTACACTGACTTTTGGAATTGCAGTATTGCTCAGAGCAGCCTAGAAAGTACAACAATAGAAAAGGATTAAGAGCAGCAAATTGGGCTCGTTGGGTTGGGTTCGGGTGGGTCATAAATATGCTAGGTGAAAAATGTATCTAAGACCAAGTTGGGGCAAGCCAGTCCATTGTCATTTATTAAACACTTTGCTAATGACGTGTGTTTTGTGTCAATAGTCATTAAGAAGCATGCGCCATAATTATTAGAAAATGGGACAATCTAATTTGAATATAAGTAAACAGATACACGTTTTTTAGAATGTCGTTTAAGATTTAGATACATTTAAGGCAATTATGATGTATATCAATTTAGGGAAGAAACAATAATTTTGGGTAGTGAACCGTGCTAAGACAAGTAGGGAAAAGTGTGGCAACTATGCAAGTTGTGTTGATAATTTGAATGTAAAGCTAGTTTACTTATAGAGTGTTCTTTGCTTATTTGACTCATTTTGACCCTGGCAATTGGCATGACTTTTGATCCGCACTAACTTTAGTTTAACCAAACCCAGACCCAAAAAATAAAAGAAATTAGGGGTGGGAAGGGCTGGGTCAACCCATGGGATAAACCCATATTGCAGCCTTTCAAAACGATAATCAACAAAAATATGTTGAACATTTTTCAGATATATATCACGAGTTCAATATGATGCAATGCTGATTAACCTCTCCCTCCACACAATAAATAGCAAAAACATTACATAGTAGATTTAAGCAAATCTAAATTTTGGTATTTTATGCACATATAAAAGAAATATACACATACCTTAATGGCAGCTCCCAAGGCATCCAAGACATTACCATCTGAACTGACAACAAGACCGTCAATATAAAGATCCCAACAAACCTTCCCTTTAACAATCGATAGAGATGAGAGATCGATCCCAGCCCCTGGAGATAAGACCCATTAAGACCACAAAGTTTGTAAACATTTTATATTTTACGATGATAATGATTTCAGACTTTACAGTAGTAAACAAAGTATGATGTTTTTTATAGGGTAAACAAAGTATATTTTTATTTGCCTAACCCATTCAATTATTTGTACCTGCGCCACTTTTACCACCCAATAGACATCTTTGAAGTGCTGCAGAGAGCTCCGTGGACAACTCATCACCCCCTCTGCCCTGAGATTGAGGATCAAGAGACGAGTGGTGTATTATAATGAAAATTCAGACTGATAGAAGACATTCTCAAGCAATTGAAAGTAAGGTCAAAAACATATGGTACTATATGTTAAGGCTTTTAGCTAAAAAGTTTTAACAAAATATAATTTATTTATAATGATTTAAGTTTAGGTAACATCTCTTTATTAGTATATCATTGACTAAGAATGGTGGTGTGCTCTTAACATTTACATGTAACAATTACATGGCACACCTATCACACCAATTAGTTCATTATTACAGCAAGAAAATCTATTGAATTCTCATAATAATGGTGAATTCAAGAATTCAAGGAAAAACCAAAAGAAAACTAATGTTCTGGTGAACCATAAAGATCGGATGATGTATTCATGGATCAACTAGCCAGCCATTTCTCGTAATGCCATCTAATAAGAACTAAAACTCAAAAGAAATCATGTCAATCACAAAGGGAAACATCAAATGCTACCCTTAAGCTTTAGATAATTTCATTTAAGCTTTACACAACTCCATAATCCCCAAATCATTTTAACAGGTATCACTGAACTTTTAAGCATATTAACTTTTCTTTGGGCTTGTTTGCAAGAGCTTTTGCTTTTTTAAAAATTGTTGCTGAATAAAGAAATCACATTCCATAAGCTCTTGCAAATAAAATCTTTGTAAGGCAACTTTTTATGCAATAATTCTTTATCACATAAACATTGACTCAAGAAATCTATCAAGTATCAACATAAAATAGAAAGAAAATTAGGAATTTATTAAACCTCAAAAGTTGGCTCAGCAGTCGGGCTGCAATCAACAAAAATAGAAACCTTTCCTTTATCGGGATCAGATTGATTTGGCCTTCCAAGCTCAGCCTGCAAATAAATTAACATAAATTAACAAGTGTCACACAGTCTAATTCGAAGTTCCACCAGAAAAATCCAAAGCAAAGCACCAAAACAAGCAGTTCTAGCTCATGTTCCCACTGGCATAATAATATCATGAGTATGATAAATTACAACTCAGATTGCTAAGTGAAAAGGTAGATGTCCAGGTGGTAAAATACCTTCACACTCGCAATTACATCTGTGGCACCCAACTTTACTCTTGCAGAGCCACTTGCCTTTTCAAGTCCACAACAAGAATATATCAGTAAGCATATAAATTACAAAATATATCAACACGATTGAAACATTCTAAACCTGAGGAATGACACCAGTTTCCACATAAATAGGCCTATAAGTTAATCGTTTCCGTCCATCAGTGCGAAGATCCTGAGCGATTCCACCCTTTATAAAACTCTTCTCTCCCAGTGAAAGCCCCACCATAGCTTCAACAATGCAAAACAACCTACACTAAAGATTGAACAAAAAAGGCGTATGAATTAAGTAAACACATGTGTCCTATACATTGACATGAAAATACAGATGCTTGAACTCAATATCTTGTGGCACTACTTATGAACTAAATATTCGATTCATAGGGCAGAAAGTATCGAAAACGTAAAAAAACAACAAAATGCAAATAGTATGAGCATAGCAGTGAAGTGTTCTAAGACACTGAGCTGACTGCAAAAATAAGAATCCAACAAAATAACTCATTGGGATCAGTAAACACATAATATACAATTCCCAGTGTTTTTCTCGTTAATGATAAGTACTATTAATAGAAAAGAAGTAAATTTATCAAATTATTACATGTTTATGAAGTTGGAATCATCACAGTTCAGCGAAAATATATTTTCCAAGGCGACTAATTATATGCTTACTGATATATTCTTGTTGTGGACTTGAAAAGGAAAGGGGCTCTGCCCAAGGGGATTAATTAACCAAGTCTTTCTCAAAATTTAAGTTCTAAAGATAAGCAGTTTGGCATTGGTTGCATAATAAAACACAACCAAGATAAGTCTTTGGTATAAATAATCCAATTACGTTTATGAAAGCTTTCATAGCCATTCCTGATTACATAAACTTCTTCCAAACATCAATTTTACATACTAGACACAGCGCAGAAATAAACAAGGCTGGTCTGACACAATATGGGGCCCTAGGCGATGATTAAAATTGGGGGCCCTCTTTTACAAATTAGCTGATATGTTTTAGATTCAAACGTAATATCTTTTTATGACATTTCATTCTTAAACTCTCTTAACAAAAGCAAATACTACAAGTATCGTGTGTGTATATATATATATATTGAAAATTCAAGTATCATGAATACTGTTATATAACAAATGTAAGTTAACAAATATAATTTTATACTTGTCAGAATAATAAATAGATAAAATATGAAAGTAGAATATTTCTGCTCAAGATACTATCTAGGTAATAGGTGGGGCTGTGCAAACGGTAAACCAAACCAAACCGAACAGTACCAAATTTCGTTATACGGCCTGGTTCGGTAAACCGAAAAATTCAGTTTGGTTCGCTAAATTACCATTCAGTGAGGTTAGATTTGATTCGGTATCAGAAACAATTCGTCTTGAATACATATGTAAATAATAATATGCTTCCTACCACTCTAACCATCCAATGAATGAAGTTGAATAGAAATTATAAAGAATACATCAGAGACCCCCTAGCCTCAGTCCCTTCTCCAAAAATTACTTTAGCATCAATCACTTTTGGGTATTAAAAAGAACCCAATTTATTAAGAGAAAATCAGAAAAAGAACAAAATTGGGCATTTAGAATTTGGACTATACCTCCGTAAATTACAAATCTGGGCCGACAGAGAGACGGTGGAGGCGCGATGGGGTGGATGGTGCGGCGGCGCGGTGGGATTTTGAATTGAAGATTTGGGTTTTGCTCTAGGGCAGTCCGTAGAAGAAGTGAGAAGATTAAAGCGAAGCTTGGATTGGTAGTAAAAAATGGGTATACCGGCTCGGGGTAAACCAGTAATACAGTAATACCGAATACCAAATATTATAATCATACGGTAATGGAGCTCATATTGTAAATCGAATCAAAATACGGTATGTATTTCGATACGGTATTCCAGATATTGCACAAGATTAATCTTAGTGTGTGCATTCAATATAACTTAATTGTACCAATTTTCGATATCAAGGCAATAGTTTCAATATATATATATATATATATTTTCCAAAATACTAAGATACAATAAAACAAAAATACTTGTACTTACAATTAGCATATAATCTCGCCGATTTTTTTTATTCGTGAGGATTGCACAAGGATTACAAAAATGTAATAAATAGTCAATTTTTTAAAGTAGAAATCTCAAAACACCCTTTTAATCAAATAATCATACCATTAATAAGAAAGTAAAAATAATATAAAAAATTTAGTTCTACATTGAAATCCTAAAATGACAAATAAAAAAAAAAAGAGGGAGCAATCTTTATCATTTGACATAAATAATATGAATTAATCACTTTTACATAAATTAGCTCAACAGAGCCTACATAACAAATCACAAGAAGAATTTCAATAGAATGTGTATTGTTAATCGGAAAGTTAATTTGATAGGTTAAATATATTTTAATGGCACTCTCCGATCATTGTCCAACACATCCAAACCAATACATGACACATTAATGCTATTTGCCTCAACATAAATTGATCAATTAAGTATGATCCAACATATTATGAATAAATTAAAAAATGAACAATTATAATGACAGAATTCCAATTTTTTTAAAGTTTATTTATTTATTTGTATTTATTATCTGATGGCGGAATAATGATTTTTTTTAGTTATTTTTCGACTGATTTATATCCGTAGGAAATGTTAGAATTATTATTTATTCCATTATTTTTCAATGGAATACATAATATTTATTTTTTATTTTTAATTATTTCCTATGGAAAAAATCCATATAAAAAATAATTAATCATTTTTTTTTATCTTTTTATGGATATATTTCGTTGGAAATTTAATTATTTAATTTTCAAATTTTAATGCATTTTCCGACGAATTTTAGCCAATGGTAAATTTTCCATCGAAATGAGTTAGTAATAGTAATTAATTACAAACTGATATTTTTTTAAATATTCTCAACCTGGTATTTTTCATTAGAGAACTATTAGGGCCAATTGTTTCAAGTTTAGATGGGGCAATCAATACTTGGATGGCCCATATTGAATGATCCAAAACCAAGATAGAAAAACCCAAGCCCCAATTTCGGCCCAATGATCGAGACTTGAACAAAATTTCTTCTGCACCTTCCTGCAATGCTCAACATTGCTGGATGTGGGTTGTCTCTGCCCCCTAATCGTCATATGCATATATAATGAACTGTTAATCCCTAATTTATCAAAAAAAAAAAAAAAAAAAAAAAAAAAAAAACTGTTAATCCCTACTTGTTTGTCGAACTTGTAAATGTAAATAATAAAGAAAATAAGAAATCATTTTACTTTTTATCCAAAACTCAAATAAATATTTATACATGAAATTTAAATAGTGCTGACTTTAATACATTAGTATGCCCATTAATCAGTGCTTTCTTTGAATCTGGCTTGTAAAGCCGTCACGTTGCCCATTTAGATTTACTATTTTTTTTTTTTTTTTTTTTTTTTTGTTTTCCAAGGGTTTAATCACTTTCGAGGCGGGTCGGACACATTGAGTGGATACCTCTCCCAACAGAAATTCGAACATAAGTCCGTTACTTTGTAGTGACTAGTCCTTTACACTAGACCAATCACCTGTTGATATTTACTATTTCTTTCACTAAATGGAGAAACAATTAAATGTAATAAAATGTAAACGCCTTGGAGTACGAAAGCAAATGTAAAACGTGCCCTATTTTGCAATCCAAAAATTTTGAATGACAAACAAATGTAAACGCATTGGTGTACGAAAGCAAGAAAGAAAAATTTAAACTGTAATAGTAATTGCTGGCTTGAATCTTGACCAAGATCCATAATATCACAATTATTTTTAGGGGAGAGTATTTCCATTAAATATTAATTGTGAGTTCGTACTGTCATATATAAATGTGATACACATTGCATGACAATACCACTTAATTTGGAATAAATACTATATAATGTGGGGTCATACTAGATATATGGGATTAATACTAACTTGAAATAAATACTACATGATTTGGGATCATACTAAATATATATATGAGGTTAATACTATGTAATGTGAGCATGTACTGTCACATGTGAGTTATACCATACAATGTGATACACATTGTATGATAAATTAACGGCACCTAACGCAACGACACCCAAGAATCCCTGTTGAATTATACTCCTATAACAAGTCGAGTAGATGGGGCTTAGATTTGGATTATTCACGATAATATGATATGATAGAGAAAATGAGTTGGTCCCTCGACAGCTATCCGTTGCAAGGCTGATTTGTTTTCTTACATTTACATACAGAAGATACAGTATTACTATATATATATATATATATATATATATATATTCTCTCTCTCTCGTTCACTGCACTTCCACTGCACAATAGAGTTACTTTCCCTGCCACCTCCACGTCAATAATGAATTAGTCCCTCCTTGAATTTTGAGAACCCTCCCTTTCAGATTTGATGGTTTTGTGCAGTGTCGTGTCGTGTCGGGGCAAAAGGGGCACATAGCATGGGTTTGAACAGAAAGTAATATTATTAAATTACTAATATGCAATCTAGCTCTCCCATTTAATTTGTGGAAATCATTTTTCATAAGCTTAAAAATCATGCCAAAAGCTGCTAGATCCTCGTGATTGTAGGTCACTAATTGCCAATTTTTTTAGGTGAACATAAGTAAGTCAGTCTTTTCGCATCCTATCCTGTTTTGTGGGGATATAATTATCATTTTAATTTGAGAAAGGTTTTTAGGTTTTGATAATAAAAATAAAACAAGGTTTGTTTTATGAATAGGCATTTACTTGAAAACTTGAATTGTGCATTTAACTCTATTCAAACCACACGAATTCCAAGTTGTGATGCAGGATGTTTGGGTCATGGCAAAAAAGTCAATCTTAAGAGGAGTTATTTCAACATAATTAATCTGACTCACACACTACATATATAAATAATACCACCAGTGGAGGAAAGGAAAATAATTAAGAGATGGCAATGAAGTTCAAAGTAGAATTAATTAAGAATATATATGATGATAATCCTCTTCCTCACAATGGTATATAATTAATTAATATATATATATAATTCAAATAAACTTTAATTTAATTCATTCACAATTTCACATAAAAGAAATTAAAATGGAGTATATATATATGACCCTGGATGCCCTCCTTGTTTCATTCACTCAGACTCTGACTCACTTTATGGTGCAACACCCATGTGCTAAACACATGATACTATTGATAATGGGGGGGAGATGAAATTATTGAAGAGAAGAAAAAGATAAGAAATATACCTACTAATTGACAGACTATAATACTTCTATATAGATTTTTATATATGAAGTATATTATTATTGGTACTAAACTCAACTCGATAAATTCAAAGTATATCATCAGCTTTAATTTGAGTTAGTATTGCATTTTCTTCATTTCATCATTCATGGCAAAGAAGAAGAAGAGCTTGTTTAGTATAATAAAGAGGCTTTTCATTTCAATTTCAGACTCAAATTCCAAACTAGAAAAGGTAATTATTTAATGATCATTTTTTTCTTCTTTTTCACTACACTGCAAGTCTACAAGTAATATAAAACCTTTTCTTCAAATTTTTGCCAGAAGGAAAAGAGAAAAAGATGGATCTTTCGACTGCTTAAGATTAAACAACTACCGACATTATCAGCACCTTATTCTGAAATCCCACACCAGGGAAAAGCAGAACAGAGCAATATTCAATCTGTTCAAGAAAGTAGCATTGAAGATGTACTACTACTACAAGAAGTTTCTCATCAACATGATTTGGCGGCAATCAAAGTTCAAGCTGTTTTTCGCGGTTATCTAGTGAGTTCCCAGAAAGCCTCATCATCTCAATTTACATTACATGAATATAAAAATGTCATGTCCAATGTTCTTTACCTAATTATTAGTTTTTCCATTGCAGGCAAGAAAAGCACTAGGAGCACTAAAAGGAGTAGTGAAGCTTCAAGCTCTTATTCGTGGTTGGGCTGTTCGAAAGCAAGCCATTAACACGCTCAAGTGTCTGCAGTCCATTGTAAACATTCAGTCACAAGTTTCCTCAAACAATATTAATGTGCATTCTCAAGAATATTATACTACATGGGATCCTAGAGAAAAGGATATAAAGGTAAGTTATCTATATATATACAATAAAATTATAATGCATATCAATCAATAGACAATAATTAATTAAGTAGACAATCAAATTAATTTTCATATGGAAACTGCAGGTAGATTTAAACAGCCAAAAAAGGTGGAATGACAGTACATTAACAAAGGAGGAGTCAAAATCCATCCATCTTAGTAAGAAAGAGGCTTCTATCAAAAGAGAAAGAATAAGAGAATACTACTTGAACCATCGGGTAAGTTTATTCAACTCAATTACCCTATCTGCTTTTTTGCCTAAAAAATCCCACTGTCATAACTCACTTATTGCCAATTTTTTAAGTTATAATAGGGTAATTTTTTAGGATAGGAGGGGTGCTTTCGCATTTCTTTGTAGTATTGTAATTGTATTCGGAATGGGAGGGGTTTTTTTGCCATTAAAATAATAACACATACATAGGTTTTTCTTTTGCTAATTAGGCAAAGGTTATGGAGTATTTTTGCATTTCACTCTAAATTTTTAAATTATCATAGCAAATACTCCCTCTTGATAAATTATCAGACGTTAAATCGGAATATCTTGCAGAGGTCAGCAGAAACGGAACGCGACAAAGTATATGGAAGACGAAGGTATTGGTTAGAGCAGTGGGTAGATGCCCAACTGGCTAAACAAGATTATCTAACGAACTTCGATACAAATTCGTCAGCTAATGCAAGAAACAAGGATGAAGTTGGAGGAAGAGAGCTGAATTTAAGGCATCCTCAAAAACAAAATTCTCCTACAAACGTACCAGAGAGATTGTTGTTTCATCATAGGAAACAACGTTCCATAGGAAACGACAATTCATTTCCAGATTCTCCTGCCATTCCTACATACATGGCATTCACAGAGTCTGCCAAAGCAAAAGCTCGTTCGACGAGCTCACCAAGATTAAGACCAATTAGTTTTGATGCCTGCTCTGAGATTACCTCTCCTTACAAGCACAAGTTCTCTCCTATATCATCTATTAATAGTGAGTTGACCAGCAGAAGTTGGATAGGGAATCATAATAGTACCTCAATAAGATTGAAAGGCTCGCCTGGTCCACTAAGATCAAACATGAGCATCAAGGACTTCCATCTTCAAGGGATTCATCAGTAAATTTGTATTTCAAGTTGCAGTTGAGAGAATGCAAAGCTTATGGGGATATATAATATTTTTTCTCGATAAATTGAATGTTGTATCTTGCAATGAACAAAACATAAATGTAACATTATAGATGCAGACATCAAATTAGTGGCCGAAGCGTTGAAATAGACAGCAAATAGAAATCTTGGCAGGCATTGTCAACCTCTCTTTATTAAATGCATGCTTCTGTTTGGCGAAATTGCAAGTTTACTCCTCTAATTCATTATACTTCTATCTTTGGACTTGAACCTTTTAACGAGTGAAGTCGTTTATCCTAGGCTTACTTTTTGTATCCTAACCCAAGCAAATAAGCTATCACATGCAGGCCTTGTGGAGATTTCGTAGGCAAATCGAAATACACCGATAAAATAGTATTGACTAACAACATATGCATATGGCCATGTCTCCATATGTTCATGTCAAAGCAATAATCTCCATCACTCACCAATATTTCAATATCTTCCTGTAACTACAAAATCAGATCTCAAACTCTCAACTAAAAATAGAAGAGAATCTTCATCGCAGACTAATTACACAATCCACTCACCATCTCCATTTTGATACTGCAGTTTGAAACATCCAATCACTAAACTGAGTCTCCTCGTGGAGGACTCCTGCTCCCACCAGAAGAACCTTGGGCACACTTTCTTGCATTTGCTGCTGCCTCAAAAATTGCATCAGGATTCTTCTTGATTTTCTTACTGGAAGGCCAACTATTATTGATACCACAATCTATGATTTCACGTATCAATGTTGATTTGTTGACCGCAATACACATTTAAAAAGAAAAGAAAATCGAAAGAAGTTTACACAGACTCTATGAAGTTCACCATATTAAAGATTAAAGTTTCTTTCCAGAATGCGGCTTGGGAACCTCATATTGAATCGCACATTTCATTTTGTTCCCTTTCCTATTGCTCTCCATTGCTGCAATCCCTTTCTCCAAATTCGCAGCAGCTGTCTCGTCCTTCCTCCGCCATATTTTCAGCAGAATTAACTTGTACTTGATGATTCCTCACATATTGATGTTTTATCTCTAGGCCATATCACGTAATCTAAAATTTAAGTGGAAATGTGTTGTCATGTTGGCCAAATTTGAGATTCTCAAAGTCGATGACTTTAACAACTAACTCTTCTCCTAGTTATCTATCCGATGCAACCTTAAAACTTTCTGAGTTTTTTCTTCATCATTTTGAGAAGGAACAAGAGCGTAGAATAATCATGTTTACTACCGGTGGGGTACAGGAGAAAGCACAACCTTAAAATGTGCCAGAGGATAGTCAATTATGCTAAAATGGGATAAACTTTCGCAAAAGCACATCTTGTTTTGAGATTCCAATGCTATCCCAGCAACTACCTTCCCCAATTGTACTCCATGGATTTTACTAGCTTTCATAAACTCAAAGGGCGGCTCATAGAAATAGGATGACTTCATTTTCATGCAGCTGGTGCTTTTAGGACATTGGCTACAGGGCACATAGACCACTGTCCCAAATACTAGGGGGACAATCATCACTCCTTGAATCATTTCACGGATTTCTTGAGCTGCTGCTTCCTGCCCAATGTTCTAAGACTCAAAATGGATTAGCAAAGACCACTTTAGGCAGTAATTGCAGTTTTATGCATATGTATGTAATGTGCAGACTTTTTGACTTAATGCAACTCAATCAACCATAAGAGGAAACGCAACCACGTTTCAACAATTTCAAGCAGTTCACTCAATTTTATTCATAGAATTCTAGTGTGCATGATTATTGTAATAGATTTTAGGTATCATTCATCTCTTTTACGGTTCAAAGAGGTAAGTAAATAAATAAAAGCAAAATGCATAATTTATCAGAAACAAAATCATGGAAAAAGAGGACATCTTCTGAAAAGGTAACAACAATTTTATTTAGTAGCTATTATTTGTTAAAATTTGGTATCATTCATTGTGAATTGGAACAGAGATGCTGGTGTGAGTTGATCTCAGCTTTGCTGCCTGAAAACAAGCAAGCAAATTAAAGTCCATTAAAAAGTTAAATGAGTAATTTTTGGTACCAGAGATAAATTCTCATATGATATAAGTAGAAAGATACAAAACCTTTAGTCCTTGATCTAGCGCTTGAATTTCATATTCCTCAAAAGTTAAGTACTGTAAACAATGCTGCTGATCTAAATAAATCATCAAACACAGGTATATGCTTTGAAAGCACAATGTCCAGCTTTATCCCTGAGCCTGAGTGGATATTCTTTAGTAGAGTATAGATAGTACTGGTGAGGGCTGATTTCCGGGATGCTATTTCCCCAAGAGCTTTGAATGATCTTCTCTCGGATTGCTCTTTGTTTAACTGGAGATGCTGACGATCGATTCCGGCGGCAGATTTTCCAGAATACCGTCGCAGAGAGATGGTCACTGGCTGTCCAATCAGCGAAATATTCTTCAGCGTTTTCCATGTGACACTTACTCCAGTGTTATGATTTATTCTGTATTTTACGCTTGGTTACATATCATTGAAATTGAAAGTTAAGGAGTCTAAGGCATTTATTGGATCTAGGCCATTGGAGTTGCTAGTGTAAAGTTTGGCCATTGATTTGAATATATCTTAAAAATATTATTAGCTTGGTTTTTATGCCCAACTGCTTAAATGAGATTGTCTAACAAATTTTGATACAAATGTACCAAAAAGATTGTTTATTCATAGGAAAATAGGAAACACAATTAATTTCCAGATTCTCATGCCATTCCTGCATACCCATCAAAGCAAAAGCTCGATCCACGATTAAAAATTTAAAACAAATTAGTTTTGATTGTTTATTACGCTTGAAAGGATCGCCTGGTCCAGTAAAATCAAATACGAGCACGAAGGACTTCTATCTTCGAGCCTAGCTAGAGGATGCAAATCTTATGGGGAAATTAAATCTAACAAGTTCCATATTTTCTGGTGAACTTAGATAAATTGAATTTATCAGCAAAACATTAGATATGTAACTGCTTGGTTTGCCTTTCTCATGCAAGATCTAAAACACATCTTGTGCCCACTTTGTATTCCAATTTCTAAGGTTCAAGAATTGATTAAGGTCACTGACACTTGGATTGCAAGTTTACTTCTCTAATATTTTAAACATCTATTCTCTAATATTTTAAAAATTGGTTGATCCGAAAGATAAAAAATTAAAACAGGTGATAGTCTGATAGAGAACTAAAAGTGTTTGGCGCAGAATATAAATAACCAAATGAAATGTAATGTGTTGAACCCAAAAGATAAATGACGTGTTGAAAGATGTAGAGCCTAAAACATAAAAGTATTATAAATTAAGATCAATAACTCGAACCCAAAAGATAATTGTACTTCAGAAAATAAATGAGGCTACAAAAAGGAGGAAAAAGGGAATAACTAAAGCTAATTATCCTTTTCTTTCTTTTGAGAACAAAGCTAATTATCTTTTGAGAAAATGAAAACTAATTACATTCATTTGACAAGTCAGATGAATATATCAAAAAGACAGAACCTGGACTACAAAAAATACTCAGAACCATGTGAATGTGCAAGAGATAAAAGGACTGGGACTGGGAGTTCCATCTACCACTGATTGGGAAATATGCTTCTTTGTACATTGTCTCCTCTGCCCCTGTCAACTATCGAGCAATTGGCATTTTGCACCCCAGAAAAACATTGATTTGACACTTTGCACCCCAAGATTGAAATTTTGGCACCTTGCACCCTCCAATTGTATAATCTTTTGGCGGAGTGTCACCCCTAGTAGGGTGCAAAATGCCCACTATAATGCCAAAAAATATACAATCCGAGGTGCAAAGTGTCAACATTTCAATTTCGAGGTGCAAAGTGCCAAAACAATGTAATTATGGAGTGCAAAATGCCAAATACTGTCAACTATCTTGTTGTAGTGTCCCTAGCAAGCACGAGAGTTCAAAAGCCTCCGTGATAATCTATCTTTAACCGTTCCTTTCTTTTTCAGCATAGATGCAAGTGTTTGTTTCTTGGCTTTAGCAGAAGACCTTGACCCGTTCCCTATTTCTATACCTTCGCCAATATGAGCGGATCTCCAAGTTGTTGCTAATGCTGCATCTCTCAAAACAGCTTCATTGTGTTCCCGGACTTTTGCAAGCTTTGCCCTCTTTAGAGCCCTTTTGTCTGAATCTTTCATCTTTGTTTCATCTCTGTCTCTTTCTCGGACATTTTTCACTGCTTGTTTTAATAACTGCTCCGCTGTTGCATTGTCCATTTCTGGAGTTGAAGCTTCTGTACGGCTTTGAGGAGATGATGTCTCTCTTTCTAAGGGGCTTTGATGAATTGGTTTTCCATCATCATCCCTTGATATGATGAGTCCATGAAATGGACATATTTTCAAGTCTCTTCTTTGACAGAGCCCACCATTCCTCAAAGGAGCTCGGCATGGTTGTATTTCAACAGGGTCTTCTTTATAGACAGATGCGTGGACATTTAGTTCTGCAATTTTCTCCGATGGGATAACAGCGTCATAGTCTACCCTACCCCAATGACTATCGAGATCCAATCCCCTCTGATTAGCCAACACATCCCGGTTAGATCCCCAGTTATCCATAGAAGAACCCCAGTTAAGAACTGGAGCTTCAGCAAAAAGCTTACTCCGCAAGGGATCTAATTCGCTCCCACTGTTATCAGAATTCTTTTTCTTCTTTTCATTTGACAAGATATTATTGCATCTTGAATCTCTTACATCATTGGAAGTAGTAGCAGAGTGATCATTGCTTTTCGAACAGATTGGAGCAGATTTTCCTTTCTCAGATATTTCTACAGTTCCATCTTCCCACATATCTTCCTCTTCAGAATTGGCAATTTTAGAAAGATCACAACCTGATTCTTCGCATTTTCTTTTCGTCATATGGATGAGATTTTTTATATCAATGAGATCTTTCAAGGTGGAATTCTTGAAGCTGTTATCCTCCACTTCCACCCTTATAAGAACAGAAGTCCATTCTTGTATTGCCGCTAGATGCTTAGTCACTAAAACCTTGTACATTTCCCTTAAAGCATCAAAAACAACTTCATTCTCACTGTTCTCATGAACTTTTCCCCCCTCTCTCAAAGAATCAAGACGTATCTGCCGTAACTCTGCGTTTCTAAACTCTTCCATTTCTTCATCATCAAGAGCCAAGGAAATATCTTCATCCTTTTTAACAAGAATATCCAAGCACTCTACAATTTCATCAATTGTTACCTGTATTTCCTCTTTGATGGACGAAATATTTGCCCTCAAGAATTCAAATTTTTTCAGTAAGATCTCTTTTGTTCTCATCTCCCTTGTCCTTGTCTCTTGCTGAATACGGGCAGCATTAGCTTGCAGGTTGGGAAATTGGAACCTTAGGTTGTTTTTGAGATAGTCGTACCCCAATCTGAGCTGTCTGTACTGAATGCCAAATGACTCATACCACTTCTCTAAGAACTCAATTGCCTTAGAACGCATAGCAGTTGCAACAGAAGCAGGGGCAGGGAGCGGATGATCTCTTCTAAAACCGACACTCAAACTAAGTAACAGGTCTAGGTTCTCAACGAGAAGAGTTCGAAAAAGCTTCGAGCGCATGAAAAGTTCATCTATAATGAGCAGTGACAGATACCGTACCTACATAATATGTAGTCACTTCCATCAAACATTTTCATTAACAGAATGACATAGTTTAGCAAAACCATATTAAAGTCATTAATGCATTTCTTTCTCACGAAAAGGTATATCTAACTTCATTCAACAAATTATCCCTTCTCTTTAAGATCAAAAGTGGAAGTCCTACTCCGAAAATTCTTAAGATGACCAGTTTTTTATTCTATTTCTCATTTTCCATTACTAGATTTTAACTTCAGCAAGACACTCTTAAAAATTTGAATTCCAAGAGAGAAATTGCAAGCATAGATAAGCTGATATCTAACATAAATAAATCATTCTAGAGTCAAAACTTACTTTCAACCTAGCAATCCCAAATATTTAGTATAAAGGAACAAAGTATCTATAAATAAAACAGGAATTACCAGTAAAAACAGCGTAATAGTAAATCGTATATGCATATTAGAAGAACATACTTGAGAATGATCGCGTTTCATGAGAGACATTAGGGTTTGGGCGGCGTATCGGAGCTCCGAATCGGAGAAACGAACAACGGATTTGATGGCCTTTAGGAGACGAGGATCAACCTCCGCCGCCGTAGAATTGGTGGCTTTCTCTATTAACCCCACCACCACCAATTTCTCCATATCTTCCTCCATCTCCATATCGTTGCTCCGTTATTCTCGTTGATTTTCAGTATATCCACTCTTTTTCTGTTTTTATAAGGGAAAATTGGTTTTTTGGTACCATAGGATAGGCTGACTTGCACTTTTGGTACCATTGGATATGAAAATGCAAATTTGGTACCATAGGATAGGTTTTCATTGCACTTTTGGTACCATTGGATATGAAAATGCAAATTTGGTACCATAAGATAGGTTTTCATTGCACTTTTGGTACCATTGGATATGCAAATCCAAATTTGGTACCATAGGATAGGTTTTCATTGCAATTTTGGTACCAAACCCAATTTTTCTACAAAATTAATGGCAATTTACCCCCTATTAAATGCATAATGTTCAATTTATCACTCTATAATTTGAAAGAAATCAATTTACCCCCTGTAAAATTTTAATGAAGTAATTTACCCCATTTAGCCGGAGATTGTAACTCACTTACCGAAATTGAGAGTATGCATGCAAACTATTTTATTTAACATAGGGGGTAAATTGCCACATTTATCATAACACAATTGGTAAAATATCACATTATCATAATAAAAGTGGATTAAGTGTCGCCTATAAAAATATCAGGGAGGCGATGTGAAATTTTTACAAAATTTCAGGGGGTAAAATGCTCTTTTTTAAACCACGAGGGGTTAAATTGAACATTATGCATTTAATAGGGGGTAAATTGCCATTAATTTTGTAGAAAAATTGGGTTTGGTACCAAAATTGCAATGAAAACATATCCTATGGTACCAAATTTGCATTTTCATATCCAATTGTACCAAAAGTGCAATGAGAACCTATCCTATGGTACCAAATTTGCATTTTCATATCCAATGGTACCAAAAGTGCAATAAAAACCTATCCTATGGTACCAAATTTGCATTTTCATATCCAATGGTACCAAAAGTGCAAGTCAGCCTATCCTATGGTACCAAAAAAGCAATTTTCCCGTTTTTATAATTATATATCCACTTTTTCTGTCTATATCTATAATATAAAGTGTTAGTTAATCTAATTCTTGTTCTTGGGCTTTACTCAATTTTAATTGACGATACTATCCTTTTTCTTAAAGCTTCTGGAAAGGCGATTAATGTAGTTTCTTTCAGTATATTATGGACAGCCATGTGGATTCATAATTGTGACAGGCTTATGTTTATTGGGCCAAAGTAGAATTAATGACCAAGTAGTTACAACTTACAAGAACTGGGCTCTTGGAGATATGTCCTAGCCCAATTTGGATTGAATTATTTAAACCCAAACACTCACAAATAGATAAGAGATTATTTAGTACAACTGATGCATTACGTCATCAAGTACACGTGGTGCAGTTCACCAATACTTTTGGGATATGTGGATTGACATCACCCCATATTCTAGACATGTTCCAAAAATAGGGAATTCAAAAAATTGTGTTCACATTGCTAGAACATGGGTGATATGGATTATTAATCCACATGTCCCAAGTGTACTGATGGGCTGCACCACGTGTACTTGATGATGTGGTGCAGCGGTTGTACTAAATAATTTCTCCAAATAGATAGTTTAAGGTATCATTTAATTTATTGTCCCAATCAGAGCCTCTAGCAAATTTTCGTCCATCGTGTTAATATTTTATTTCATTAATTTTCGTCCTTATGTTTATATTTTGTATAAAAGGGGTATGTGAATAGTGTAACATGAGAGACAAATGAGGGACGTAAGCGTAACAACACGTATTATCTAAGAAGAATAAAAGTGTAGTACATATTATTTAAGAAGGACGAAAGTGTACAATTTATTTACGAGGGACGTAAATGTAATACATATTATCTAAGAAAAACGAAAATGTTACACTTTAACCAACTTTGAACATGAGGGACCATTAATTTGAATTATAGATTGTCCCTCTATACCACAAAGTTGCAAGTACATCAATTCTAAAAGATATGAAAAAAAAAAAAAATATATATATATATATATATATATATATATATATATATATACATATTCTTGAACTGAACTCACACAATGGATAATAAGAAAAGATACAACTGTCTAGCGATGTTAGAAAACTGATAATTATAATCTATATTCTATATAGTTATGTTTCAGTTTTTTATGTAGTACTAAATAAATTAACCATCAGATTAAAGGGGTGTTTGCAAAAGCTTTTAGAAATACTTTATTGCTTTTTTTGTTTCTTAAAGCACTTTAAAAGTGCTTGTAAATAATGCTTCTTCAACTGAATAGCAAAAAAAAAAACACTTTTAGAAGAAGCACCTAAGGAGGTGCTTTTTGGGTGTGGTGGCATTTCTGCAATATTTTAGAATTAGTTTGTGACAATTTTGTCCTCAGTAAGTTATATATATAACATTTTCCGATTCTCATTTATATTTACTTGTACGCCCCTCTCACTTTGGGAGAATTCATTCCAATTAGGCCATCTCCAATGGTGCTTGCGGGGCCGGGGTCGGGCTGGGCTGGGCTGGGGAAACGGCCGGAGACGGAGACGGAGAGGGCTCGGGGTCGGCAACGGGGCGGGGCCGCGGGCTGCGCGGAGACCGCAGGCCAGTCCGCGGTCCCGCGTGGGTTTTTGGCCCCTCTTTAAAAGAGGTGCCGCCACTTGATTGGCCGTTCCTTTTCTTTCTTTTTTTTTTGTTTTTCTTTTAATGATTTATGTGTATAATTTAATGTGTGTGTATAAATTTAAATGGTTAATTTTTATGTGTATTTTTTTCGTTTTAATTGATTTTTCTTGCATTGTACGCACAAGTCTTGAAGAGCCAAGTAGTAATTCGAACCAAGATTTGCACCCCCCCCTGCGCGCAAGGAGGGAGCCTTCTAGTAATAATTTCTTAACCCTTATGGTTTAGAAATCATATATAAACCCAAGTTTTTCTTATCACACTTCCAATGTGGGATTAGTCCATTTCTTTCCAATTTTTCCCATTACATATGTGAACTTTGAGATTTAATTTTTCATTCACTCGTACTCCGATTTGAACGTACCATATACCATTTTAATCTACTCACGAAGTAGAATATAATTCCATCAAGACCCGACTCTTTACTCAAAGTGGGTCCCACTTAAATTACGTCCAAAATGGTCCATTAACTTACTTTTTCCAACACTATGTTTATGAGGTTTATAAGGAGCTTTAGGACTATTTTTATTTTATTTTCCTTGATTATGTTGTGTAATTAATGTTGTGTATTGTTGTAATTAATGTGTTATTTTAATTAATACTCCGTATTTAAAAAAATAAAACTATAATATTAATAGGTGAGAGTTTGCGTATTATGTATTAATTTTAAGTTACTTTAATTAAATATTCTATTTAATATTAATATTTTAATATAATTAATAATTAAATTACGAGTACTAATATAATTACTATTATTAATATTAATATTAAAAAAATTTAAAACTATAATATTAATAGGTGAGAGTGGGCAAAGGAAAAAAATGGAATTAATTCCCTCACGGAGCCCCAATCATTGGAGACGACCAGGCAGGGCCTCGGGCTGGCCCTGGGCTAGCCCTCAACCATTGGAGATGGCCTTAATCCAAGTATTTTTGTAAGGTAATTTGAATTATTTTTTAGTTATCTTATTTTAGCACCTCTTTCGTATTGTTTGAAATATTTTGAAAATATTTATTCCACAATACGGGTTTTGGTGAAATATGGATTTTCCTTGAACTATATATAAAAGTCATATTTTGTGGGAATATGTTTCTTTCAAAACAATTAATTTGCTATTTGGTATTGGAAAAAAATGAGGGTAAATATGTAATTGAATATTTACAAATACTAAAAACACAAGATTCATTGTTTGAAATGCAAACAATAAAGAATCTGCTTAAAGTTGTTTTTTTTACGTATTTGCAAACACTTATTGCTTTTAAATAAAAGTACTTATCTTCTACTTTTGCTTTAAACAATTGTTTCTGAATTTTCAAAAACAACTGCAAACACCCCTTAGGAAGGTTAGGAAGTAATACATTAAAATTTTTTAACAGCATTACTTGGCTAACTAACTAGCAACTTTTGGATGATAAAAAGTTGTCAAACAATGTCATCAAAGTCAACAATATGGCATAAGCCCTCATACATGAATTGCCCCTCACCAATATATGATTGACCTTCATGTCACGCCCCTAACATGTTGCACGATCGAGGTGGTCAAACAAGAGGGACCGAAGAGTTTAGTGATTTGTTTGCTTTGGATTTCTTATGTCTTTATTGAGACTGTTTTGGATGGCTCATGTTTTCTGAAATTCATTTGAGTTTCAACATTTCACAAAGAAGTGAGGGATTCTGATAATTTATTGAAGTATAACTCTTCGATGTTCTATTATTTTTCTCTCACTTTTTGGTATAACACTGAAGTCTGTTTAATTCCTTACTTGAGAGTTCTAAATTGGTATTTGACTGGAGAATTCCGTAAAGATCTACACAAGTCAGGAGGTTCCGGAACAATCTTGAAGGGTCTTCACACTTGGAGAACAATTAATGTGAAATTTTCGAGATCATCCTAGAATACTTTAGAAGGTTGTATACCATAGAGAATTACAAACATATATGAAATGTTTCGATTTTTTTCATTGAAGACTATAATGTAAAGTTTATATGATGCATTTAATTAGATGCATGTATCAGGTATTATTTCGAGTTTCGTTTAATTAAACTGATTGAACTAATCATATAAAATATTATAATTAACAATCTTATCCCAAAGAGAGAGATATAAAGAAATTTGTTTAAATTCTCGCTCACATTTTCATGATCCATATGTGTAAAAGATTAAGCTTAATTGGCGCAAAGTCCTTTTGGTATTCATCCGATTACCAATTGCATTAATTCGTGAATCCCTAATATTAGATAATATAGGTTGTTAATTTGGGCCCTTTTATATTTTTTATTAGTTTATGATTATTTTTGCTATTTTCCTTCATTTAGTTATTGAAGTATTATAGTCATAGCTTGTTGAGGAGTCTTAGAGTTCTAGTTGAATTAGAAATATTTCACTCTTCTATAAATACTCTTAAGTTACCTATAATACATTGATTATTAACGAAAATTCGATATCCCATCTTAGTCTTTCTTAACAATGCCATATAACAAGATCATTTGGTGCCTTCTTTGCATAGATAGTGCAACAAACAATTCTTTCTAAATACCTTTTTTTTTTTAAAAAAGAAAATATAAATACCCACTTTTTATCTAATACAAACAATTCACAACATAATTAAAAAATAATAAGAAACTCTCTTTTTCTTATTCGGCTAAGAAGAAGTGAACAACCAAATTATGTCGCATAATTGGGATAGATGATAGATCCAATGCAGACTGACATGCCCCATGCATGTTCACTCTTTTTTTTTTTTAAATAAATTTATGTCCATACATGTTCACTCTGATGCAATAATAATGAGTATATATATATAAATTGATGATTGTTTTTTGTGCATTAGGAACGGAATAAGTATAACACGTTAAAGGATTAAGCTAGCTAATAATTTCTTTAATAACTGTAATATATGTATAATTTTTCTTCACCCAAAAAAAAGCATCATTTTTTTTTCCGGGTAATTCATCATGCAGTACGCGCTTAGAAGATGTCATTTTCACGGATTACGGAATCGCATGTTATATGTGAACATGGCACATGCAATATTAATATTATATTAACAACTTATATACAGGGACGGACCTATAGGGGGTGCGGGTGGGGGCGCCAGCACCCCCAGCAAAAATAAAAAATTAGTCGCAGTGCATATCTATTATTATTATTATAGTAGTACTTTATGTATTCTTGTTAGTACCTTTAAATTCCTAAAGGAAAGAATCTTGTGAATAAAAAATATTTGTCTACTTTAATTAAATGTGTGGTCAGATCTTAGAGAATGGAGTCCCACTAATAGAGTTGCCTAGTTTAAGTAGAATTTGATAAGGAAAATATTCTTTAACACTTAATATAATTCTCTTTTAATAAGAAAAACAAAACAACGTTGAATTTTGAATTCCAATTTCTTCTCAAATTAACTTTTCTTCAACTTTTCTTCACCAAGTTATATCAAAAAAGGGGAGTTTTCTTCACAAATCGGTTGAATCACTCAACTCCATTATCAAAAGGTACTTTTTTAAAAACTTTTATGAATATTTAAATTTATTTATAAAGTTTTTTATTTTTCATCACTAAAATTATTAGAACTGATTTTTCATCAGTAAAATTATTAGAACCGATTGTTTTTGCATATTATATTTTTTTTATTATCTTATTTGATTAGATATATTATCAATATCAAGTACCATAAGTCTTATCGGCATATTAAAAATAAATTTTGATAATCATAATTTTTTAAATAATTTAATTATATACTTTTCATTTTAATCTCGTCCCCGCGACTAAATTTCTGGGTCCGCCCCTGCTTATATATGTACATAATTCTAAAAAAGAGAAAAAAAAAAACTTATGTACATATAGTTTTTAATTCAATGTTGCACCTACGCGGGTTACTATATCTTAAGAATTATTAATTGATGTTATAAGAACATATGATATATGCTCCGTTTGGATCTATTTTTCATGCACTAGCTAGATTTGATATTTTAAATTCTCAAATCAATTTTTTTGAATTTCTATTTTTTTAATTGAATAACATTTTACTCCGTGTGTTTGATCCTCAAACAGCCCAAATTCAAAAGAATTCCTAGTATATTTTCACATTTTATAGGTGTTCGATTCCCAAATTGGCAACATTGAAAACAAAATTTCATATGATTTTTCATTTAATAAGATTTCAAGAGCCTTACATAATTGTGAACACACCCAATTTTTTCAGAAAAACAACAAATCAAACACAATTTTTCTATTGACCGAAATATTTTTTAAAATTTCTACATTTTATATCCATCAGATCAAAAGTTCCAAATGCTTATTATGACTCAAAAACTTCAAAATCAGAAAACACAATAGTTAAAATACATCTAAACAAGGTCGTGACCTTTCAATCTTTAGTACTATTTCACACTAATAAATTGACACTAAATATACTGATCTTCATGTGGCCGGCATTTTGCTACATGATAACATCACTTCAAATTATTTCATGACTTAGCTTATTTGCCCATGGAAATTTAATAAAAAGAAAACACCGAAAGATGAAGAGTAAATAATTATTACTTGAAGAATATGAACTCAAGAAAGGAGAAATTGTTTAGTATAATCGTTGCACCACTTCATCAATCACATAGTCGATTAATCAATTTTTTATGTGTAGAGTTAGAATTCACATGACCTATGTTTTGGCAATGTGAATACAATTCTAAAATCCTATATTTTAGGTGAACATGAATGATGTGAAATATTACTTAACATATATAAATTATATTGCTCAATTGCATCACTTATACCTGATGACGTGGTGCAGCTGTGCAGCGATGATACTATACTCCCTCATTTTCATATTAAGTGGCATATTTCTATTTTTCACACAGACTAAGAAATCTCATCATTACATACATTTTTATGATAAAATGTCTCAAATGCTCTTTCTAATAATGATTATTTTTTAATTTTTAATTAGTGAGCGGTGATCATTGAGTTTCCCAACTCCAACGAGAGAAATGAATGAAATTAAGAAAAATAATTAAAATACAAACATACCAATTAATTCGAAACAATTTTTTTTTGATAAATATAAAACTTAGGGAGTATAAATGTATGATTTGTCGGAAGGAAGAGAGATGTGAATCCCCAGAGTGAAGAAAGACAAAGGTGTGTTACTGTGTTAGCTAGGCCCATCTGTAGAAGTAGACGAGTTTGTTTGACTCATTTTTGGAGAAAAGAAATATCTACTGCTGTTGTACACGAATCCCATGTGCGAGCTGGTGGTGGACGCCCCTCTTTTGATTCACCGGAATCTACGCCCCAAATTTTGTCACTCATTACTAAAATTGAATATATTACTAGATTTTATATCCAAAAAATAGAGCTTAAAATTCAAATTTTATTTCAACTAATTTCTATTTATTTGGATATTTTTTACAAGAAAAGAATGAATAAGTATTTCAAAGCTATTAATAACTACTATATACTATGTTATAGTTTGATATTTCATATTTAAAATTTCAGTCAATGAAAAAAAATTTAAAACTCATGAGTGCATTGAATAATAATATTGCACTAAAAAGCTTACTAGAGACCAAATCATGGTAAATGCTTAACGATAAAAATTTAAGCCATTTTTTAATTAATTCAATATCAGAATATCTAAAAGTTAAAGTTAAAGTTAAACCGAATTAAAAAAGATCCATATAGGATGATCTAAACTTTAAGGGTCTATTTGGATGGATTTTGACTCGGTTTCGCGAGTCTCAGTTTAAAAAAATTGGTTTGAGTGGTTTCGATGAAACCTTTAAGACTTCATTTGGATGAGTTTTGACTCTTGGATTTTGTGGTTTGAATAAGTTGAAGCCCTATTTGGATTGTGTTTGGATGTTGGGGTTTATGGGAAAAAGTAGGTAATAGGTATCAAATCAATGTTTTTTTTTTAATGTCATTTGGGGGGGAAAAAATAGATGGTAGGTGTCAAATCAATGTTTTATAGGTTTAAAAAATTTGAATGTAAGTTTTTGAATATGTTTTTAATGATTTTATGGGTTTGACGAAAACTCACTTGAAAGGGTTTTGGCTCAGTTCACTGAAGCACCTCAAATACCCTGGGAAGTTGCAACAATAATCCTCATTTCCGAGTTCCAAGAAGTTTTTCTTATGTGCTTTTTTTTTTCTTTTTTTTTATGATGTTTCCAACAAACATATTAAGAGTTTTTTTTACCAAACACAAGGTCATTTATGACGTTTCCAACAAACATATCAAAAAAAAAAAAAAAACATACTGTATATTTTAAGAGCAATATATGCAAACAAAACTCACTTCAATTGAGAATTTTCTTTATGCATCTCTTGCTTCGTATTACAACAATAACTTCTCCACAAAAAGAAAAAGAAAAAAAAAACAATAGCTTACAATACATAATTCAACAGACAAACATGTCACGTGGAATTATTTTCTTCCATTAACTGGAAAAGTTGAAATTAGTAGCTAGTAATTAAAAATAAATATGAAAAGATTAATAAAAAATAATAAATTAGCCTAAGCACAACCCCTGGGTGCGAACCCGACCCGATTCCCCGCCAAATCAAACACCACCCGGAAACCCTGCTGCTGTATATTCCCAATAATCGACAACCCGCTCATCGTACCCGCAAAAGCAAAGCAAAACTTCCCATCGGTATCCACCGGAATCAAATAATTCGAAGCCGGCAATGACACGTCAGCGCCGGTGAAATGCAGCACCACCGTTGGCACCTTCACCTCCGCCTTTCCAGAGAGATCAAAGCACGTGTCGAACAGAGAAAAATCCGAAGACCGCTTCAAATTCGAAGCTCCGACCCGAAAAGCGTCCCTCAGAGCAACGTAAGCGGGTCGAGTCAATCGAGTGACGGAAGTACCCGAATCCACAATCACACCTCCGTTTCCAGTCGGGTCTATTTTGAAAAGCGACGGATTAAGCCCGCGGACCCGGACCCCACCGACTGATATACCGTTCAAGCCCACGTAGTAAAACGTGTCCAGCTTTGGATTCGTTAACAGAGGGGTAAAAACGGAATTTCGTGAAACCGCCGATTCGCCGAATAGAATCGATGACGGTTTAGAAGAAGCCGACCTGTCCACCAAACAGTAGGAGAATTTCTTCCCGAACCGGTTTCCGGTCTGAGTCGGGAACGATAAAGACCCCCGGCCGAGCCCTAATAAACCGGCAGCACCGACGAATAAACCCTCGTTATCGTGTCCGCAACCTATAGCTACATTTTTCACTCTGTTTCGGCGAAACGTTAGCGTTTCGGTGGAAAATTCCCCGACGGTAAATGACCCGTCCCCATAAGACACTTGGTAGAGACATTTCTTCTTATTGTTGCATCCGGAGGAATCGAGGCGGCGGCAGAGGGGGGACCCACAGGAGACGCCCAAAAACGACGTGGATTTTCTCGGGTCGAATACCGGGTCGGATTGCGTGTAGCATTTTTTGCAGGGAGAGCACTGGATCCAAACGACGTCGCTTCCTGTGTCGAGAACCATGTACACGTATTTTGGGGGAGTGCCTACTCCAAGGCGCGTGAAGTACTCGCCGCTACCCTGACCGAGACCGGAAATTATAGAGCTGCTGAAATCACGCGCGGCGCGTGGCTTTCCTGCGGCGGTGGAGAGTGATTGGACTCTGACAGCGTCACGGTGGAGGCGAAGTTTGAAGATGGACTCTGGGGTTGAGTTTAGAGAAGGGGAGAGAGTGTCTACATGGTGCAAGTTCAGTGAGAAGATGGAGTCGGATTCGAGTTCGGACTCTTGCTGGGTGGGCCATGAGAGGGTTTGGGGTCCGGGAAGGGAGGTGAGGACAAAGTCTTGATATTGAAGAGGAGTGGAAATGGTGAGAACAAAGGAAAGGAAAATGGGAAGGGAGAAGAACATGGGTTTCAATTTTGACTCCATTTTTTGCACAGAGGAGTGAGAGAGCTATGGCTTGTTCTTGTTGGTGTATTTATAAAATATAAATTTACAAATGAATAATGGAGTGTAGGGACAAAGGTGTTTAAAGGAAGGCGGTTTTCGACTTGGTTACTGTGTTGTTTTGATATAACTGGTTAATAAATTGGTGTTTCTTGTTGTTTTCTTTTACTTATACCTACGAGTAAAACTTTGACACCACTTTTGGCGGTCAAGATTGTTGGGCTCTAGTCCACTAGTTCAAAATGCTTAAGTTCATGTTGACAAGTAGAAATAGATCATGTCTTTATTAATCATTCGAATAATTCATCTACAATCAATGTGAGATTGGGGTGTTACAATCTCCAACTCAAATATCGACGTCCTCGTCGAGTCCAGATCAATAGCCCAAGACCGCCCTCATGAATAACATCACGAAGTCGGCTCTGATACCATTTGTAAAGACCTTGATCCACTTCTGGCCTTGTCAACATTGTTGGGCTTTAGTCCACCAGCTCAAAATGTTTAAACTCATGTTGACAAGTAGAAGTAGATCAAATCTTTATTAACCATTCAAACAATTCTTCCACAATCAATGTGGGATTGGGGTGTTTGTCATTTCGAATCATGAAATTAATTTTTTTTTTTTTTGATAAATATGAAATTAAAATTTTAATACTTTCCACCTTCAAATATCATATTATTTGACCAGCACCTTAAGCCATCTTCATTTTGCTTACAAATGGGGTTTTTTACACTTTGCACCCTCAAATCATGGGAAATAGGCACTTTGCACCCTCAAAACTTAGATTTAGCACTTTGCACCCTTAAAATATAAAAAATATAGCACTTTGCACCCTCGTTTATTTTCAAGCAAAAATTCAAGGGCAAAATAGGTATTTCAATAGTATTGGCACTTTACACCCTCAAAACTTGAGAATTTCGCACTTTGTACCCCTAAAATAAAATTAACACTTAACACCCGCTAAATACAATAAATGGGCACTTTGCACCCTAAAATACAAAATTAACACTTAACACCCTGAAATTTAAAAAACCCAAACCCCTCGTTTTTTTGTCAAAGTTGACTAGCGGAGTAAAAAAATCTAAGTTAAATAGAAAATTCATTTTTTTACTTAAATTTTGCAAATTACAATTATAAATACTCGAATACTCATTTCTCTCTCCATCTTTCCTTTCAACAATATAATCATAAATAACTAAATAAAGTACAAGTAAACTTCTCGAAGACCCGTTGTCTACTTCAACATATCAATGACCCATAAATAATTACCTATTTATCCTTAAAAAATTTCACCTTAATGGTCAACTTTGCCGGAAAAAATTAGGGGTTTGAGTTTTTTTTTTATTTGAGGGTGTTAAGTGTTAATTTTGTATTTTGGGGTGCAAAGTATCCATTTATTATGTTTCGGGGGTGCAAGTTGTTAATTTGTTCTTAATTAGGGAGTGTTAAGTGCTAATTTTATTTGGGGGAGGGGGGTGGGGGGAGTGCCACAAATTTACAATAGAATTACCTATTTTACTCTTGAATTTTTTATAGAAAATAAATGAAGGTGCAAAGTGCTGTATTTTTCATATTTCAAGGGTGCAAAGTGCTAAATCTAAGTTTCGGGGGTGCAAAGTGCCTATTTCCCATATTTTGGGGGTGCAAAGTGCAAAAAACCCACAAATGGGCCCATTGCACCATCTTTTCAAAAGAATTTATGTATTGTACGAATGTTTAATGTCAAAATGTACTTATAGAGGACCAAAAACATAAATATACTTAACAAAACACAGAATACAACAATTATGCAAAAAATATAAAAAAAAAAAAAAAAAGCGAAAATCAAACTCATCCAATCACATGCAATCTCCCTAAATATATTCAATAACGAAACAAATATATTGCACTTGCAATATAATTGTTTTAGATTCGATCAATTAAAATAACTAGATTCCGAATGGTTACAGTTTATAGACATTCAAATATGAAAACTCTTCTAATCACATGCATCCATGATAATTAAATTAGTTAATTTGTGACCATTAAATTATTTTTTGTCCGCAGCCCACACCTTACAAATTTATGTGTATTGTACTTTTTGAACAGCGTAGTTATGAATTGCCCCACCCCACCAAAGAAAAGAAATACTTTTACGAGTAATATTGGACTTTTGGAATTTCAACAGAAGTCATTTATTGGCAACGGCTGCCCTAGTGCTAGTAGTTATTAATCTTGTGATAGAATAGAAGTACCGGTAAATGGATCGGCCCTATTTCTCATTAATGTTACATATCAACCCAACCATATTTTCCTGCTTTTTGGTTCATCTTCACAGGGATGTAAACAAGTCAAATACTCAATTCAATACGAACATATATGTGTAAGAATGTACACAATGCCACATTTGTGAATCTATGTTGCTATTTTTAAATTTTAGCTTATCAAATTGAGATGAACAAGCTTCGCATTTATTCCGCAATTCAAATGATATATAATACATAGGTTTGTAAACGGGTCATATCAACTGGTTAGGTTAAAGCTTGGGACCAAATCTATTCATTTTGATCAAGTTCAGATTTTTTAGGACTCAAATCTAGATCCACCGAATTCCTAAATTTTGACAGAATTCCGAATATAAATTTTGATCCATCAAATGCAGTTTTATCGTTCAACTCTATCGATGAGCTTGCCCTTTCTTAAAATCGTATATAAAATAAGCAAGGGTAGTGATGTTGCAATTAATTAATTAATGTTGTTAGTTCAAAATTTAGGTGGTAACATATTTAATCATATATGATAATATTAACTCATATATGATTAGACTTGTGATAAATCATGTTTAAAATTACTTATATAAGTAGAACTTCAAATATATAATTTTATTTATGTAGTTAATATTGAACTTGGGTTTACAACAGATCTAAACAACTTAAATCAATATTCATTTAATAATTTTTGGGTTACATATCTTCTTATTCAGATCAAGCCCATCAGATAAATATCCTATATAAAACTGGGTCGTATTATATTCAAGTATCACAATTTAATGATTTATTATGTATAAGAACAAAACTCAATGAATTTCATCGATCAAACGCGATATGAATCTTTAATAATTTACTGCAAATTATAATCAAACTCGATATAGATCTTTAATAATTTAGAGCAAATTTCATCATAATAAAGGACTAAGACCAACTCTTCCTCCTACTCTTAAGTCGTTGAATAACTAGGTTAACAATTTGAAGTTGCAGCTTCTAAAACACAAAAAGGCATGAATCTGATAAAAGAGTGGCATCAACAAATTCCTCAGAAGTAACTTGTACGTAACTTGATGCAATATTTTTCTATGGAGTTCCTTTTTAAAGGTAAGTTTCACAAAAGATGAAATGATAAATCTAGAGTTAAAAAAAACCCAGTCCAGCAATATATGGTTTTTAGTTCTGCCAAACGAAAGGGAAAGCGGCACTTAGCTGGAAAGAAAGATAACTGATTTATAAACAAAGGAAATATGCTCAGTGTAAAGCACTAAGCACATAACACATTTATTCTTTATAAAAGGTGTGAGCAGTGTTCAATACTCACTTCATCAAAACATTTATTTTATCTCAATTTGACATGAAATTCTAAAATTTGTAGTTATCTTTACATTTTCGCTCAAAAAATAGAACTTCACATATTTAGAAAATAAAGTTTATTTAGGAAAACTATTCTTATTTTGGGACTTTACAAAAAATAAAATAAAAGCAAAACATTTCATTTGTTTGTTTGTCTTAAAATGACATACAATTAGGTAATCTGATTATTAGACATCATATAATTGTGTTTGGATTGATTTACAATATTTTGGAAAAAAAATTAAATTCCCCATAATCAGGAATCTTGCCTTCATAAACTAGTAATCTGAAACTCAAATTTTCTATGGTATTCTAATTCCATTCACATTGGTATTCATGATAAAATTTAAAAAGTCAATATCTTCCACATATACTCCATATATATATATACCATAAAATATACATAAATTAAATCAATATAAATTTTGATGTATGATAAGTTTATTATATATTTAATCAACATTAAGAATAATTACTTACACCCCCTGAAATTATGTGAAATTACATGATCATCCTTTGAAATTTCAATAATTACAAAATAACATTTAAAGTCTTTAAAAAAATTAACTTAACATAAAATACTTTTTACCACTTCATTAAACCTATAAAATTAGATAAATGTCAAAAATATTAAATGATTATTGGTTGAGTAAAAAAAAAGTTAAATTTAAATTGTAAATAAAAAAAATCATAAATCATTTATAATAATATATAAATGGATCATTTTTGTTGACACTGTGTAGCTCAAGAATCCCCGATTATAACCAAACATTTGAAAATGAATTTGTTACATCACTTCCTCAAATCCCAAGTGTTACCCAAACAAATTATTATGTAGTTATATTCCTGATAATCACATTTCTAGAAATCAAATTCCTAAAATCAGATTCTATTCCCGTTAAACAAAGGGATCCTAAGTGTAAAACCCTTCTCCGGGAATCAACATCAGGGAAAATAAAGGCTATGTTTGGTTCTGAATCTGAAATCTCAGCGAGCCATTGATGAAGAAAAAGAAAATGAAGCTCAATATTCTATCCTTACAAATGCAAGAAAAACAATATCTTACCGCCTGACTCAGTAAAATCCGGGAACCAATTATAGCAAAGAAAATTTGGTTGTTAAAAGTGGTACCAAACTCCAATCATCCACCCCAAGGATCACCTCTAAAAAGTGATAAATGGCAAACTGCAGGGTCCCAAAAATTATAATTAAAAGAATGCATGCTAGCACTAGTTGTTCAGAGCGTTAGGTAAAAGGAAGACATATGGAGTATTCAAAAGTTAAAGAGCTTTCTGTATTAATCCACCTTTTTTGCTTATTTAGGTTTAGTTACACTTCTGATGTGGTGAAATTGATCTTCAACTATAAAGCAAATGTTGTGTTGGTTCGGTCGGTCGGTCGGGTCGATCACTATTATTGTGCTGAGAATTGTATGTGGAGAAAAAAATGAAGGCTTTATATATGCATAAAATAACTATCTTTTTTTACACCTAGTTGCATTGCATATGGCCAGAATCATAGCATTATAACATGTAAAGAATACTTTTCTCAAAAAAAAAAAAAAAAAAAACATGTAAAGAATACTAACAGATATCAGGTAATATCTTCACATCATATTATTAACAGATATACTCATTAAGTATAAAAGTTACATATCTTTCTTTACATTATTTCTAAGGACTGCTTAATAATATAATAGTAACAAAATTTCATCATGTGGCTCGTGTGCCATCAAAGATGACCACAGCTTAACAGATTCCTAGAAACATGGATTCCTACTTAAAGACATGTTTGCTCAGTTAGGATACATATCATAATAAAAGGGAAAATTGTTTTTTTTGGTACCATAGGATAGGCTGACTTGCACTTTTGGTACCATTGGATACAAAAATGCAAATTTGGTACCATAGGATATGTTTTTATTGCAATTTTGGTACCAAACCCAAATTTTCTATAAAGTTAATAGCAATTTACCCCCTATGAAAGGCATAATGTTCAATTTATCCCTCTATAATTTGAAAAAAATAAATTTACCCCCTGTAAAATTTTAATGAAGCAATTTACCCCCTTCAGCCGGAGATTGTAACTCACTTGCCGAAATTGAGAGTATGCATGCAAACTATTTTATTTAACATAGGGGGATGAATTGCCACATTTATCATAACACAATGGGTAAAAAATCACATTATCATAATAAAAGTGGGTTAAGTGCCGCCTATAAAAATATCAGGGAGGCGATGTGAAATTTTTAGAAAATTTCAAGGGGTAAAATGCTCTTTTTTAAACCAAGAGGGGTTAAATTGAACATTATGCATTTAGTAGGGGGTAAATTGCCATTAACTTTGTAGAAAAGTTGGGTTTGGTACCAAAATTGCAATGAAAACCTATCCTATGGTACCAAATTTGCATTTTTATATCCAATGGTACCAAAAGTGCAAGTCAGCCTATCCTATGGTACCAAAAAGGCAATTTTCCCCATAATAAAATTATTCAAATTGTATGCCCTTTTCAAGCTTATATCTTGACTAGTATCTATCGAGCACATTGTATTTATACTCAGGTTATCTTTAGCTCAATGTAATTTCTCTTAAGTTCAAGAACTAGAGCTAGAAAGTTTGCCTTGCTTGAATTGGCCCAGTACTCTATTTGTTTATCAAGATTGCGATATTAGATCTTTTATCAACTTTTGTCTCTTATTTGGTAGAGTTGATAAATAAATGTGGGCAGGCCCATAAAGAAGTGATAAAACTTTTAGTTACTAATATAAATAAAATTATCACAGGTCCCAAATAGAATTACTGCATAAACAAAGTGCAAGCTGAAGCCAACATTTCTCAGTGAACACTCTTGAAACCCAAGGTTATTTAATTAACCATATAAACTTAGTTAAGTCATAAAATTCACAAATAAAATCAAAATCTTGTCCGCCACTGACCTTAGCATGGAGAAAGTAAAAATTAGGAAAAAAGAAAACTTCAATTCTAGTAATGAACAAAGCACTGACCTTCTCAAAACAAGAGTATTTAGTCATTTCTTCCTCGACCAATCTCCACTTTTCCCGCCACTTTTGCTATCAAGTTGTACATCCGTAATAAAAATTTCCTTTGAAGCAGCCTTGCACATATCATATACAGTCAAACTAGCAATAGTTACTGCAGTCAAAGCTTCCATCTCCACCCCGGTTTTACCTGTTGAGCTAGCTTCCCCTTCAATTTCAACACTAAGATCACTTGAATTCAATGTTAAATCCACCCTAACATTCGTTAAATTGATATTGTGGCATAGAGGAATAAGATTACTAGTTTGTTTAGCCCCCAAAACTCCCGCGAGTTTGGCTACACCAAGAACATCTCCTTTTTGTATTTGGTTGGCTGAAACCAAATCAAAAACCTTTTGGCCTAAAATGACTTTGCAACTTGCAATGGCCACTCGACTTGTCATCTCTTTGGAGGAGATATCAACCATTTGGGCTTCACCCTTACTACCAACATGAGTCAAGCCAGAAACAAAATCTTTCTCTGTAGTTTCATTGGTTATAATCGGGGATTCTTGAGCTACAGTTTGGTGGTCTATCGAACTGGCAAGACTAGATGCAGGAGGTTCACCAAACACAGATTCCATTTCCTACAACCAATGTGAAAATCCATTAACAATGGAGTGAAATGCAAAAATGCCCCCTATGCTTTGCCTAATTAGCAATCCGCCGTGCTAATTTTTATTACCAAAAACTCCCCTTCTAAGCCAAACTGACAATTATAACCCCACAAAAGATGCGAAAACACCCCTATTCACTTAAAAAATTGACAATAATCCCCTTGTTAACTTTGAAAATTGGCAATAAACTCCCTGTTCACTTGAAAAATTGGCAATAACCTCCCTATGATTTATGAAGGAATTTCAAATGGGGTTTTTTGCTTAAAAAAAAAAAAAAGAGCACGGGGAGAGGGGGGTTGCTGATAAAAATAACACAAGGGATTTTGCCAACTAGAAAAAGCACAGTGGATATTTTTGCATTTAGCTCATTAATAATGGCATAAACCTAAAGAAAGACAAAGTGGGTAAAGTTTTGAAATGATTTCTCATTTCTGTTACACCGGAAGACATTGGATTTGTAACTTGGAGCAGAATGGAAGTATGGATAGCTAGATAAACGTCATAGTTAAGAACTAATTTTCTCAGACAGAAGAAAAAAAAGAATTCGTACATCGAAAAACAAGAACCAACATTGTCTTTTGCCCTTAAATTGACCTGGCCTAAATAGATTAACACTATAATATTGAAAATTTCCCTTTTAAGTTTAAACTATCTCTACTTTACAGAAAGTAAAGTTTATTATTATTGTCCTATTTTGCTTTAGAACGGGTCAGCCTCAAATCATAAATCCAAGGTCCCCAAGACTAGTAGAAATTACATTGAAAACATAGTCATGTCAAAGGGTTGAAGTGTGCAACTAAATCTTGAATCTTCATTCTCCATTGGACCCTTAATCTACACATGTTATCCCAACTATATCTTAAGCTAAGTGTTTAAATGAAGAAAATAACATAAACAAATTACAGGAAAAGTAACTTAAGAAATGGGTATGGAACTAGTTTCTTAATCTCAATGGGTACAAAACGCAACCTGATTGAGCTCTGCGATGATTTTGGAGAGATCATAGCTGCTGTCACTACTGCTAAAGAGCCTGCTTCTCAGCAAAGGCCTTAGTTGCGATGCAACTCGACGAATAAGCATCATTCCTGCAGCTCTCAAACTTGATATCAGATAGTGAAAAAAGCTCGAATATTCATTGGGGAATATTCACAAACACCTGATGAAGTAGTCGAATTTGATACAACACTTGCCTGAAAGGTCCCAATTTTAAAAGCAGCAATGTCGCGTCAAAATCAGTTTAACAAGCTTGTTGAAAACAGCAGTACGAAAACCTCAAAATTAAGCTTCCTGTACACAATTAAACTCAGTTTCACGGTAAATTTTCAATCTGTTTAAGCAATCAACATTCTTTAAATATATTTATCCGCAGAAAAATAAAATCTAGGTTCAAATTACTCTCAAAATTGAAAGAAAGGAGTGTCGGAAATAGTTCAAGGTTAGGAAATGGCATACCCGTATATACAAAAGCTTCGGTCGATAATTCGTTTTCGCAGTTTCTTTTGGAATCACCGTCTTTGTTTGAGAATGCGTGTGGAAAATGAGCATACGATTTTTGTATTGGGGCGGGTTGGGTTTATTCATAGGTTTTTTGGTAATAATTTTTTATGATTCTTTTCCCTAGTTCTATTTTTTCATAATAAATTTTCGATTGTTTACATATCAAGCCTTTTATTTTATTCAGGTTAAGGGCAAGGTATACAAACTAAAATATCTATGTTAATATGATTTACTTGGATTTAAAGGCTAAATTATGAAGAAAAAAAACCACTTTTGATTTTCAACAAGAACAAAATATTCAACTTCTTACAATTCTTGAAGTGGGAAGTTTCATTAATGGATGTGTAATCGGGATGAATTAATATTGTTTATTTGAAGAAGAAAAATACAAAGTATTGAATTTATAATTATATCTGAATTTAAAGGAACTAGTATAAGCTCCGTGCTATGCGCGGGTTCATATTAATTGTATTTATATAGATTTTTGACAAATTAGTAATGGAATTAAAAAAAAACACGATAATTAAACAATATACGTAAAATACATAATGAAAACACAATTTTAAAATATGTAAAAGGGTGGAGTTTTAGAGTAAAAAAAAAAAAAAGACTTGTTAATCTAATTTTGCTAGAAATCAACACACCATTTTGGTGAAGTGATACTTGAAAACACTTATATATTGATTTATTAGGATATTCAATACACATGAGTTATATATACCCTTTTAACACTATTATTTATGTTTTTTTTTTAAAAACTATTATTTGTGAACCCGACTTAATTTTTTTCCCCTAGAATAGACAATCTAGTCTATATTATTAAGAGAGATAGACTAAGTATTCTTTTGTGGAGAATAAAAAGATTTAATATTTTAGAAAGGGTTTATTTGAATCAAGTTTTTAGTGTATGTACTTATTTAGTGTTATAAAAAAGGATAGTTATTTCAGATAAAATATATTTACATGCATTATAAAAGATATTAATTTTGAACATAGTTGATAAGATAATCAGATAATTCCATAGATAAGTAAGCACCACTAATAAATATATACGAAATATATGAATCAAAATACCCATCTCATCAATCATGGGGTAATTAAGATTGAGAAAGAAAATAAAACATAACCTAAATTTCAGTAACAAAAATCGTACAATTTAAATCATATTAGTGGTATTTATTAAGCTCAAACATAATACATATACCTCTTAACTATCTTAAAAATCACTAAACATGAAGTTACTTAAAGTCACCAAAAATTCATGATAAAGCTTTCATGAAAGCAAAAAATTGAAAATTCCAAGAACAAAGAAAAACACACCTTTGGAAATGGACGTGATATCATATCTATACAAAATTGATTCCAAAAGAGTAAATACAGATCCTCACATGTGAAATTAAAACAAAGTCCTAAATGCATACTATGAAATTAGATAATAGAAGTGTAAAAGGCTTACCCCATCTTATTTAGCACACGGCAATGCACCTATACCAAAAATAAAAAAAATTTATGAAACACAATATCTAAAAAAATGAGGTTGTCTTTCACATATGGAGCTCAAACAAAACTTAAAATGCATTTGACAAATTTAAGAAACATAAGTATAAAAATCTTAGCCCGTCTAGTTTGTAGTATTCAAAGAAAGTGAAAACATACCAACATAAAAAAGATAAGGATTTGTTATTAAAAAGCTGATCTGTTTTGCAGGAGCAACAACCAATATCACCAAGGAATATTAATTAATCACCAAATGTGACAATTTTGATATTTTTAGATAAAAGCGATCAATTGAACAAACACTACAATCTATATACACAATCTAAACTTAAACACTTAACTATTATGTCGTAATAATAAAGAAAAATAATCATAATTAGTTCATCTTTTCATCTAACCCATGAATTCAGACTTTACACAATACAACAAAAGTAAAGCCCAACTCAACAAAGAAACACTAATAATATCTCTAGAAGCCAGAGTACAAATTTCATAGTTATCTTAGACCTTCTTGGTTTGGTCTTTCGGTCAAAGTTGTTGCTCATATTCGCTTGAAAATATAAAAACAAACTGGACGTTAAAGCAAGCTGGAGAAGAATTCACTAACACCCCTTCATAAAAAAAAAAAAAAAAAAAAAAAAAAAAAAAAAACTAATTAACTAAATTAAAACTTAGAAAAAGAGATGATTTTTCTCCTAATTTAGTCCGCCATAGCCAACAATGCAACCTGCTTCGGAGTTTTAGGAGTAGATCTGAAAGCTGAAATCGCCTCCCTCTCTTTTTCTATTTTCTCGTCTCTTTTGTATTCCTTCATTTTTTTTCCTTTATTAGTTTTGGTTTTTATTTTTGAATATAGAAGTTGTCAGATTTTTGCTACTTAGTTTTGAATATGGAGGAAGAAGGCAGTTGTTGAAGTGGGTTGATTTTTGGGAGAGAAATTAGGCGAGGGAATATGGGGAGTTTTCAGTTTTGGAGAAATCGGGGAAATTTAAAAAGCTATATTATTTCTTTATTCATGATTAAAAAAAATTCTAAATTCTATAAAAATAGAATTGAGTCAAAATTAGCATGTGGTAGTTATGAGACTAATCTCAAATATATATAATAAGTAGATAAGTAGATATTAAATGAGTTTTAGAAGATATACTAATTTCGAATTGTTATGCATTTAACTAATCAATTTGCATGACTCTTTTTACATAACTAATCGATTTGCATTTAACTAATCTTAAAAATCATATTTTGTCTCCAACTCATTTATACAAATGGGCCGCCAACCTGGGCTTAGCAATGGCAACTAAAGCTTGGGCCTTAGGCATAGTCATCCCATAAACCTCACTTGTATCAATGTCTTCATGGCTCAACCCATGAGGTGGGCCCCAATCAAATGAATGCAAAAGCCGAGCCAAAGCCATAAGCACCAGCGTCACACCAAGCGGCGCGCCGGGGCACTTTCTCTTTCCGGCACTGAACGGCAAAATCTTGAAGTCGGCTCCATGGCTTATCTCAACTCGGCTCCCATTTGTTAGCAAGTGTCTTTCGGGCTTAAACTCTTCCACGTTATCCCAAATCTTTGTATTTCGGCCCAAAGCGTGCGTGTTGATGAAGACACGTGTCTTTTTAGGAATATTATAACCATTGATTTTTGTGGCTTGGGTGGATTCGTGAGGTATAAGAAATGGCCCAGCTGGATGCATGCGGAAAGTTTCACGCACGATGCACCGCAAGTAATTAAGGTGTATCAAGTCTGATTCCATGACCATGCGGTTGGGGCCCACTTTGAGATCTAGCTCGTCTTGAACTCTTTTGAGTACGCGTGGATGCTTGATCACTTCAGCCATTGCCCATTCGTTGGTCACTGCAGATGTGTCTGTTGCCGCAGCTATCATATCCTAATATATAACATAGGGGGTAAATTGCGACATTAATCATAACACGGGAATAAATTATCACATTTATCATAACACATGGGGTGTGATTTACCTGAATAAGTGCTTTAATTTCTACATCATCCATGTGTAGTTTACCATTTTCTCCCGGCAAAGACAGTAAAATATCAACAAAATCCATCTCACCCTCATCGTCAACTTCACGATTTCGCCTTCTTTTTCTATGTTCTTCAATAATCTTTTCATGAAACTCATCTACCCTTTTCTCTACTTCCCTCATCCTCTTCTCACACCCATACGGGTCGGCCCATCTCCAAATGGGCAAATAATCACCCAAATAGATCAAGCCCAAAAGCCAAAACAACTCATGAGTTATGTGCATGAACTCCATGGCTTCATTTGGGCCAGCTGATTCAGCCCCAAAATATTGTTTCCCCAACAACATCCTAGTCACATTGTTCATTGAAAATGCGCCCAACACTTCCCTCAAATTGACCTCCTCTCCTTTTTGGGCCAAGGCCCATACATCTTTGACCAAATGTCGGGCTTCATCAGCCCGGTGGCCCACAAATGACTCGAGCCTCTTAGTCGTTAAAAGATGCTCCATGCAAATTCTTCGTAAACGCTTCCATTTCGGACCAAGAGGAGCCAATGCCACGTCACCACAATTGTAAGCTAGGTGCTCGGCCGCCAAGGTTCGTGGTCGAGAGGCAAATATATCGTCTTGTTGCCTAAGTATTTCGCGTATAATCTCTGGGTCATTAGTTGTAATGGCATCAACACGACCCAATTTTATATAGACCAACGGCCCATATTTCTCGCATAGGGCTGCAAAATCTCTATGGGGCAACTGGCCCAATTGAAGAAGGTTGCCAAAAATGGGCCATCTTTTGGGGCCAGGGGGAAGTTTAATGATCTCTTGTTTGAGATTTGTATTGAGCCATAAGCCAATGATCTTGAAAACGAGATATGAAGAAAGAAGAATACAAAAGAATGTTAATGAACAATTCTCTACTAACAAAGGCAAATTAGAGATCATTGGCAATTATAAGAAATTATGAGATCTCATAAAAATGTGAAGTTTTTCTAATGAAGAACGACAAATTTGGAATTTATAGAACCTATAATTTGAGGTTAAGTTGATGGCAAGAATGGGTAGCTATGCAATAAGCTTGGCATTTCAATATTCAATTTTGTCACTTACACTACTTTTTAGCCAGAAAGAAGCACAATTTGCATGACCCTTTTTTCAGCTTTGATGTAGTTTTAAGATTTGAGTATTATAATATATGTGTTGCAATTAAAGACTAAGAAAGAAAAAACTAGTTTTAGGTTGTATAGCCAACTCTAATTGTAAGTCAACCCAATAAGAAGTAACAGATCTATCTAGTAATCAACTTCTTCATATTAAAAAAGAGACTAACCTAATTATGAAGATATGTGTTCTATTCTATCAACTGCATTTTGTGACAGTATTAGGACTTAGGTGTTTGAATTAGCACTGCTCGTCGTCTCTACACCCACAATTGATGTATTTTCGCATGTCTACTTATCTTCAGATTTCCTTAGTTCCTTTATATGTTATTTTATAATTAAATTAGAAAGAATTTTATAAATGGTTCCATGGTCTAGCGGTTAGGACATTGGACTCTGAATCCAGTAACCCGAGTTCAATTCTCGGTGGAACCTTTTTTCATCAATTTTTTCCTGCATTTTCTTTTTCTCACGTGCTCATAAATAGATAAATACCCTCCGAATTTTCTTCCAAAACCCCAAATTCATTTACGTACTATCATCAAGTTACTTTGGTCATGGTGGAGGAGGAAGCAGGGTTAAACGCATGGAAACGGCGTAAAATTGAAGAAAATATTCCTCAAATCCTTACCCCACCTCCTGGTTTTCTCCCAAAACCCCCAATTACACACTCACAAGCTGAAGATGAATGTTTAAACAAACGGCGTAAAGTCGAGGAAACAGTTTTGCAAATCCTCAAAACGTCGGATTTGGAAACAGCCACCGAGATTGGTGTACGAGCAGCCGCCGCTCAACGGCTCGGCTTCGACCTCTCCGACCTTTCCGACCGTTTGCTTGTGCGGCAGCTCGTCGATTCCTTTTTGCTCTCCACTGCTACTACGATTCTGGAAACGACGTCGTCACATCGGAAAGATGACGGCAACAATATTAACAGTGTTATTGAAAATAATGGAAGCTCGGTAGATCGTGAAAAACAGCAAAATTTGAATGGTGGTCATGGCGTTGAATTACGTAACAATTATTATAATGGCAAATTCATTTGTAAGGTAAGTTGATGATTTTTTGGATGTTATTGAGTTTCATTTTATTGGAGATTTTTTAATAATGCTTATGGTTTATGATTATGTAGAATGGAACTTACTTAGTTTCAGGAACTGGATGTATGTATTTGTATGGTAGTATTATATCTCAAAAGAGGTTTTTTTTTTTTACTTCTCTATTTTGGTGTTTAGGTTTATGGAGAGTGGATATGTTGTACAATAGTTGGCTGCATTTTAACTGAATAATGAGTTTGTGTTTTTGTAGTGGTGTTGGTATGGGGATGATAGCATAAAGAATTGGTTGAAGTTTAACTAGTGACTATTTTACTTGCACTGAGAAAAGGACATATCAGTTTTTGCTGGTTGACAATTTCATATCTATGTAACCTGATACTTTTCTATTAATTGTGTTTTATGTTGCCCATATGAGATATTTGTATGCATCCTACTGATGTCATTGTTATGGTTGATACTTTTGTCACTCCTCTCAATTGAGTGGTAGGAATGGTGATAATAAACGAAAATGAAACAAATAAAGGTTTTAAGAGTAAATTCTTGGAAATGCTTATAGATGTGGATACTTCTAATTGTGTGGATGTATGGGTCCTAATAGAGTCAATCCACAATCAGGTAAATTGGTTTGTCTTCTCTGATGCTTAGGTCACCTACAAAAGAAGGATGGACTAGGCCGTGACAACTCTGGAGAAGCCACTCCAATGCTTAAGTCAATGAAAGTTATTTTGAAAGCACTAAGATGGAGAATATGTATCTTCAAAGGAATATACATAGGTTATATTTTTTACCTCTTGGGGATATATCCCTAAAATTGGATGGGTCCAGGCTTTCAATGGCCTTCCCTTTGTTAGTGGCTGGTTTTCAGAGATCTCCTCCCAATTTAATTCCGTTTTGGCTGGTTTGGACAAGATCCCCGTGGGATTGCGACCTGAGATGGTGACTCGAAGGTCGATCTTCCCTCCACTTTGTTCGGACTGGGACTTAAGTTAACTACCCCTGAGATCCTTAAACCCGACCTCGTAAGATCGTATCCACCCCTGGATTGAAATTCCCAAATCACTTATGTTTTTGGGAACTGAAAAACTGCATAAATAATGCCAAGTGATTCTTGATTCACAATTACTATCACTTAAAAGCATGGTGAGATTTAAGATGCAAAAAACATGAGTCTGATGTTGTCTCAATCAAAAATCTTGTAATGTGCCTCATGGTTTAATTTCATGTCTCAGAAAGTTATAAGGTTATATATTTGTAGTGTAGCTGAGCAGATTACAGCTATACTTCTGTGATGAGCAAAAGTCAAAGATAAAGTCTTTCATGAATATTGTGACCACTTTTAGATTTGAGACAAGAGATTGTGTATGAATAACTTGCAAGTACTTTGAATACAAAGCAAATGCATATATAAACTGGTATGTAATAAGATGTTTGTTTTCTAGCTTAGGTTTCTGGTATAAAATCCTATGTTATTATTTAAGCATTGGTTGTCTTTTTGCATGTGCAGCTATCAAAAAGGAAGATGGTGACAATTCATGACTTCAATGGGACTAATATGGTCTCCATCCGAGATTTCTACAAAAAAGAGGGAAAGATGCATCCTAGTAGAGGTGGTAACTTTTACTAGTATTTTTCTACTCAAGGTCTAACAGTCCTTCTAACAAAATAAGATGTAAATATGTTGTTTTCATTTTTTGACAACTTTATAGCAACACTAATCACAATTTACTTTCTATTTTTGCTAATTTATAGGGTTAATGATTAATAATTTAACTACATCTACCATCTAAAATATTAGTAATCAGGAAAATCAACTGCTAAGGTGTCGAATAGATAATTTATGGAGTTTTGGGGGGGGGGGGGGTGAAGGAATAGATAATTTGTGTCGAATCAATGACTTTATGGAGTTTGAGATGGGAAAGAGTAGGTGGTTGGTGTCAAATCGATGATTTTTATAGAGTTAAAGATGAGAAAGCTAGGTGATAGGTTTGAATAGGTTTCATTTGAATTTGGTTTGGGTTTCACTTGAGCCTCATCCAAACGCGAGTTGGATTGGTTCTGGCCTAGTTTCACGGTCTGGCGAAACCAGGCCAAATCAGATTTATAAGGGTCCTTAGTTTTCCACAGGTAAAAACCTGAGATTGTCATTTGATTATACTTTTGAATCAAAGATTCACTTTCCTTGATTAGTCTTTGTCTTTCTATATCCCGGTCCTTATTATGGTGAAGTTATATATTGATGTGAAACCTATTACTATGAACTCAGGTGTGAACTCGGGAATCACCTTGCCACCCAACCAGTGGTCTTCCTTCCGGAATAGCTTTCCTTCTATACAAGAAGCCATTTCAAAATTGGAATCAAGGGCCAGGTGAGGCTTTTTCTTGATCGAAGTTTCAAGAATTTTTGTTCTCGCGTTATATTTACAAGTCTTTTAAGAGAAAATAATGTTTCCTTTTCTACAAAACCAAGCCCATGTATGTGTCATTAGACTCATTACAAAATGTGAGACATTCATCCCATACGATTGTCCTATTGTTAGATTTTTAACTCATTCTTGATCATACATCATTTTTAGTTAACAGTTGCATTTCTACAAATCAGAACACTCATAACATTGATAATTTTTTTTGTCAACCGTATATTCTAATTCTTTGTATAATTACCAATTAATTTTAGGAGGTTAGGTGAAATTTCAGAAACACCCTTCTTGGGGTTTCAATTATGACTAAAACTTACCCCTACTTTAAGATACCACCTTGCCATTAGTTTCCAAAACAGTAGAGGTAATGTCATCACAATTTTTTAGCATATACTTATTTTACTCCTAAATGTTGACTTAAAATTTGACTTAGACAGAATACCCTTCTCGTATATATAAATCCCCTTCATGTTTACTTGGATTTCATCTAACCGCAGGGGATCAGGAGGTGTATAGGTAATTATCCCTATATTTTAGAAAATCATCTTTTGGGATTATTTGGAATTTTTCTTGTGTATTGGTATATCATGGAAGCATGTTGTCAATCCATTGAATAATCTGAACCACAGATTTGAAGCTGTTGCAAAACAAAGTGTTGAAACTGTTGCGAAGCAAAGTGAAGCATCGGCAAATTCAGTGGCTGCTTCTGCTGCTGAGATTAGCCAAATTGAGGCAGTGAGTTCCGTTTTCACAAACACTGTTCTCTCTCCTATAAACGAGAACCATACCGAAGCTAATACATCCAAGTGTGTGACTGCTCCCAACTCTCAAGAACACACCTCCGCTGATAGAAAACAAGAAGAGATGACTACTTCCAACTCACATGAAGAAATAGCAGCCGGGATAAAACCGACTGAATCTGATATTTGCACTTTAGCCCCTGAATTTCCTAATCCAGGAAAATTTCATTATACACCTGATTTGACTCATGCTATACAACTGATTCCTATACAACCTTCCCGTTTTGATGGAAGAAATTACCATTCTTGGAGGCTTCATATGGAAATGTTCTTGAACCAATTGAACCTTTCATATGTACTCTTCGAGCCATGCCCGAGCATATCTTCAAACGCAGAAGCTAGTATCAATGAAAAAGTTCAAGTCCAATCAGCTACTCAGAGATGGATTAAAGATGAATACATGTGCAGAGACAACATTTTAAAATCTCTATGTGACAGTCTTTTCCATTCGTACTCAGAAAAGACTTACTCTGCTAAAGAACTTTGGGAAGAACTTAAATTAGTATACAGTGAAGATTTTGGTACAAATAGGTCTCAAATCAACAAGTATATTAATTTTCAGATGGTTGATGGGGTATCGATTCTAGAGCAAGTTCAAGAACTTCACAGGATTGCTAATACTATTATGGCCTCTGGATTCTCATGGATAGATGAAAATTTTCATGTTAGTGCTATAATATCAAAGCTTCCTCCTTCTTGGAAAGAGTTCCGTGTTAGATTGATGCACGAGGAGTTTTTACCGGTTCATATTTTGATGCATCGTCTTCAAGTTGAAGAAGAGTCTCGTAAGAATTACAAGAAAGAAAGTAACTATAGAAAGGATCATATAAGAAAAAAGGAATGCAAGAAGGGCTGTTTTCGGTGTGGTAGGGAGGGGCATGTTATGAAAAATTGTCCTGATCAGAGGTTTGAAGTGTGTGGGAAGAATAACGGAAAGGAGAATGGAGTTTTGGCTCGAGATGCAATTATCATGCGGGAAGCAAACATGGGGTAAATCAACGACCTTTCTGTCCCATTTTTCTTTTTCTTTTTCTTCTTTAGATTCGTCTTAAATTCAAAAGTTGTCTAGCGTAGCATGATTCATACTCAATTGTGTGTTGATAAATACAATTATATATTTAAGTTCACTGCATCATATCTTATACTGCCGTTGGACAAAATTAACCTTTGGAAGTCGTTTTTTTTTTTTAAATTCTTTACTTTGATGATGTTTGGATTTTGAAATAGTAGTAGTTGGTTTGTCACTAAGGAAGATCTCTAAGAACACACTATACCTTGTTCTTTGAACTATGGTATACATCTGGTGTGATAAACTTATTCTTTTATAACATTTTATTGATTTTTGCAATAGCAGTAGTTGGTTTGTCATAATAGAAGGTCAGTAAGAAACAATTAACGTGTCCTTCTAATGATATTGTTCTGTTGTATGTTATTTGTGTAATGAATTTATTTATTAAAATAAAAACAGTAGAGGTCGAATTAAAAGTTATGGTACATGATATAACTTAGAAAATTATGTCATGTTGGTTTGGCTCCTCAATTTTCAAAGTTTAACTTGTATCCTTGCTCTTTCTCGAGTGCAGTTTATTCTTTGCACAAATCATTACCCAACGTATTCTTAGAACTGAGAAGTTATCTACTTATCTTTGAGGTGAGACATTTTGTTTGACCTCGATTCGTAATAAATATCAAACAAGTTGGAACAATAATAACTTTTAAAACTTGATTTTAACTTGAGTAGCCAAACTTCAAATCATTTCTATTTGACTCAGACCGTTGAAATTATATCTATATTGAACCTTGGACACTTTAAGACACTTTTAAGAGTTCCAAGTGAAATCTCCTTAGAAAGAAGTATTTTTTGTCTTATGGGGTTGCTCCAATCTCCTAACGGAAATAGGTCATAGAATTGGTCCTGATAAACCTTAATTCAGTGCTACATCTTCAACTAGTTTCAAAAAGAATGTGTCGATAAGCTTATTTGAGAACAATCAACCAAGTTCAACACAATTTTGAAAAATTAAAATCAAACTTACACGCCTATCTCTTTCATCTTTTCAAACAACCAAACACATTAAGTATGCACCTATCCCAGAAGAATTTGAATTTGAGGTAGCTATGGTTATCTACACCAATGTAGAAAATTCCTCATAACCAAATGTTCAATTATATTCTGAAACACATAAAAACACATTGCATAGAAGAAATTAGGATAGGAAGAGATTAAAGTTGATAAAACAAAAACTACGTTGATCCAAACCCATCATCATATTCATAATACTACTAGTTTAAATTTAAACAGACAACAAAGCACAACATAAATAAATTGAAAAAAACAGCAACAAACTTATCAATTCAACAAATTATTTCACGAGTTGCAGTTTTTCAGTCACGCTTTACTTCTTCAAGCTACCGCGGACTCCAGGTTTAGGTTTGGATGACTCTCCTACAAGAATAGCATGACGATTGCTGAGCTTCGACTCATCGAAGGGGATCTTAGGGTGTTTCGAGTCGTGGTGGATCTGCATCGTCTTCAGATCGGGTGCGGTGATTTTGCAGTGGGGACATTCATACTTCGCGTGTCCGCCTTTATCGATGCCGGTACGATCGGCGAGCCCCGCCTTTCCTCCGCCGCGGTTGGTCGTGGCAGCGTCGAGCTTGGCGGCTAATTCCTTAGCTGTGTGCTTCGTCGGTTTCGCTTTCCCACCCATGGTGATTGGATTTTGGTATAGAGAGAGGAAGATGAGGAGCCCTAGAAATTTACTCCTCTATTTTTTTTTTTTTTTTTTTTTTTTTGGGTGTGTGTGTGTGTGCGCTGAATTGGAGCCCTAGGAATTGATAGTGGATACTTCAATATATATATATTGTACTGTTATCATCAATCTAAATCCTCAACACTTTTAGTCCCATAAGAATTCTATTTCTTCTGTATCATTAATAATTATGATAAAAGTTCTTACAATATAATTATAGACTTTATCTAGGCAAGGCCCAAATCAAGTGGACGACAGGCCCATAACCTAACATCAACCCATAAAACATCCTGACCCCAACCATAAATCTTGTGTTTTGTATTGAATTGGGTTAGAGTTTTAACGGCCCAATCTATTTTAGACCTGGGCTACTCAACCCATTTTTCAATTAATTGTTTTTTTTTTTAAGAGATGATAGTAGGTACATTTACAGTACATCACTCATTACCTCATAAATTTTATCAATTATTGTTATACTAATAAAAGTAACTAACTACATATTAACAAACTATGAAAATATCCACATTAGTGAAAATTGACCTCGTGATCTCATGGTTTTGGGATCTTAACTTTGTTACTATACTACGATTGCAGTAGCAACGTAAATTGTTTTCCATCCAATCCATTTTTTACCCGACCGAACATGGTTCAGTTCATTCATTCATCAAACCCTTACCTAAACTTTGGACAGTTCGAATCATTCAGAATGTATTAGACTTGATTATATAAATTGTATTTGATTATTATTTTTTAATCAAATGTATAATATGTATGTTGTATTTGTTAAGTGAACAAACAACTTGACCGAGTTATAAACATAAAGAAGTTTCCAGTGAGTGTGAATTTTCAAATGAGTGCGTGGCATTTCCGCAATATAATTTTCGTGGACTTGTTTAGAGGACAATAATAATAATATATAGTACTAGTATTTATGGAAAAAAGAAATAGTTAAATTTAGCGTGAGATGGTAGGTGGACTTACCATTCAACAAGTAAAGTTGCACATGGGGCTATTTGTTAATTGTCATAAATATGTTTCTATGTCTCTTGACAACAATGTTGAAAGAATCTTGCGAAATGGTCGTCGGTACTCACTTCGCAGTACTACTTTATTCTTGATTCAATCATTCCATTTGTATTTGTACATGATGATTCAATGAATACTCACAAAATCTTTTTGACATTGAATAAGTGTCTTTCCGTATGTATAAATATTTTCCTTCTCCTTCTCCATTATATTACTACAGTATATTATAAATGTAAAAGTAACCCATTTTATAGCACAGTAGAATGAATGTAAAACTTTTTACTTTTACCGCAAAATAGGTCTACTACACATTCTTGAAAATATATATATATATATATATATATATATATATATATATATATATATATATATATATATTTGACTTGTGAATCATTTGTAAGTAGTTTAGACACAACAGAATTAATTCTAGACAAAACCTAGTAATTGTCAAAATATCTTAGTAGTTGGTCACCATATTCCACACGTTTTAGAAGAAGCTTATTGCGTTACCTTGTCAACAAGAAGCATACATGTCCACATGATGATTCACATGTACTCGTCGTTTTCATTCCATACTACAGTATATATATATATAACATGTGAATTTACTCAATTTAGGCATAAAATCTTGAACTAATCTAACATATGATACTATATATATATATATATATATATATATATATATATATATATATATATATATATATAATCATCTTTTCCCTCAAAATTCCTATCATCTCAGCAATATTATTACCACGCGAGAAAACAAAGGAACTAAAATAAATTTCACAGATTTCAGAACCAAATTAAGCAACAAAAAGATTTTAAGTCGCTAAAATTCATAAATTTAATTAACTAATCCTCCATAAACTACGTCCTTACCACATAATATATGTATATAAAAAGAGATATTTGCTATTCTATTTAATTAAAAGATAAGTTTCCCCCCATCTAATCCTAGCATTATCTGTTGTATACCAAAATCTCTGTAATAACTTTCCATATTGGTTCACTTTACATAAACCCTCCATACCTTCATTAAAAACCATACTTCTACGTTGAGCTCGACCCATGCGAAAACGCTTCTATCAACTTCTCCTTGGTTAGCCTTTCTGAACCATGTGACTTAACAACAAAAGTGTGAAATACTTTTTCACTACCAGTAGCAATTTTCGCCTCAATAATAGTTGCCTGTGAATCCTTGATTGCTTGAATGATTCTTGATGCGGGGTGGGTATTCACAGGGCAGCTCACCCTCACAATAACTTCATTACGTCCCGCTTGTACCTCGATTCTTGGAACAACCGATTGTACCTCCGAATCATACTTAGTTTCTGAAACCGTTGTGCTTCCGGAAACTTCTTTCTCCGACTCCATGTCCTTGAGCTTCTTTTGAAGCTCGGTTATGTAAGCAATCGCGTCTCCCAAAAGGGAAGCTTTATCCATTTTAGATATATTTGGAACCACAGCTCGTAAAGCATAGAACCGCTGATTAAGCTTCTCTCTTCTTTGCCTCTCTGCTTCTACATGATTGAGTGGCTCTTCTCTTCCATTGGCAGGCTTTCGACCACGTTTTCTAGGCCGTCTGTCTTCTGCTAAACCTGCAAGCTCTTCTTTGCAAGAAGCCTCGATGTCTGAGTGCTCGGACTCGACACTGTGTGGCCTAGGGATTACGGGCCTAGAGGTTGCACCACTGAAATCAATCTGCATTTGTGCTTGCTTTTGATGCTGAAAATTATTGAGCCGTAACTCTTCCCTGGCTCCATTGACTCCTGTTTGAGGACTATAAATCTCTATTGGCTTTAAGTTACAGTACTGAGTCCATGTTCCAGCATGAAAATCATTTCTGGAGTTTGTGTTTGAGAATGGCGTCTTGTTCGCATTTGCATCCCATGTTCTTTCTTCTACTTTCTTGAAAGGAAGTTTCTCCTTAAATTTCACACCACCGGAATTTAGATCCTGCCCAAAAATCTTCGGAACAACCTCCACACGGCTACCGAATACCAGATTTGGATTTGGGCTATCTCTGTTTCTTTGGTCGTTTACTGACCCACGGTTACTAATTACCAAATTAGGGTTTGTGCTATCCGCGGCTCTTTTTTCGTTTATCGACCCACGGTTACCAATTACCAAATTAGGACTTGGGCTATCCACAACTCTTTTTTCGTTAAACGATTGACGGGTACCTATTACCAAACTAGAATTTGGGCCATTCCCAATTATTTTTTCATTTATAGAACGGTTACCGAATACCAAATTAGGATTTGGGCCATCCCTGTCATTCATAGACAAATGGTTCCCAATTACCAAATTAGGATTTTGGCCATCCCTAGCTTTTTCCGGCAAACTATTTCCGATTGCCAAATTAGGAGTTGGGTTATCCTTAGTCTTTTCGTCAGATACCGGCGCCAAAGCCGCAACTTGATTCGCCCTCAAAAGTGAAGAAAATGAGGAAAATGAAGATCCAATCATCTTCATGAGCTCTGAGCTTTCTGGGATACATTTAACAGAGCCTAATTCAACTACACCTACGTCAGTTGGAATCAAAACAATAGTTTGCATTCCAGCCGACTTTGCAAGGAATGATCTAACACAATGATCGATTGATGATCTCAATGCATCCGACAACCAAACATGCTTACCCGACCCAAAACACTTCCCAGGGCCCCCTTCTCCTTTAGGAAAGGAGAAGTACATAGATGCTAGAAAGAACATCTCAGTATCCGTAACCTTATCTAATCCGAAAGCATAACTGTCCTCATCCGAACCCCCAAACAAAGTGTGCAATTTCTGGAGAACTCTTTTTCTCATTCTTTGTTGGGATTCATCTCCGAGTCTTATTTTGAGAATTCGAGTAACTTCGGACTCCTCATCTTCGCGAGGCTCTCGACAACACCCGTCCCCCCATCCTAAGACTAAGTCTCCAGATTTAGACCTAGAAAGCTGCCAAAAGATTGCATAATTCCAACAAAAATTGGAAGAATTAGGGCGCTCAACAAGATCTGAAAGTTTATTCTGCAAATTTTCATCATTTCCCATAGCCATTAATGAACATTCAGCAGAAACAGAGCTCGACATCAAGTAATCGAAAGCCCTAGTCCCCATAACCGCAGCAGCCATAGCCTTATCCTCATCGTTCCAGGCAACATCCCCCATACTAAATCCTACTTTCATCCTATAAAAAATATATAAATAAAAATCAACTTAAACGGCAGAAAATTGAAGGGGGGAAAAACCAGTCTATCTCAATTCAATTCACCAATCTTAAATCAGACATGCTCAAATATCCAAAAACCAATTAAAAAATCAACTCAGAAAGACAAAATTGAAGGAAACAAATTCAAAATCCAGTCTATCTCAATTAACAAATTCACCAATCCCAAATTAGACACGTATAAAAAGAAACACAGAGTCTCAGCTTTTTCAAGTCTATTTAGCAGAAATTCAACTAGCAATAACTCTTAGTCTCAGATCTAAAAGTCACAAATCTACACTCACACATGCAAGCAATAAAACATATAAATAAAACCTAATAAAATTCAAGTAAAGCAGAAAAGCAAAAGAATACATGAAGAGAAGAGAAAATTAATTACCTGTTCATTCAGTTTCCCAACTTCCTCAAAAGGTCAGCATTACTAGAAAGAAAATAAATAAAACTTTGTTCTACAAATTATCACAGGTTTGAGAATTTGAGAAACAATTATGAGCTTTGATTGTTTATTTCCCTCTTTTTCTTTTGCAGAGTGAAGAGAAGGGAGAAGAAGAGGTGTGCGGTGTTTGGGGGTATTATTTCCTTTTTTCTATTTTGTTTATTTAATTTTCTTTGCCCAACCGCTGCATGTGTGTGAAGTTTGGGAATGTGGTTAGAAATGAACAAAAGTTAACCATGGTTAGGTTAGAGGAAAACAGAGAGAAGTTTGAAAAGTAGTCGGCAAGATTTCTGTGTTGTGTTTCCTTTTTTAATCTTTTCAAAGTAAAAATTAGGTCTTCGGAAACTTCCTTTTTACTTAATAATACTTACTACTATAATTTATGTATTTAAAAATGAAAAAATAGTTCTTTATTGAATTTCTGATTCGACCAAATGATTCCTTCGTCTAGTTTAGGTTATACTTAGAGCTTCAAGCATAAGAACTACTCGATCTGATTAAAGATGTTCGAGACCAATAAATAAATTCATAAACAATTTCAAATATATTTGGATTTTTTTTTCTTTCAAATTGGCTCGACAATCTCAGGTTCGAATTCCTGTTGGGAGAGGTTCCCACATTATGTGTCCGACGCGCCTCGAAACCAAAGATAAAATAAAATAAATATTAGCCTTCGTGTACTATTTTTACATATTTCGCATAGTAGTACAATTAATTAAGTAAAAAGATATTTATAATTTATAGCTTGAGAGTTACAAGTTTAATGTTGTGAGAAAGAGTTTTTAAACTTTAGAATTATTTAGTAAATTGTAAGTTTTTGGTTTGTGCATTTTTTTATTATGACTCAAATGTATTGTGTCATAAAGAAGAATTTATTTGTTGAAGAGAATATAGAATATGTTTCATCGGAAAAGACACTATAATTAATTAATTAAGAGGACAAATTAATTACTTAAGTTAACAATGAGTTTTTTTCTTTTTAGGAACCTAATAAAGCTTTGGAATGAAATACGAAATTAGCATTCCTAGATCGTTCTCAAATCTCCAATTAATTACAGTTTGTCTACTAAATTAGTGGCTTCAATTTTCATTACTACTGATAGGAAACCAATCTCCAAAAATTGAAAATAAGAAATAGAATAGGTGTCTTGATTCTATTCTAGTACTATTTACTAGTATTATTTATCCATTGTGTTTCTTAGAATCAGCCAAAAATAGCAACTACATTTATATATATATATAGATATAGAAAATTATTCATATTGTAAATGCGAAGCAGTGATCGAGAGAAAGGGATAAGAATTATCTCCTTCACATGGTATGGGGCTAATGGGGGGCTATGTTATCTGCTGAATATTTTTATTTATTAGATATTGTCCCACTTATCCAAATAATTACTCCTATTATTTTTCCATTTGTATTTTTCCAAGGTCACCTTTTCCTTGTTAGTTTTTCCATTTTTCCATTTTTTTTTTTAACATAAATATTAATTCTTTTAAAAGTTACTATATCACATAACTGAATTAATTATAGATAGAACATTTGAAGACGGGGGAAAATAATTATTTTCTTTTAGCTCTAATTAAAATAGTGTGAGCAATCGAAAGACGAAAAAGAAAAAGGACAAGAGTTCTATAATTAAATATATAGCATACAAATTATATAAGAAGAAAAAACAATACGTAAACGTACGTACGGTGTGGGCTGAGAATATTTTTCAATATAATACTGTGGGTGGCTCTACCCACTTTGGTTGGCCAGCAAGTCCTCAATTTTTTTTACTGTTTAAGACAAAGACTGTGCTACTAATTAATATTATTCGAACAAAGTAGTCACAAATCACAATATGTAAAAATGTTTGGACTAAATCATTCTGAAAACATATTTATCGTATCATGTAGTAATTTTTTTTTATATATATTTATACTAAATCGATTTTTTATGGGATCCAACAACAAAATTAATTAAGATACTTGATTTTGTTTCAAGCTCAATCGAGTTTAGTTTATACATGTTTATCGAATAGAATAAATTTGAGTAATTTTTACTAGATCTCTTTGGATTCTATTTTAATTCGCTAATCAAAATATCCGTAGCTCATGTTCGATTTCATCAATCCTTTCTTAAGCTTAAGCTCAATGTTTTAAGCCTGATTCATTCACATACCTAACACAAACATAATTACAAAAAATCGATATAATATAAATAAATTAAGCTGGGTTACTTATTCACATGCTTAACTCGTTTACGCCCCTAATCGCGGCTTGTCAACTTATCGCCGGGTTGCAAATTTTGGACACGTGTGTTTTGCTGTAATAATTCTTACACGTTTCAAGTTGGGCCCAAACCTCGATTTCAACGAGCCCGTGAAACGCACGTGACAGTAACGTGAAACAATGCGTGCTGGGGCGTAAGGAGCACGTGAAGAGCATTTAATAATATTTGGACTCCCCGCTTTTACCGGCTTTCAATTAACTACTGTTTTGGTTGCTCTAACGTGTTCGGCGTGGGGACTTAAATGGCTTTATTATCCACTCCTCCAACTAACTTGTTTTAGCATTCTTTACAATTTCATTATAAATTGCAATTTGTTAGCATTTAATTGCAGAGTTTTTATTCTTTTAATAAATAAAAACTTAGAAGTATTATTTGGACAGTGCAGTGCATTGATGTTTTAATCATGGATTAAAATTTTCTTTCGAAGCATGTTAGCTTGATTCTTGAACTTCAAATATAAAAACGTTAACTATAATATTTTTCCTTGCATTCAATTACGCAACGTTGAACTTTAGTTTTTGTTCATTTTCGTTTTAATTACTAAAATTCATAAATCAAACATAGTCTTAGTAAAAAGTCAGAAACTTTTTGGAAAAATTGTAAACATAAGAAATACATTAAAGTATAAACTACACCATATTTTCATTTTGTTTGACTAAAAACATAATATTTTCGCTATTTTCTGCAAAAACTTAAGAAATTCATTGAAGTATAAATTAAACTACACCATGTTTTTGTTTTGTTTAACTGAAACATGAACTTTTCAATTTATTCAACAGAAACGTAGCTAAATTTTGATCCATGATTTTAATAAGTGATAAGTGAATAAAGATCAATACCATCCTATTAATAACTACTTAAATACAATAAAGAATATTATGATTGAAAATCTAACTAAACTTTTCTTCTAATTTTTCTCCAGGCTATATTGTTATCATGAGATACTACTAGGAATGTAATCGAGCCGAGTAGTACCGAACGACACACTGTTCAAGCTTGGTTTGATTTTTATCGAGCTTGAAATTTTGTGTTTGAGCTTGGTTTGATTTTCAATCGAGCCGAGCTCAAACGAGCTTTTATCGAACGAGCTCGAGCCGAGTATCGAGTAGTTTGAAATTTTACATGTATTTTTTTTAATTTTTAGCTTATCGAGTCGAGCTTCAAAAGTTATTGAACGAAAAAAGATGTTCAAGCTTGTTTGATTAGTGTGACGAACCGAGCTCAAACGAGTTTTTATCGAACGAGCTCGAGTCGAGTATCGAGTAGCTTGGTTTGATTTTCAGCCCTAGATACTACGGTATACTGACTTCGAATCTAATATCTGTTCAATTAGTGAACAAATTATTCATTCTCGAAATATTTTTTGTTTTAAAGTCGTAATTTTTTTAATTTTTTTTAGATAATATATATCATTAACAAAATTAAACGGAATATAAGATTAAAAAGCAATTGAACTTTGCCTACACCGCTAGTGTTCCGTATACTTCCAAACAGCCTGGGTAATTGTAACATAAATGACGTATACACAATTACACATGTATATGATCTAAAGTCATAACTCAATTCAATTTTTAGCACAAGAAAATATATATTTTGCCCATCAAATTCACTACTAAATTTGTGTAGGTAATTTCATATTTGGAAGGTGTATATTATGATTATAAATGACATATACTCATAAAAATATAATATTAATATATAAATAATGCAATTACCTACAAGAAGGAATATTCTATTTGAATATGATTTGCGGTATTGTCATAGCAAAGAATGTTGCTGCCAAAAAAATATTTTTAACAAGGCTAATTTACCCTCTATTTATTTGGAATGTGCTAAAAAATTTAATACCAAAAAATATTAAATTTTTTTTGATATACTCAAAAAATTGTTACCTATGTTTGATTTATTTTGCCAATCTTTTTTAATTGGGGTGGAATGTGCTAAATTTTTTAAATTTACAAAGTATAAAGTGTCAATATTTAATATTTGTAGGGCATTTTCAAAGTGTAAAGTGCCAAAATATATTAAAATGACTATTTCCTTCCACTAGCAATTTTTTTTTATAAAAACACACAGTAAAATGCAAAATGCCGAATATATTGTATTTCCAGAGTGCAAAATGCGAAAATCTCTTTAATACCCTACCACATAATTTCCTTGCACTCACAGCTTTAAGTTAATCATTAGTCATTACAATCTTCAATACTACAACATCAACATTCGAAATCAAATGAAATAATACATACCACAGTAGTACTAGGTAGTTCATGGAGCAAATTTTAAGTTTAGTTGTTCCATAATTCTATATTAAGGTTACTCAGCTCACATATTTTTTTTTTATTATATATATATAAATATTCGAGGATATATGATTTCATACCTCATATACATAGAAAAACTGGATTAATTTGATATAAATTAACTTTTATGTCCTGACTCGTTCTTAAATGATTTTATGTAATTTGTTATTCACATTATGATAAAACAATATTTTGGGAAGTGATCCCGAGTGGAATAATATTAATTAAATTGCTTGATTATTCCTGTAAAAATAGTATGTATCGTCAAATTCTTGTAGTAATTATTTAGAGGTTTTCATGCAAGGTGAATAGGAAAATTATATCATTAGTGACTTTGGAGCAGGAGTGTGCAACAATATAATGTTGAATTCCTTAATTAGAAGAATTTGAAGGAGATAGAAAAGGAAAATATATAGTGTGGTGTATAAGGAAAATAATAATTTTCTTATCGTATAATTTCCAAACTGAAAGTTGTATTTATCATCAAATATAAATATTACTAAATCATTTTTTTATTCATATTGGGATTTTATGCACTAGCTACTTGAAGGAGAACTTAGATATTACTATTATTATTATTATTTATTATTTTTCTTTCCAAAACGGTAATTAGGGCAAATCATTATAGTAAATTGAATGCACTTTGAATCTTTCACGTTTCTCGTGGGCCTTGTATAGCTGCGGATTTATTAGAACTGTTCAATACAAATCACACGGTTCACGTGTCGTTTGGTGAATAACTTTTCTCACATGACGCGCTTCACTACTCTGGTGCTCTCCACGCGACACATGGTCAAAAGGTATTAATATTTTATAAAACCTACCGACTTCACTAACTCATCATAAACCAAGGTTAGTTATCTGATACTTTTGTTCCAAACTTCCATCATTAGGCATGTAGCTAGACCCGAGAAATATAAGTAGCATAAAAGGTAGTGCATGTTTGTTTGGTGTTTGATAAAATATTTTAGGTGAGTAGTGAAAGTTTGTGAAATAATTCACAATTTACGTAATATTACTTGTTTTAATTTTGTGATAGTGATTTGAAAAATAAAATAGGTTTATGTTTTTATTTTTTAAGAATTAACTAGGTTGCAAGTGTGAGATATGCAACACTTTATGTCAAGTCGAAATGAAAGTATAAGAGATGAGTTACTTTATGTCAAATCAAAATAGAGTTTATATACGTTCTTTTTAAAGATAAAAAAAATGTTGTTTGTTTGATTTTGAGAATATTGAGAGATGATAAATTTATTTCGAAAAATAAAAAATATTTATTTCACTTTTTCCAAACACAAAATAATTTTAAGAAAAGCCAAATAAACAGGTCCATACATTTTCATATGCTAAATATTGAATTACTGCAAGTTTCGCAATATGTCATCACACGTTCTAATAATTTTTGTCTAAATAAATAATCCCATAGATTTTTTACGTGTTATAACTTTTTATTTTTGGATACAGTTGATCGAATAATTTGACTAAATTACAAAAATTATTATAAATAATAAAATTACTCTAGTTATTCAATTAAAATATATATTAATGTTTAAAACATCACAACTATATTAAAAATATAAATAATTTTATGTCACTTAAAAAATGAGTAAATCTTAGACCATCTCTAAGAGCATCTCCAACCCGGGAGGGGGGGTGGGTGGAGATGGGCCTAGCCCACTTCTCCCGGGTTGGAGATGATACAGGGCGGTCGCCCAGGTCTGTGAGCTGGGCGATTTACAGCCCAGCCCACAGCCCTGCTTCTGGGACGCGCTGATTAGCACGTCCCACACACATTTCATCAGGTGGCGCCACCTGATGCATTTTTTTTAATTAAATTTAAAAATAAATATTAATAATTAAATTAATAATAAAAAATTAAAAAAATTAACTACAAATTTTAACAATACCTTATTTATTTTAATTAACTAAAAATAAAAGTTGCATTTAATTATAAAAATTATTGTAGGTTTAATAACAATTTATTTTAAATTAAAGATGTAACATTATTAGATATAAAAATTTGCCATGAAAGTAAAATTAATAAAAATTATAGTATAATAAAATTCTTATCCATTATTAATTTTGAAATTAATATTACTTATTTTTAAAATTATTATTATTATTATTATTACTACTACTACTACTACTATTATTATTATTATTATATTATTATAGATAATATAGGTGAGAGTGGGGAATTTTTTTTTTTTAATTAATTGGAGGAGATAGCCCTACCGGTTGGAGATGATGCTCAGGGGGGTGCAGATTCCCCGAGTGAAGATTGACACCCCAGGACTGTGAATAACCCTACGGATTGGAGATGGCCTAATAGTTGGGGGCTCATCTAAGCCTGCCTTACTCCTCTCCAATCGGTCTTACTAGCCTTGAGCCCTTAATAATAACTATTATTCCACTCTTTTTTAACTTTTCACCACTACTCTCATCATTATTTATACTTATTAAATTACCATAATTATAGTAATAGAATAAGAATAACAAATTATAGTAAATAATAAAAAATTATAGTAAATAGCAATAAAAATAATAATAATAAAATAAAAGTTGACAAGGACACCAATTTTTACAACAATAGAAAACAACAACACTTATAATAAGTGGTTCTAACTTAAAATTGATCAAAATTATTGTTGCCTATATTTAAATCACTAAAAATTTGATTTTAGTAATAAAATTTTACGTGACAATGTTAAAGTTGTCACTTCTTTTATATATATATATATATATATATATATATTAAGTGACAAGAACTCAAATATTATCACTAAAATGATTTTCATAAACATTCTAGTGACAAGAAAAAGGGGACTGGACAATACATTTAAACAAATGACTATGAGCCCCAAGCCCAAGGCACCTCCACTAGAGATTACTTTAGTTCCAATGAAATGTATACTCCTTAATTAATAAATAAGTACTAGTAACATTTCTCGGTTATTACAGTGAGACAACACAACATGTTATAATGTGTTCTAGATACTTGGGAGCTATTTACCTTTACAAGCAATAACTGATTTTTCTTTTAGCAGATGTCTATGTCCTATTTGTCTAGTTTGACATTTTCTTTTAGTTCTTTCGCAATCAGAACAAACCTATTAATAATGCTTACTAACACCCTATTCTCTAGCTTCCTAATATCCTATGCTTAGTAGTTGGTTTACATAATTAATAACAATTTAATTTTAAATGTTTCGTTTGGTTTGATAAAATTGTAAATAGATAACAAAAATATACTTTGTACTATATACCCATAAAGCACGAAGGCGAAATTAGATATTTATTGAGGTTTAAATGGGTCAAGGAAAATGTAAGTGAATCGGGCTAACAAACTACTTTCTATTCCCGCTGACCCAAGTGAGTCCAAGATTTAGTGAGAAGTTAATTGGAATTGGAATTGGACACGGAATTAATAAATATAAAAGTAAATTTAAAGGATATAAGGAAATGTTTTTCTTAATGCTTCGCTGCCGAAGATAAGAACAAGAACATACATATATAAGTTCAATATTATCCAAAAAGAAAAAGAAAAACATATTTAAGTTCAAGTTCAAGAATTAAAACATGTCTTTATTTCTTAATCATGAGTTTACACCTAAATTCTAAATTATTTTACTTTCTAGGTGTGTTCAATAAGTATGTATCAGCAAATATTGTGTTCAGTTTCTTTTTAATTATGTTTCGGATGCATTATGTAACGTGTCAAATACATATCAGAGTATCAGACTTTGATGTTACATACATGGGCGGATCCAGAATTTCAGAATCGCGAGAGCCAAACTTTGTTATTAATAAAAAAAATTATGCAACTACATGAAGACAAAGTACAATAAAATGCATTTTTGCTACACTAAAATTGTATTCGGCGTTCGTTAACATCATAAATATCATCTAGGATAGAACTAGTATCAACAAATATATATGTTTTCAATATAAATAATCAAATCAATTATTAGCAGAATATAAATTTTATATTTGTTTCTAAATCTATTTCTGACTTTATATTAAGTATATAATATATTATATAAAACCATAATATGCTAATTTCGTTGTAAGTTCTATACAACTTAGAAATAATTAAATCTTATTTTGCTTTACTAAGTAGACAAGAAGCAATAAGGACTATGTCAATTTATGATTTCTAATTAAACAATTACAAATTTTGTAATTGGGCTTTAAAAGAAACAATAAATTAATTAATTATATATATATATATATATATATATATATATATATATATATATATATATATATATATATATATATATATATATATATATGAACTAAATATATTTAATACGTAGGGAGTATGTATTTACCATAACATTATGAAAAAAAAAAAAAAAAATTTCCCCCTCTACAGTAGCTCTGCCCCTGGTTACACACGTACTCCACATTGTATCATAATATTATTTGGAGCATTACCACACTTTATGCGTATTTACCTCTTTGTTTGTTTGTTAGTTAACATTTCATCCGTTTTAAACACTTGAAGAACAATCTTATACACACATTGTTATTTTTTTTACTCGAAATAAAAGTATGTTAACATTTCATCCGTTTCCAAAAAGAAATCCCCATTTATTATCAATTCCATTTTTTTGGAACTCCTTTTCTTTCATCTTCTTTAAAAACTCACATATTAAGCAATTCGCGTGGAAAGATGGCCCACAGTTAGTTATTTGATGATTTTTATTTAGGCACTCAACAATTTTTTTGTTTTGACTTTACAGTTATTTTAGAATAAATAAAGAAAATGAATATTCATTTTTTGAAGGAAAAATTATGAATTATCTTATTTTCAAACCTCTTTTGGTGTAACAATTTTCACTATTTACTTAGAACATTTTATGAAACTGGTAATATGCGTGTAAGTTTTTTATAAAATTATGACCCATAAAATTATCGCATCTTCAATTCTTCATAGACGTGTAATATTGTGCACTTGTTTTTATTAACATACTACTCACTCTTGCTCGCATTCATACTTTTTTATTCTTACAAAATGAATACATTCACGAAAACTGCATAGTACATATGAGAGTTAATGACAGTTTACTCCATGTGATATTTGTAATGTTCAATTTACTTCTATGTAGTTTGAAAAAGAGTATTTTACTTTCTATAATTATATAAAGTTTTACATCTCCTTCATGAAATTTTTATATGTAGCACTTTACCATGTGTTATGATACCACTCCCATGTAATGATAAATGAGACAATTAACCCCCTTGTGTTATGATAAATATGCATTAATTTACCCCGATCCCCATATCACAAAATATTTTTCATGCCCACTCTCAATTTCGACAAGCGAGTTACACTTTCCTGCTGAATGGAGTAAATTGTTCTTTAAATTTTTTACATGGTGTAATGATGCAGAATTTATAAACGCAAGTATACGCAATAACAAATATGATAAGAAGAGTATCGTCTAAATTAACTAATTACCATAAGATCACCCTTGTTCTTATCCAAATTAAACGAATCTTTAATTTTGATTATAACTAAGCCACAATTAATGAAATTAAAATAAATTTTAAATTTATGATGATTAAACCCTAGGATTACAACTTCTTTCAATGTCAAACTAATTGCTCTTATTTTCCCAACAAGTCTATTTCAATTAAGTTTCACTGCTAATCTAGGGTACTTAAGTTTCTACAATGCATGTCTTTCTAGAATATTGTAAAACTAATCCAACTTAATCAAATAGCTGTATTCTTATGCCAATGAAGTTACAAACCCTAATTGTGACTACCTAAGATAATTCCTATCTTAATTGCTAAACAAATTACCCATTTCAATCTGGGTGCATTTCGTACAAAGGTTATCAAATATTAACCTAAAACCTAATTTTTCTCTCCCGATTCAATTAGATATATGGAACAATAGTTGATCAGACTATTGAAATTCAGGCACAAGAATGACTAAACAACATATCTCAATAAAATAAAATAAGTAACAATCAATTCAATCAAAGAATTTCATTGCAATCCTAGAAAAGTAAATATACTTTATAGTTAAAACGGAAATAAACTCAAGAATAGTAAACTTCATGAGTAGAAGATCACAAAAGAAAAATGAAATTGAATGAGATAAGAAAAGAGAAGTAGATCCGTCTTCAAATTTTCAAAAATTGTGTTCTCTCCGATGTTTTCCACGCACCTCAATGATATTTTTTTTGTTCTTGGCGTCTCTTCTTGTCAAAAGGTGTCCCAAGATATGTTTTATCTCTCTTCCTCCACTTAGATATAAGCTTCCAAGTCAAATTAGGATACTCTAATTAAAATCTGGGAAAATCTTATGCCCCAATGGAGAAGTAGTTTCGCCCCAGCGAGGACGCTGTTGTCCAAGATCTTTGTTTGCTTTGTGATTTCGCTTCAGATGTTAAAAAAAATATCAAAGTGTCCAAAATATAATGTTTGATGTAACAATGTAATCACTATCTCAAAAAAAAAAAAAATATATATATATATATATATATATATATATATATATATATATATATATATAATGAGTGAAAAACCCCACACCGAAAAGGGCATAAATAGTAAAAGGAAACTGTACAGAAAAGGGTTCACCTAGATCTCGTGCTGCTTTGCACATGTGATCCTTCCTACCCAGCAAAGGGACCAAGCACTTTTAAGCATTTATGTTATGATCACAATTCACAAAGAGGTTGTTTAAGTAATTAAGTAGATATATATAGGTGCAAAAATAAATATCCCAAAATATATTAGTACTAGACATTTTTTGATGAAAATAAAATTTAATGAGCCTGGACAAATGAAAAAGACAAGGGTATGAGTGATGGAGAATTCAGCTTGGACAGGGGCACAATAGTCAATTAATTGGCACAACGTAATTAACAAAACTCAAACAAAATGATACTCAATATAGTACTAATAAAAAAGATTTGAAATGGAGCAAGCACCGGGACCGGGTTGTAATACTGGTACCTCTCCTAAGCCCATGTACCGTGGCGTGAGAAAACGACGCTGGGGAAAATGGGTATCGGAAATCCGGGAACCCAGAAAGAAAACCCGAATATGGCTCGGGTCATTCCCCACACCCGAAATGGCAGCCCGAGCATACGACGTGGCTGCCTATTGCTTGAAAGGCAACAAAGCTCAGCTCAATTTTCCTAACGACATCGATCACATGCCACGTCCCTCTACAAGCGCCGCCAGAGATATTCAGGCAGCAGCCGCGCTGGCGGCTAATGTGGTGGCGGAGAAGAGCGTCTCCGGAGATGATTTTTGGGCGGAGATTGAGCTACCGGAGTTGATTGATGATACTCGTCGTCGTCATGATTATCTATCCAAATGGTACTGGATGTCGACTTTTTCGGATTTTTCTACTGATCATCATGCCATATTGCCCGTCGATTAATATATATATATATTCTTCTTTAATTATTGGCTATATATATATATATATATTGAACTGATCAAAACTGGTTTAATTTGTATTTTAGCTGATTGAAAAAAAAAATAGAAACTTTTCGTGGTATTTTCAATGATCTTGATTTAAGTAAATATATTTGCAGATTGTAATTTTGTTCATGTTGTAATATATTTTAAATCTTTTTCTTTTCTTACATGTACGTAGTTTATTTGTATAATCTGTTGATAAACTGTATTCCATACATGATACTACTCCTACTATATTTTGATTTTGAACCAGTACGTACAATGAATTTCAATATATATACTGTTAATTGCAATTGCATGATGATGTATATATATATCTCAAGAAATTAAATCTTATCATCATCAATAGATTCAATACATGTATATATATGAGTGTTCAAATGATAGGAAACCCCAACTAATGCTGCTTATAATTTCAGGTATATATGTTTATAACGAATCAAATTTTGCAGAATTGGTCGATCATCCACTTAATTAATTTTGATATTACGTACACTTCTTGATAGATTTAAGTATCATTAGCACAGGCATACATATATATATGCATTTATTGACAAATATCTCAAATTAAAATTTAATCATTAATTATCTTTTCCTCTAATTTTGGGAAAATCATTTGGTATAGTTAGTTCTCAACCACTGTGAGCTCAGCTCACTAATTAGGAAGTTGAATCTATCTTTATCTAGTAATTTCTTTGGAGTACATTTTAATTAGTGTCATATATATTACAACTTTTTAAGTTAATAAATTTTACTATTACAACCAAATTGAATAGAAATAGAGGCCTAGGCAAATTAAATAATAAAAATATTTCAGTCCACTATATATATGTGTAAGAAAAATGAATTTATTGCACATCATCATATAAACTTGAGTGAATCGCGTTTTTGATCCTCCTTGTGGATTAACTTTTGCACTCTTAATTTTTTTAATATATAGATTGATCCATCTTATCAATGTAGTATAACACAGTAGTCCCTCTTGAATATAAAATACATCACTTAAATTCAAAATATATTCTAAAGTGGACAAAAGTTGGTGTATTTTGTATTTAAGAGCGACTAATGTGTTACACTACATTGATAAGATGGACGAATTTGCTACAAAAAAATTTAAGAAAATAATATATTATAAAAGGGACCAATGTAATACATTACATTGATAAGAAGTACTAATTTACTACAAAAAAATTTAATAAAAATAAAAATATAAAATTTGACTCATAAGAACGGACCAAAAATATTATTCACTCTATAAACATTATATGAAACTCACCACCAAATTCTAAGAAAATCTCTTAGCAGATCGGGCTTTTGACCACGACTCATTTCTTTTGAATAATGGGCTAATTGAAATGATAGGCCCATGTATAAATCGCTCTCTCTCTTTCCTATAAATACATCATATATCACCTCCTCCCTCTTACCCTCAATTTCAAATTCTCTGCGTCGCATTTATATATTCACAGGTATTCTTTTATTTACTCTCTACTATATCATCATCTATATGTTTGTTTTTATAACTGTATATATATCTAATCTTTGCATATATCAATCAGGAAATCTACCTTAAACCCAAGCAGTAAACACACATCCCATCCCTAACGTTATGGAATGGAACCCCGAAACCCAGCAATTTCTATCGCAATGCTTTGTCAACACGCTATCCCCATACCCTGAACCCCGCCGTAGAGCGGAGGCGGCGCTGGCGGAGGCCGCCGATCGACCTAATTATGGCCTCGCCGTTCTCCACCTCGTCGCGGAGTCATCAGTCGATGAGCAGATCCGCCAATCGGCTGCGGTGAACTTCAAAAACCACCTCAAACTTCATTGGGCCCCACATCCAAATTCTCCGGACGTGATTGTTGTGCCTGCCCAGGAAAAGGAACAAATTAAGGCTTTAATAGTTACTTTGATGGTTAATTCATCTTCGAAAATTCAAGCACAACTTAGTGAAGCCCTAACTATTATAGGTAAACATGATTTCCCAAAGTCATGGCAGACTTTGTTGCCGGAGTTAGTCGGTACCTTGGATATGTTGAGCCAGGCCAATGATTATGTTTCAGTGAATGGGGTTTTAGTGTCGATTAATTCGTTGTTTAAGAAATTTAGGTACCAGTATAAGACGAATGAATTGTTGCTCGATTTGAAATACTGTCTTGATAATTTTGCGAAGCCGTTATTGGAGGTGTTTAAACGGACTGAAGTGTTCATAGACCAGGCTGTGCATTCTGGGGTGGGAAATGCTGGGGTTCTCAAGGGGTATATAGAATCACAGAGGTTGTGTTGTAGGATATTTTACTCCCTGAATTTTATGGAGTTGCCTGAGTTTTTCGAGGATCATATGGATGAGTGGATGATTGACTTCAGGAAGTATTTAACCACAAAATATCCTGCACTGGAAGATAGTGGAAATGATGGGCTTGCTTTGGTTGATGACCTGCGTGCTGCTATTTGCGAGAATATTAGCCTCTATATGGAGAAAGAGGAGGATTTGTTTCAGAATTACTTGAGTGGGTTTGTGGAGGCAGTGTGGGCTCTTTTGGTGGATGCGTCGTGTTCTTCTGCTCGGGAGAGGCTGACTGTGACTGCTATTAAGTTTTTAACCATAGTGAGTACGAGTGTTCGTCATACTTTATTTGGCAGGGATGACATATTGCAGCAGATTGTTCAGAGTATCGTGATTCCGAACGTGATGTTAAGAGATGAAGATGAGGAGCTTTTTGAGATGAATTATGTGGAGTTTATAAGGAGAGACATGGAAGGCAGCGACCTTGACACTAGGAGGAGGATTGCTTGTGAACTCCTCAAAGGAATTGCCTTGAATTATAAGGAGAAAGTCACTGAGAAGGTTTCTGCTCAGGTGCAGAGTCTTTTAGCTTCTTTCTCCAAGAATCCAGCTGCAAATTGGAAACACAAAGACTGTGCAATCTATTTGGTTGTATCCCTTGCCACTAAGACAGCAGGTGGCAGCTCAGTTTCCACTGATCTTGTAGATGTTGAGAGCTTCTTTGGGTCTGTTATTGTGCCGGAGATGCGAAGTCAAGATGTGGATGGGTTTCCATTGTTGAAAGCTGGAGCCTTAAAATTCTTTACCATGTTTAGAAATCAGATATCGAAACCTGATGCATTAGCCTTGCTTCCAGATGTGGTTCGGTTCCTTGCCTCAGAGTCAAATGTGGTCCACTCGTATGCTGCCAGCTGCATTGAGAAGCTTTTGCTAGTCAAAGATGAAGGAGGAAGGGCGAGGTACTCAGCTGCAGATGTCGGTCCATTTCTGCTTGCATTGATGACCAATCTTTTTAGTGCCTTGCAGAAGCCAGAATCCGAAGAGAATCAGTATGTGATGAAGTGTATAATGCGGGTTCTTGGAGTTGCGAATGTTTCTCATGAGGTCGCTTTACCTTGCATCAATGGTTTGGCAACAGTTCTTAACAGGGTCTGTGAAAACCCAAAGAATCCCGTGTTTAACCACTACCTGTTTGAATCAGTGGCTCTTCTTATCAGGCGGGCTTGTGAGCAGGATCCTTCTCTCATTTCAGCTTTTGAAAAAGGCCTTCTGCCCATAATGGACATGATCTTAACTAGAAATGTTAGCGAGTTCTTCCCTTATGCATTCCAGCTACTGGCCCAGCTTGTTGACTTGAATCGGTCTCCTTTACCCGGGAATTATATGGATATTTTCACAATTCTCCTCCAGCAAGACTTATGGAAAAAGTCTGCAAATGTTCCAGCCCTTGTTCGCTTGCTCCAGGCCTTCCTCAGAAAAGCACCCCATGAACTAAATCAGCAATTATCTAGTGTTCTTGGAATATTCAACACTCTAGTTTCATCTCCTAGCACTGATGAACAAGGGTTTTATGTGCTCAATACGGTGATTGAGAACCTTGGATATGATGTGATCTCACCCTACATTAGCCACATTTGGGTCGCTTTGTTTAAACGGCTGCAATCTAACAGAACAGTGAAGTTTATCAAGTCACTCATTGTATTTATGTCACTTTTTCTGGTGAAACATGGTTCTCAAAACCTTGCAGGCTCAATGAATGAAGTTCAACCTGACATTTTACGTACAATTTTGGAGCACTTTTGGATACCCAATCTCAAGCTAATTGCCGGGGCTATGGAGCTCAAGTTAACTTCAGTTGCTTCAACGAGACTTATATGTGAATCTTTATCACCATCAGATTCAAAACTTTGGGGAAAAATGCTTGACAGTATTGTTACACTTCTTTCACGACCAGAGGAGGACAGAGTGGAAGACGAGCCTGAAGTTCCAGATTTTAGCGAAAGTGTGGGTTATAATGCCACTTTTGTAAATCTGTACAATGCTGGGAGGAAAGAAGAAGACCCTTTACAAGAAATCAATGATCCAAAGCAATTCTTGGTTGCATCATTAGCAAAGCTTTCTGCTCTTTCCCCTGGAACATGCCCTCGAGTCATTAATGAAAATCTTGAACCTTCAAATCAAGCTGCATTATTACAACTTTGCTGCTCCTATAATCTCTCAATTGTTTGAGACATAAGTTGTCCTATGGTAAGTGTTCGCTAATTTACTGCATTTGTTATGCCTGCATTTAGATATTAAACATTCGGAACAGCTGGAGACTGTTTTGGGTAATAAGATAATGCCATTTGAATGGCTTCATGCTTTTTACTTCTTTCACCTGTTAGAGCAATATGTTTCTGGACATAAATATTGCGCTAAAGTTGCGTCACCTCACCATATTGCTTAAATTGTCGCTTAGAATATAGGATTATAGTTTTTTGTATACCTATTTCAATGGCTTTATAATGCATTTGAGATTCTTTTGAACATCATTGACGTTTAGGTTAAAATTTCCATAAAAGATCTGAACTTGTGGAAGACAAATCTACTAGTAGTGTTACGGATTTAATATATAAAGATATTAACTCAATCCATCCATAGTAAAAGTTTATGCTTTTATGGTACATGTACACCTTCATAGTTTGTTATCAACTTGTAATAATCCTCTCAGAAATAAACTTGCTACGAATTTACCTTTATCTACTTATCTGCTTATGTGGAGAAAATCAAGGTTTCCTTATATATACATCTTATTTCAGCTCTTCATTGAATTCAACATATTCTGTTTGTTGGCATATATTCTGTTAATTTCATACTCTTCTCTGTCATTGTCATTCATTATGAATGATAATGTAATCTTGCGACTATGTCAATTGTCTTAATTTGCTTGTCTGATATTTTTGTACAATTCTTTTTTCCAGGATGAAATATTATTGAAGAAAACACGAAAGTTTCTGGTCATAGTTTATTGGGTCCTATCATTTCTAGTCTTTGTACGCGGGTTTGCAGCACTGTTGCATTTACATCAAGTGGTCAGAATCTAGGGGTTTGGCTTGCCAGTTTATTTTAGCGTCAACATGCATGCATTGCATAGCTTTAAATGAAATTTTGTAAGTTTGTGAAGAGATCATTGAGGCATATAAAAAGACTGTTTCTGAAGGCTTTTAGTGTAAACAATTTATTCTGCTGCGGCTCAATGTCAATTTTATGAAATTGCTGTTAAGGTTAAGCCTTGATTTTCAGTGTTTTAACTGGTCTGAAATATGGAAGTAGTTTGGTTGGGTTTGGTCTCAATAATTAATTTCAGAGGTTTCGCCGAAGCCTTTGAAACTCGATTTGGATAATAGTTTCAATGGAATATTGAGATTGTAAAATATTATCAAATAATAGTTAGTGAATTTTGAAACTTTGAGATATGACTTGGATTGAGGTTTGGTGGTTGGGGTTTGGAGGAGAAAAATAGGTGGTAGATGTAAGATCAATAAATTTATGTGTAAAAATTAGATGACATGTGTCAAATCAATGACTTCATAGGTCTCAAGTAGGATCGTGTAGGTTTCAATTTGTCTAAAACTTGGAGTTTCGCGTGAGATTCCTTCAAACTCTTTACTTGATGAGGTTTAACCAAGTATTAGTGAAGCCTAACCTAGGGAAACTAGATCCATATACATAAGGGTCCCGAGTTCAACTTCTTGCTTCTCTTCTTTTCTCTTAATTTATAGGAAATTTTGGGTATATCAACTTAGCTACTGTTTAGTATATATGGAAATGGGAGAGTAGTAGTAATGATTTGCCGAAACTGAAGTGAGGGTCTGTTTGTTTGCCTTTATGATCTTTTTATAATGGTTTGTTTACTAATGATAATGTTCTTAATAATGAAGACGACCTAAGAGTGATAAACAAATGACTTGGTTTCTTCACATGCTAACATCATGCTAATGACATACATGCGTAAGGCTCTTACATGAAAGCATTCTTACCTTACCTAGATCAGATTTGGTCGAATGCAAAGTAATTACATAGCAAATATAATAAATATGTGTTACATTTGCTTTGTGATTGGATGTAACTCTAAGGAGAATGATCAATCACAAAACAAGTGTAATACATTTACTTGATGGTTGGATGTGTTTGATTAAGGACTTTTCCTTTTTGTTAACTTTATTTTAGTAAATTATTAACTTGTTTTTAAATTGTTTGGAGTCGAAGTAACACCCTATATCATGTTTCTTCTATTAGGTTTTATCCTACTGCGTGTAACTTTTGGACTGCAGTTAGTTATTATGGTGAAATTAAGCAACGGACGAAACAATAATTTTGAAATGGATTTATTAATAATTTGTGTACATTATTTTCAAAAGGTAGAAATTAATGAAGCTATTTTCTAATAATTTATGTTCCTTCGAAGAATTTGAACTATTTTCAGGTCTCATTCTTATGGCACTTCAAAAATAAGAAAAGTTAGCTAATTAATCATCCCACTCTCCTTTATCATATTCCCTTCATTTTGAAATTCATTCAAAATTATAATATGGAATTAACTTTAATGATTTACATAGACATTTGAGTGCAAATAATCCCAAAAAATAGCATGAAGTGAAAGGAAAACAGAGGGATCTCCAATTGGGATCATGAGATTCTCCATCCATCGGATGAACTAATCCAGACAGCGATTAGGGAAGAAATTAAAAGTTGGTCAAACTGTACGGACAAAGGAATCTTCATCCGGATCAATATTATTATTTTAAGGAACAAAATCGAAAGAAAGTAATCCCATTATCCCACTAGTTCCGCAGCACTCAGTCTTTAATTGTACTTAAAATATTTAATACTCCTATTATAAGAGCTTTATTCTTCTTTTCTTTTCTTTTCTTTTCTTGACTAAAAAAAAAAAAAGCTTTATTCTTCAGTTTATATGAGAGATCATAATTTCCTGTTTTTTTATATTTCTCTAGATTATGTGTCAATTCTAAAAATTTGTATTACTAACAAAGAAATTCAAAAAATATGAGAAATAAAAATATCTCTAAAAAAAAAATGTAGCATTTCCAATATGAGAATAAGGTATGGGTATGGGATGATAGAATAGTCCTCCAATCTCTCAAACACATGAAAATATATGATCATAGAAGAGATATTTTAGGCGGCCACACCACAAGACTCAAAATATTTTGCTAAAATAATGTGAAAGTGACATAGCTACGGCTTTTTTGTTTTTGTTTTTGTTTTTGTTTTTATTAAATCAAAGCAATTTATTGAGGCAGGTGGAATTAAGTTTGTCGGAAATTATATAAATAGTTGGGACAGTGTTTGGGAGAAGTTGTTTGTATCATTATTAAGTATACCACTTAACCTATCTCATTTACTATCTACATGGGTTTATTATTATTATATTGTGTTGGTTTGGTTCTTCATATTAGATAGTAGGATAGGTAAAATTCTAAATAATTTATTTCATCTGTGTATTAGATATGTAGAGTGTAATTTAAGATCAATATATTTTAGAAAATTAGAAACGAAAGAGGGGTCAAATGAAACAAATAATATAATATTCAATTGAACACATTAATAGTGACTTGAAAGTACCAAACAAATAACATAGAGTCAAATAGTTCAAAGGACGTGATTACAATCTCATATAGCAAAACGATTCAGAAACTCCCTCAATTAATCTTTTTTTTTCCAGTTCATTTTGTAGGTGCCGGAACAAAACAAAATTATCAACAATTAATATATCCAATTTGGATCGTAAAAAATTATAACAAATTGCATTTTATTGATATAATAACTACTTGAATTTGAACAATTAATTAAACTCCCTAGAATTAAATAAATTATTACATAATTTGAATTTATTGGTCCAACAAAACTAAACTACTGGTTCCATGTTTACACAATTAATTTGAATACATTATTTTATCAGGAACACGAAGCAACCAAAGTAATGAGGTTTAACTAACGTGGAATAAAAAAAAAAGATTCTTACAAGATACCCATACATACTTTAAATAAAAAATTTGTATTGGGGAATTGGAATCCAACTGATAATTTCCCATTAGACTGTCATCAATGGTCCTAACCAATATCTTAAATTTGACAAATTAATGGCATAAAATCTAGTAATCCAAATGGAATCTACAGTCCAAACATAAAGGATCCTCGCCTGATAAGATTCGCTCAACTTTAACTATAATTTCTCTTCTGTTGGACTCATTAATTATATAGGAGAATTAATTTCACCTTTTAAGAGGACCAACTTGTAATTTTTTAAACCAAAATTAACATTATGAAATGAAATATATAAAAACAAAACAAAACAAAATACTTTCTGTTATGCTGACTAATTAAAGGGTCCAAACAGAAATTCATATATACGTACACATTGGCCTGGTGTGCCTCGATCAGATCACTTAGCTTATTCCCAATCCTGAATCCAGAATTAATACATAAATGTCTTTTTTAAGGATACAAATTACATCAATCATCAAATTACAAATCAAAAATTTATTCGAATACAACCAAATTATAAAAGAAAAAATTTACCAACCAACTAGTATTAAACTAGAAGAAAAGACACATTAGTGAGAATTGAACCCATGACCTCTTAATACTGGGACATTTACTTTACCGACGGGCTACGGCCTTATTGGCTTAGAAGGCCAACTGCATTACCATTGATCTTTGCGCTATTGATTTTTTTTTTCCTTTCGAAAATGAGATATTGAATTATATGTGTAGGATCCTCATATCAAACTACTCCTAAAGAACAAATTATCTTATGTAAAATTATATTCAACTTCAAAATGTAACAGTTAACTCTGTGAAGAATATTTGCCATTAAGTTACTATTTGTATATATGGTAATTACGCCACTAGAATATTTATCTCATTTGCTAGAGGTCAATATAGTTGCTTAATTAGCACAAGATGCAAAAGTAGGAATCATATCCTCTCTTTATAATAAGCCCTTCTAAAGTTGGGGTCTTCATCCCCCACCCCCTTCCCCTCTTTTCCCATGTGTTATTCTTGAAAAGGTTTTCATGATCTAGTTTTAAAACACTTGAATTGCATAAATAGAAATTATAAATATAAAAAAAAAAAATTGCATGAATAGGATCTTAGAAGAGATAGGGGCACAATAACAAGTAAAAAATTAAATATCAATAATACTTTTAATATAAGTCATATTATAGAAAAGTCCCTTTTTAATTCTTTAGCTTTTACAAGTTAAATTAAATTGGTTTTGTCTTTAATTAAACCTAGTTTGTAGATTAATTAGCTGATGTACATACATATTGGTACTGTGGTTGATACCCAGTACTAGTTAGTTGTAGTTTGGTCGTAAAAAAATTGTCTGTAAATCTTTAAATTAAATTCTTACTAAGATGGTTCGTTCTGGATCTAAAGATCGATGGGTTATTTGCGCTTACACCCCTCTAAAATATCACTATTTAACAGTTGCTCTCAATTTTTTTTGACAATCACACCCCTTATGTTAACCAACCATCCATTCCACTGATAAAAACTTATTAGATGTCCATTTTAACAACTACATAAAAAGATTAGAGTAATATGAACTTGTGAATATTGAGTATTGATTAATTTTACTAGATCTAATAAAAAGAATGAATTTTTTTATTACCAATAAAAAAGCATACAAAATATAAGTTAGTTTCTTCCCTGCATCATTCTAACCCAAAAATTTGGACAGCGTCGTTAAGTGAATCAATTTCCACAAACTGGTAATATTATATATTAATTAACACACTAAAAAGGAAAGTGGTATTTAATAAACAAATATATAGTCAATTATTAGTACCATTTAGCTAGCAAGTTGCAATTATTGGAAAGGAAAACTAGTTAAGTGAATGAATTTTTCAAGGAAAAGAGCTGGGTCATGGTGTAATAATAAAGAAACTTAGGGGCTTGTTTAGTTGGTAGAGTTTGTTTCCGTGTCTACAATTAGTGAAACATTTAAGCTTAATATAAGGAGGAATCAAATCATGAAATAGTATGATTTGGATCCCACAAAACAAATAAACATATGTTTATTTGTCCTAACATTATTCTCATCCGTGCAACCATTTAGAGTAAAAAAATATGAACTTATGCGTTCTAAGTTGTCGCCTCAAAAATGATTGGCGAAGGTCACTCTTCATAAAGTAATAATACACTTTTCAAGTATCAAATTTTATCATTTTAGTTAAAATTGACGTTCTAATTAATGCCTTTTTGATTGAATGTATAATTAATATATCTAGTATATTAATTATCTGCATTTTCAAGTATACTTAAAATTTATTTTAATGTGTCTGACATATACTATAAATCACGTCAATTTATGAATTTCTCCCAAATTATAACTTAGACTATGTTCCCGAAAAACTAATATAATCTCAAGTTATAAATTTTCATGCATGGACATTTATCATATGACAATTTCAATAGCCGTTTATGTTCATTTTTTTTAGAATACATTCATCATTGATCATTATTTCACCAAAAATCATTTCAATAATTATCCAATTATAAAAAAAAAAAAAATCACATTAGTGAAATTGAACCCAAAAACCTTCTTATATTCACCCAGTTCATATAAATGTGAAAATAAATTAAAAGTCAACCTTTATTTTGATCCCATGAATTTCCTTTGAATCGTGTATGACCTTCCATTGTTTTTTCCAAACATGGGTAATTACTTATTCGCCCTTGGTCACATGGTTTTTGTGTGACTTTTTATTGAACGTTTTTCTTTCTTTAATATACATGACAATATTGCTAACGTGTCGTCAGTTTCATGTGCATAGATAAGAACTTTCTTGTTTTGTTTTAATTTGCATACGATGATGAATGATGAAGTACTAGCTAGCTAGTGTTTATTTTATTTTATTTTATTTATGTATGCATGTGAAATTAATTGGTAAAGTATGCATATATACCAATTGTTCAGTACTAAATAGATTCAAAGAATTTAGTCTGAAGTTAAAAACTAGATAGATATAATTCAACAATTTGAATGACAAAAAAGGTTATTGGTATTGGTATAGGTGGAGACTATACGAATAGCATGTCAATTTGACAAATTTTCAAACTTTGATATATATTATATAATACTACTAAACATGTTATAGAAGACGACTAGAATTCCAAGTCAACTTATAAACTTATAGTATTAATAGTAACATCCACCTAACCTTAGTCAATTAACTTTTGATATATGTCTGAATTTAATGTTACATGCACACGTTTTTTCTATGTTGTGAAAGAAAATTTAAAACATAAAACACTGATTTTAGGTAACACAAAATGATTTCGTGTAAAATTTTGAAATTACGTGTAAAATATTCATTCACCTGTGACCAGTCAACTGTGGTGAAGAACTAAGGACATGGTCCAAAATGATTTATTTAACATAACATGGAATATGTAGAGGTAGAGAGAGAAAACGACATTATATCTTCTGTATGTATAATGTATCTATATATTGTATTTGATTCAGCAGGTGCTGCTGTTATGCGTGAGAGAAAAAAAAAAAAAAAAAAAAAAAAAAAAATACTAATAAATAGGAAAGAGAAAAAGAGGGAGTTTTTTGGGTTGTTTTGGTTACTGAAGAGACAAAAGCAAAGAGTGGTTTTGTAACTGAATAGTGAGAGAACTTTTTTAGCTGGAATTCAATTCTTTCATTCATTACACACATTAAGTGTTGTTTGTTTGTTAATATGTATGGATATATACAAAAACGGGTGGGCTTTTTTTTTTTTTTTAATTATCGATGATGATGTTTAATAGGGGTAGTAGGTTGAAATGCGTGAAACCAGACCCCTTTTCTTTCTTCTTTAACGCTCAGCTCAAGCTTTTATTTGTTTATTGATATTGATTTTATTGGGTTTTACTGTAAATAGGTATATTACTAGTTGAAGTATTGAAAATCCTTTTTTCTTCGAGCTTTGGTTGCTTTTTAATGGCGCATGTTGATGGGCTGAATCGAGGAGGAGGAGGAGGAGGAGATTTTCGTGAAATAGGCGAGCAAATTGGTTCGTTTCTTTTATTTGGGTTTTGAATATTTTAATTCTTAATGGTGTTGAGACACATACACACACACACACACACAAAAAAAAAAAAAAAAAAAAAAGGGGGCCTGGTAAATTGAATAAATATTCACATCTTATTTGTTCATGTGAATTTTGATTAATTTTTCTATGTTCATGCAAAGTTGATATTTAACTCAGAAGGTGAAGAAGAAGAATGTTTTGGTGTGATATGTTTATTTCAGTTGAGAAAATTCTGACTTGTTTTTCTTAGTGTTATAAATTCTAATTTAGTTTTCTTTTTAGCTCGCTCTGTCTCTCTCTACTTCAATTTCTGGGCAATTTAGATTTATTGGACCCATTTTTTCTTACTATATTTTATATTTATGTTGTAGGTGTTGGAAGTAATGATCTATATACAGAGCTATGGAAAGCCTGTGCAGGACCTTTAGTGGATGTACCTTTTAATGGAGAAAGAGTTTTCTACTTTCCTCAAGGTCACATGGAACAAGTAAGCTTTCAATTTCACTTGAGTTTAATTTTTCTATTTTGAGTTTCGAAGAAAATATTAATTACTCTGCAGTTAGAGGCATCAACGAATCAAGAACTGAATCTACAAATACCTCGATGCAATCTTCCTTCAAAGATCCTTTGTCGTGTCGTCGACATTCGATTATTGGTATTGTTTACTCGTAATCTTTTTTTTGACCGATTTTATTTACTTCAATTGTTTTTGAGTATCTTGATTGTGGTATTTTGGTTTTAATTGACAGGCTGAACAAGAAACAGATGAAGTTTATGCTCAGATCACTTTACATCCAGAACCAGATGTAAGCAGGAATTAACTTATTTCAATTATTTGAATACCTTTTATTTCACGATTTTGGACTTAAAATTATGTCTTGTATATACCATATGTGAATATCATAGTTGCATTCTTGTAGCAATCTGAGCCAACTAGTCTTGATAAATCCCACACTGATGAACCAAGGCAAACTGTTCACTCATTCTGTAAGATTTTGACGGCATCTGATACAAGCACTCATGGAGGTTTCTCTGTTCTTCGGAGACATGCCAATGAATGCTTGCCTCCATTAGTAAGTAATTTTTCCTCTTTGTATTGCATTAGTTGGGCTTAGGCATAAAAATTGCTTGCTTTTTGAATATTCGACTAATCACTTACCTTGTGAAATCTACTATACTTTGTATGAGATTTTTTTTCCGTTTGTTTTTCTTTAAAACATAAAATAAATTGAAGTAAAGGGTCACTTCTTTGCGTATTTTTCTATGTTTTTCATACTTTTCTTGCATTCTAGTTTCATTGTGATATTCAAAGCGTACTGATGATATGATGTTCATTATCGATTTAAGGATATGAGCCAACCAACCCCGACCCAAGATTTGGTTGCCAAAGATCTACATGGTTATGAGTGGCGTTTCAAGCACATTTTCAGAGGTATGATGTTTATAGTTGATTCGTGAAACTCATACATGGAGAAAACTACCATCTTTTGTATTATGTTGAGAGTGTGAAATCCCCTTTTTGCTGTCATTAGGTCAACCAAGGAGACACTTGCTTACCACTGGTTGGAGTACATTCGTCACTTCCAAGAGATTAATTGCGGGTGATTCTTTTGTTTTCTTGAGGTAGTTTTTTGGTTACAAAACTACTACCTTCTTTTTCCACAATTGACAAATTCTGTCTTTTATAAACTTTGATCTTGAAATGCAGGGGTGATAATGGGGAATTGCGTGTTGGAGTTCGTCGTCTTTCTCGACAACAAAGCTCCATGCCGCCTTCTGTGATTTCCAGCCAAAGCATGCATCTTGGAGTGCTTGCCACGGCATCACATGCTATTATGACACAAACTCGATTCCTGGTTTACTACAAGCCACGGTATGGCTCTCTCTCTCTCTCTCTCTCGATGTCCTCTGATCTTTATCTTTGAAGATAATAGTTACCTCTCGTATGTTGTGATTGATCAGGACAAGCCAATTCATTGTTGGGATGAATAAATACTTAGAGGCTATGAGTCATGGATTCTCAATCGGTATGCGATTCAAGATGAGATTTGAGGGAGAGGATTCTCCTGAAAGAAGGTTCTTTGTTCATTGCTTTCTATAATGCAACTTTCAAAAAAAATTAATCTAATTCAAATTAAATATATTCTATTCAGGTTCACAGGCACTATTGTTGGAGTTTCAGACTTATCTTCGGAATGGACAGACTCTAAATGGCGGTCACTTAAGGTTAACAAACAAATTTAAGTGTATTCTTTTTGTAAAAAGCTAAGTATTTTTTCAGTTTCTAAATTGATTTCCTCCATTAGATTCAATGGGATGAACCAGCAACTTTTCAACGGCCAGAAAGAGTCTCACCATGGGAGATAGAGCCTTTTGTTGCTTCTGCTTCTGTAGATGTATCACAACAAAATATGAAGATCAAAAGACCTCGACCACTTGATCTACCTATAAAAGGTATGGACCATTTTCTTTTATATGCACCTTAAAATATTTCATCAAGGCTATGTTTGGTTCGTGGATTTTCTTGCATTAAACGGTAGAACTTTGGGTTTTATTTTTTCTTCATTTTCATTTTGAATGTAGAAACTACCACCAACTCTGCTGTGTCTCCTCTATGGTATCCATTAACTAGTACAAATGACATACAAAGCAGTGAAAATCAAGTGTTCTGGCCTCCAGTGCAGAAAGATAATAAAAATGTTATTCCAGGTTACCAATCTCCCATCTCATCAAGGCAAAGCCATTGTCACCACCAAATAGAAGGGATAAAAAAGACCGAAATTTCTTCAGAATGTCGGTTATTTGGCATTGATTTACGGAATAATTCAAATAAAATTCTTCCAGAGGCAAAGGATTTGTCTTTTCCTCGTCCAAGTATGGACATTGTGAATGCATTAGAAGAAAAAAAGAATGTCCAGTTAGGGGTTTCTACTAATGATATGCAGGGCAAGCACTGTATTTCTTCATCTTCAAGAACTCGAATCAAGGTAACTTCACTGTATTTGATGAACTTCTGTAAAACGCATTGGACTTTTATGTATCCTTATTTTTTTTTTCAAGGTTCAAATGCAAGGGATTGCGGTTGGAAGAGGCGTGGACTTGACCTTTTTTAAAGGCTATGATGAACTTATTACCGAGCTTGAGAATATGTTTGAGATTAAAGGAGAGCTTCTTCCTAGAAACAAATGGGAAGTAGTTTACACCGATAATGAAGGGGATATGATGCTTGTAGGCGATGACCCTTGGCCGTAAGTAGTTTCATTCAAGCTCTTAAAAATCGAATAATTCTGGAGTGACATAAAAAATAACCCCTATGCTTTGCTTAATTAGTGAAAAACCCCTTGTGCTATTTTTTTTTTTATTGACAAAAAACTCCCTCTCATGCCGGAAGACATTTTGCAGGTAAAATGACAATAACCCCCAAAAATGCGAATACACCCCTCTTACTCTAAAAAATTATCGATATTCCCCTTGTTAACTATGAAAATTGGCAATAACCCCCTTGTTCACTTGAAAAATCGACAATAACCTCCCTATTGACTTGTTAAGGGATTTTCAAATGGAGTTTTTTGCTAATTAAAAACTAACACAGTGGGGTTTTTTGCTAATTATAATAACACAGGTTTTCTGCCAATTAACCAAAACACAGGGGGTGTTTTTTCATTTAGCTCAAAAATTTCTTATCAAAACATGTTTCATATGAACCCACTCAACTTTTTGGCTTTATTTGATCTTTTTCTAAAACCAGTTTTTGGTTCTTCACTAATTTGCAGGGAATTTTGTAAGATGGCTAGAAAAATTTGCATATATTCTAGTGAGGAAGTGAAGAAGATGAGTCCTCGATGCAAGCTTCCTTTGTCTTCTCTAGATGGCGAAGGCACAATTTTAAGGTTAGAATCGGAACGAAAACCCGAAGCGTAAACTTTGTATATCCTTATTACATTTACTTTTCTCGTCTTTTAAGGTTTGGTTAGGTTTGGGGTATACAATATGGTAGTTGTGCAGTGCTCGTTTTTTGGAGCTGGCTTAAGTAAGTGAAGTAGGACTGATGGGATGTAGAAAGCAACAAGTGTTATGTTAGTGAAGAATCTCTATAAGAAGAATTGTAAATATGATGTTTGAGGCGCGTGTTTGGTGATGTTTTTTTAGTTATTTGAATTTTGTATTGAATGAATGTATACAATGCTCTTATCTTTTGATTTGATGGAAAATTTGCAGTCTTTGTATTTTTGTGTGTGGACAATTTGCTTTGATTGAGATTCAGAGAGTATATATATAGTGAGGATTTTGGTTTATTGGTCTGGACATTTTAAGCTAGGCAGTGGTCCTTAATTGGCATGCAAGGTTGTTCATTTTGTGGTCCAAAACTATATTTTTTTTTACTCTGCTGTAATATATTATGCTAAAATTGTTGTTTTTTTTTTTTTGTTTATACTTGGTTTGAGTTTAGGTAAGATTTGTTTTGACTAAAGTGGTAGTAATGTAGCTGAAGAAAGACTTGAGGCTCATATATATGTTATGTTGTTCACGAAAGACTTGAAGTATATTTTTCATTTATTTTTTTGATGATTGGTGGTAGTATCTTAAATTCCCAAAAGAAATACAATTACTTAAATGCTAAATTAAATTGATTGTGATATACAATCAAATATTTAGTATGCCAACTGTCGGTCCATTACAAAGTAATCTTTTATCTTTTCAATTTAGATATATTTGGTCCTAATTTCAGTTCAAAATTGAAAAAATAAATCTTAGAAGCTGAACATGATAACGATTATTTTTTAGACAAGTTTTATCTTATAAATTAGCTACAAGATCTCGAAAAACACGCACCCGTAAACCTTTGAGAGAACAATTTTTTCTTTTTTTCTTCAAAGAGACAATATCTGATACTAATGAATATTACAATTTTATTATTAGACTTTAATCCTAAATAACTTAAAGGAAGTATCTCTCTTAGAGAAGTTGAATAACTCCTAAACTTGTACGCAAATAAAATAACAAAGTTAAGGAAATTAAATTAAAAAAAAATATAAGAAAACCTAATTACTAGAGAAATTAATAATAAAATGAATAGATTGTCTTAAATGTCATTGAATTAATCTTCCACGAATCTTGTCAATTTGTCATTAGTGAATTATGGAGTATATTACAAGCTAAGCCCATGTAGAGGTGGGTTGAAAGTGTAATTGGTCGTACTTTGTGGGTTATGTAATTTCACATTTGCATGAGTTGTTTTCATCAAGATTTTTTTGCCTTATGAGGTATATTTAATAAACTGATTACTTAGTTGCATAATTTCTTTTTCCACGAAGACTGAAGATTTTATTCTCTATATGTTCAAATTCCTTCTTTTTTTTTTTTTTTTTTTTTTTTTTTTAAGAATAATCTACATGATAAAATTGACCAAAGAATGAAAGTCAGAAGTCGAACATCAGATTTTTCTATTTTCTGAAAACAAGTTGAACATCAAATCTGGTGAACGACACCTTTTTTTTTTGAGAAGAGATGATTTCATTAATGATGTAACTCGGAGTTTACAATATTAAGGATAGAAGAAGGTAACAAATCCGATAAAAACGAAGTAGTAGAACTTAATCTAGCAATCTCATGTGCCGCTCGATTTGCTTCTCTAAAAAACATGTCAAACTTTGAAGACTTCGAATTCACTAGCCAAACGTTTAATATCCGCAATAATATTGCCGTAAATTGTATGAGACCCCACATCACCTTCAATAGCAGCTATAATATTACTCGAATCACCCTCCAAAATGATCTTATTCCAATTATGGTCCCGAGCAAATTCCAATGCTTTAAAAGCCACCATCGCCTCAGCTGACAAAGGATCCAATGGCAGTGAAAAACAGGAAGAAAACCAGCCCAGACAGTCACCCGAGGCAGATCTTGCAAGACCCCCCAACCCGCAACAAGTAGCTCCAACTAAAGAGGCATCAAAATTAATTTTTGTTACATTCAAAGGAGGCTTTTCCCAGCTGATATCACGTCCTTGGCTGCCCCCAATTACTCTTGGCTGGAGAACCTCCAATTTAGCTCCTTTCAACACATGCAAATATCTTTTTGCAAAAGAAACCGTCTCCAAAGCCGAACCATATGCGTCCTCAAAAAACCTCTTGTTTCTAGCGTGCCAAATTGACCAACAAATAACAATGCAAAGTTCGAAATCTACTATGTCCAAATCCTTCCTCATATCTAAAAGCCAATCTAAAAATGAGGTACTTTTCGGAAAATGAATAGACCATGGTATACCACTTAGTGCCCATACTTGCCTAGCGAAAGTGCATAGCGAAATACACTGGAGTGTATTTTCCTCACTGTTGTGGCAGATTTCGCACGTACCCAATTCCAAAATTTTCCGTTTCACTAGATTTGATGAATGATACTTTCACTAGATTTGGTGAATGATACTTTGATGGTAGACTATTTCATACAATGTTTTGTAGAATTGAGCTACAATTTCAATTTGGATGAGGCTCCATGAGTTCAACTCCCACGAATATGATTATTTTCTCTAGTTTCATATTAGCTTTTCTCTAGTTTAATACTAGCAATTAATTTACTTTGATATCATTGTAATGATTCGATTCGATATAGTGTTTGATGTAACAATATATTCATCATCTCAAAAAAAAAAAAAATAACAAAATTATAAATCCGTTGTATCATATAACGTCATGGAACAAAATTTCGTTTCGAGCGTATATTTCGGTCAGTCAAATATTGGAAACTTATCGAGACTTTTCGGAAATGTTTCGAAAATAATAAGGAAAAATTGTAAAAAAGCTACTAAATTTAGAAAAATAACAGATTTTAAGGTGAATAAATAGTTTCGGAATTACATCTTGTTTTCGTTTCGCTTGATTCAAGAATGGAAACTTTTCGATGTTTTCGAGAGAATTAGAACCATGGATTACGTTATATTACTTCTACAAACAAGCTATTGTATATTAGTTTAAATGTATATATATTAAAGCTATAAAAGGTGTATATTTTTTCTTCTTTCTTTTGCTTTTATATATATTTGTATTATTATAGTAAACTTCACCAGTAACTCTTCCTTCTACCAAAATAAAAAAGAAGGGTAAATACCACTTTTGGTCCCTCTTATCATTAACTTTTTACAGAGTGGTCCCTTTTATGTTTTTTTTCCCACTCTAGTCCCTACTATGAATTATTTGTTTCACTTTAGTCCCTACTATGAATTATGTGTTTCACTTTAGTCCTTATCAGGTGGTTCCGATAACACGTGACATGCATATGAATATTTTTCAGGGCATTTTCGTCCGTTCACTATTGAGACTATTTGAGATATTGTTTAATTAGTGAGCAATTTTGGTGTTTGAAAAAGATTTTAGGAAAAAACTTTAGTTTGGAACGAAATGTACGATTAAGTTCGATTGGAATGAAAGCCTAGTTTGGAAATTTAGTTTTTTTTTAAATAATTAGAAAAACGAAAATATCCATGTTAGTTTACTTGAAATGATAAACACTACAAGAAAAATGGATTTTAGTGACAAAATATTAGGTGACATTGTTGAAATTGTCACTTTTTGCATACATTTAGTGATAAAAATATTAGTTTTGTCACAATAATAATAGTGACAAGTGCAATAGTGACAAAATATACTTTTAAGTTGTCACTAATGGCTATTAGTGACAAGTTTATGAAACTTAAGTTGTCACAATTGACAATTAGTGACACCCTTTCAGTGATAACCTAGTGACAATAAATATTGTCACTATGATTTATTGATAACTTTTTAGTTGTCACTTTTGGGGTATCACTAAAAGTCAATAGTGACAACTTTTTCACATTTCTTGTCACTAGTGTGTCTATATACATTACTTTAGTGACAATATTTAAATTCTTGTCACTTTGTTATTTACTATTTTGTCACTATAATTTAAATTTTTTGTAGTGAAAATTGCCCTCATGAGCATATCACATGTCATCGGAATCGCCTTGGACCACTTGAAAAGGACTAAAATGAAACAAATAATTCATAGTAGGGACTAACGTGGAAAAAAAAACATAAGAGGGACCACTTTGTAAAAAGTTAATGATAAGAGGGACCAAAAGTGGTATTTACCCAAAAAAAATTAGTAAGTATGGGCCTGCTGCTATATATACGTTTACGGTTTATGGCTGGGAACTAGGACGGGCCTCAGTTGGCCCAATGTATGTATGCCTTTTAGTCCATTATATTTTGATTTTTAAAATTAAAAGATTTAAACAAATTAAGATTCAAATTTGAGTAACAACGTACATCAACATATTATTATTGTTTTGTTTAATCCATGCATAAAAGATCATCTGATCTTGGGTGTTGAATTTCAATGAATGTTCCAAAGCAAAGAAAGAAATAAGAAAAATTAAAGGTAATTAAATAGACAGACCAGACCACCTAGTTAGTACTACTTTACTGCCATCACCCCTTTGCCTTTGCCTTTGCATGTTCATATCTTTAATTTGAATTTGAAATAAATATTAAAAGGGATATATAATTCCCTTTTCTCTCATTAATTATTTGAATTTCAAGATTAATGAATATGAAAAGCCAGTTTGTTCTTTATACTCTAATACTTGTCTCGCATTTAAAATTGATATTTGGCATCTAAAATCAACGGGCACATCCAAAATTACTTCTTTTATTTTATTTTTTTTAAAAAAAAAGAGAGAGAGAGAGAGAGAGAGAGAGAATATTAATAATAAGAATATTGACAATAACATAGAGTGAAAACTTAGGAATGAAAGAATTGTCAGATCCGATGTTGCGTTGAGCAGGTAAAGTCCAAGTGATGGGTCTAAATCCTTTCCTGAAAGAAAAAGAGCTGACGTACGTACATTTGCTATATACTACATTAATATTAATTAATAGAATCCAATGCATATATATTATTAATTACAAGAAAATGGAATGAAAGGTTGAAAAAGAATGGATATTGCATCCTTTTAAGCTTCGGATTCTCACCATTATAATACCATTTCATCTTTCCTATTGTTTGTTATTATATTGAATTTCATATATTAATAAAAAAAAAAATTACTCAAGAAAAAGCGAAAACTATATATGAAAATTTTAACAAAATTAATAATTTCAACTCAAAATCAATTAGATAGCTTGATAACCATTTTTATTAGTGTAGTACATGTTGATTTGTCATATAGTGAAATAAATTTATGATTTGCTAAGTCATAGAATTATATATTTGTTCATCTTAATTCAATTTCTGATGCATATAATATATATAACCATAATTTGATCAATTCAATATCAGATTTACAGTTTTAAGTTTTCAGTGCATGATGTATTTTTTTCTTTTTTTCAGCCTCTCTTCATGTTTGGGTCATCATAAGATAAGATCGACTAGTATATATAATTAATTAATCGAGATTTTGTGAGGTGTTCTAAAGTTTAATCTGGTATTCAATTAATATAGTTTGAATTTGGCTATTAGCCAAATTTAAATTCAGCCTAAAACCTAAGAAGATCTTTCTCATGACTTTTCCTTCCTATATATCTTTAATTCATTTATGTTTTCTTTGCTGATTAGGCAGATGGAATTTTCATTTTTCAAAGTAGCTAGTGCAAGCCACATGTAATGAAAGAACGAGTTTGTAATTAGAAATTAATCGCATTATTATGTTATGTTTTAGGCCTACAATTTTCTAAAACTGGCTATTGCCAAACTCTGAATACCGTCCTAGCTACTTGATCAAAACTAATCAGGCCTTAATTTAATGGCTTCAAAATTATATAGTATTTGGTTTCCAATATTTTTAATTTAAACTCGATTATTGAAGATCAATTCTTAATTATTAAGCAATTAAAAATAAATTTAATTTCAACATTCGGTAAGAAAATTATACTCTACTTGACTTTAAAATATTCATTTGACCTCGTGTGCATCTCAATATATATAAGTTCTCTCCTTGCATATTATTTGATCATTGAACTTATCGATGGTGTAACTAACCTTAAAAATTCGCTCAAATAATATAATATACTCGGTATTTAAAAAATAAAAATAAAAAATAGCTACAACTTAAAGTATATATCCCCATGTCCTGGACCTCAATCATTTCCTTCTATTTCCATGTTAACACACACACACCAACCATCCATCCATCAAGAAAATTCAACACACATAACACATTACAATAATACCCTCCTCAATTAATCTGATTTTCCTTATAGAAACGCCTATCTCCATCATAAAACTAAAAACTCACTCTCACACACACACACACACACAAAAGAAAATGGATGAAAAAGAAGAAGAAGAAGAAGAGCAAATTAGTACTTTTCCGAAACTTAAACTTCCATTTTGCTCTTCTTCCATGCATTCACCTGAGCATCCATCATCAGGTACGGCAACACCACCACTCCGAACCTTAGCTTCGGTTCCATTCAAATGGGAAGAGGAGCCTGGGAAACCCCTACCCTGCACAGATATCATAATACCCGAACCTACCAAATGCCTTGAGCTACCCCCCTGCAGGATTAATAATCTTAAAACACCCTCCCCGTCCCCGACTACAGTTCTTGATGGGCCTTGTAATGTGGGCCGGCCCAAATTCTCTTCCTTTAGGTTCTTCCATGACTCTTCTTATTATGAAATTAGCAGCAACAGCAGCAGCACTAGCACTGATAGTAGCAGTCCCGAAGGTGCAGCAGGTGTATTGCTTGGGAAGAGTAATGGAGGAGGGGGTCAAAAGGGAAAAGGGTGTTTTCGTAAATTCAATGGGGGTAGTTTTAGGTTTTCATCATCTTCATCATCATCATTCAATATTGAAGGGAAGATAAGAAAAAAGGGAAGCTTTTCACATCATGATCATGCTACCAATACCAAGTCAAATCATCTCTGGGTACGTAATTAACTTCTTTTCTTCTTTTTCTTTTTCTTGGGAATTATTATTTTCTTCTAGCTATATATATATATATATATTTTCTTTTCCTTTTCCTTTTGTTAAATAATTTTCTTATTATATATTGTCTTGTCTGGGTTGTGATTTCTTTTTTCTTTTTCATGTTTTATTATATATATATGATGAATTAATCATGCATGCATGGTACTGGTACTGGTACTGGCACGGACTCTAATTGTGTTCCGATCCATTGCTATGTATGTATATTTCCACGGGTTAATTTTTTTCAAAAATTTGCAGAAAATTTTGTAAAAATATAATAACTACTTCATATTTTTTTTTTAATTAAATAGGAAAAATGTGTGATTAGAGATGTTCTGATAATTAAAGCTATAAGATAAGATATATACTTCTAATTAACTAGTATTCAGTCACAGTCAATGTTAGTCATTAGTCTAGTTTGACCAATAAATATTGCATGTACTATATATCACTGTATCATTTAAATACATATATAGTTTGAAACAAATTAATTTCAAGAAAATTAAATTTTGGATCACAATTCTTAATATTTATTTAAGAAGCTTGTACTCAATTTCTGTTCTGTTTTAGATTTTAAATTGTGACCTAATTAACCAAGATGCATCCCACTTTAAGTAATTAAGTACACCAAGAATAGACAAACCGACTTGATTGATTTGATTTATTACTATTTCTTTTGTCATTTAATTTAAAATTAGTTAACACTAGTATGTGGCTAAGATGAAACCTTGGTCGTCAGGGCAACGGGGAAATTAAAAATGTGACGGCAAAAGGGGGCCTGATCTGATACCATAAAGATTGTTGTGAACTTAATTGGTCCAAATTTATAAAAGGGTAGGTAAATTTTTGCACATTCTAGTAGATATATATATATGATATGTAATTATGTATGTGTTGTTTTGTCAATGTGCAATTAAAGAAAATAGTGGGGCTAGCTAGCTGCCTTAGCTTTGCTTTTGTTGAAAAAAGCCACGACAAAAAATATTTAATCAATTTGCCTAGTAATATGTAATTTGTCCTTTTCGGCATTTTTCCAAGACAACGTTACGTACCCATATCATATGTCAAGAGTTTTGAAATTCTTTTAGAAATGGTTGTTTAAATTTGACAACTTTTTTTTCTATAAAGAAAAGTTAAATTAGCAAATAAAAGAAAAAAACAAGTGTTATTTGAAACCTATGGGAAAGAAATACCATAATAATTACCAAAATGCCATAATAACTCAGAAGTGGTCCCAAGTCTGCTTAGTTGTCTTATCATATCTATCAATCATGATTTGCACTTAAAAACACTTTTAGATGCTAATTAATTAAGTGCTTTTATATATTACTAAGCATTTGCAATACCTACCCTATAGATCCTTCAAATCATCATAACATAATACATATATGTCTTTCTTCATTTAATTAAATATATTTTGTGTTATTGCCAAATTTCAGGCTGCTATATATGAAGGTTTTAAGCAAGTGATACCATGGAAGAGTAGTAAAAAATCCAAGAAATAAGTCCAACTTGATTTTTCAAGAAATGCGACATACTATAAAAATGTCATTCCAGCCACTATATATAATGTAAAGCGTTATATAATTAAATATATTATTTAACATATCTTTGCACGAAACTGGTAGACAGAGAAAATAATCTTACTATTATTATACTTTTCTTTTATGTTGTACCTATTAAAAAAGTCTATTTTCGTACTCAATAATATTTGACATTTTTTTTAAAAAACAAATTATTGGACAACTTCTAGCTTAGCATTTAATGTTCCAACAGCCAATATTAAAATGCTATTTCAATCTCCCTATACTAGAGATTAATAATTGTGATGCCTATTTTGACAAGAAGTCAAGATACAATTGAATGAAACAATCTTTTCCTCTCTGAAAAAAGATAAATTAAATTTATGTATTGTGCTGTGTTGGTTTAAAACTTTAAATTATTATATATTATTCAACCGCCAGGATTTGACAGTGTATTGGCCAATGGGCCGATTGGGTTTTTCCAGACTTGTGTCCACATCCGAAAACCCAGACATACGGGCCTATATATACATACCTAGGGCTGTCAATGGGGCGGATTTCAATCCGGAACCGTCCGAATTCGATCCGATTTATTAGGATAATTGTCCGATTAGAGATTCGATGGACCTGATCCGATTATAAAGATCCGAAATCCGAAACTCATGGAGCGAATATGGACTTAGGTCGATCCGATCCATTAAAGATCCGTATCCGGCAACAAATAAAAAGAAAGATATATATACAAAATGATTTATAAAAATAAATATCATTAATAATATTTCAACGTCAATTTAAGAAGATAGTAATTTATAATTCGTTTATAAGTTTATTTAAACCACTATATTCATTCTACAAATATGAATATAGTAAAGAAATTTTGAAAATGTGAGCTAAAATTAAATAAAATTAAAAAGATAGTAAACTTGTTTTAGGAAAAAATATTAATTTAACTATTTAAATACAAATTTATTGGATCCGAAAAATATCCGATATCCGACTAAATCTGACCAAGATCCGTTGGATTCAAAAAATCTAGATCCGAGCACAATCCGAGCAAGATCCAAGTCCGACAGGATTCGATCCGATATAAATGGAGCCGGATCTGGACAAGCCTGATCCGACCAGAATCCAACCCATTGACAACCCTATACATACCTATAATATAACATTATTTAAGATGAGATTTATTTTCAGAAGCACCACCCAGAAAACAATTCAATTCAAATCACATGCAAATAAACTAAAAAAAAACAAAGCACATCTATCATATTCGTATATATGTAACCATAAGACAGTAGCTAGTAATTAGCTTAAGTCCATACATAAATTTAATACACAAGCAGCAAGCATGATTTGGGTACAAAGTTAAAATTAGGAGGATATATTATATACAACACAAATTAAGCAGGCAAGTACATCTAAATTAAACTATGTAATATACTACACTGTATTATTATATACCCGATTCCACAAAATTCACAACACACACCCAATAGTCCATCCCAGTAGCAATCCAGCCCCGACTAAACCCAACCCTAAGGCAAAAATAACTGCATATTTACCAACATCATACCCTGAGCAAGAGCGTTTGGCGCCCCGTTTTCTACTAGAAGACTTACGCCAGCTCTTTCGCGTTTTCCTACTTCTTTGAGGTAAGATTACAGGAAATACCGTACTACTTTTGTTGAGTTTAAATTGGAAGTACATGTTCTCGAGCTGCACAAGTTGCAGCCATTGTTTATAAGCAAAGAGCTGTGATGCTTGTCTGAATACAAGCTTGAGAACATGTTCTTTCTCTACACAAGCTTGTTTTGCTGCTGTCTCTGCTTCTCTCGCTCGTGTCTGAGAATGACGTAATGCTTCTAGTAGCTGACCCTTGGTTGTGTAGTCTTCCTCAAATGTATGCATCCTTTCTTCGGAATGGCTATCATCCCTGTCCCTGTCCCTGTCCCTGATTATATTTTATTTCACAAATGTCACAATATTCATGTTTAAATACTCAAACTTCCTCTCAGGTATTAGATTCATTACAATTACCCCTTTTACAACGTTAATTTCATCAAAAATATTTTTTAACTCCAGAAATATCCCTCAATACCATCTAAGAAATCTCAAACCTCAAAGGTGACAAATTAATTTTCACCCGTTATTCCGCATATTTCACTGATATCAACCATTTTCCACAGATTTAACCCAATTTCACCATTTTTTTTACCAATTACACCTGTTTGTTCAAATCAAGATTTTTTTCGTTGACGTAGTCATACGCCGTCATAAGTTAACGTTGTAAGTGGGGTATTTATAATGAATCAAATACATCGAGGGGAATTGTGTAATTTCCCAACTACGGAGGGTGGTATAGTGTAATTACACTAAACCACAAGGGAAGCTTGAGTAATAATCCCTAAATCTTTTGGGAACATTATATTACATTCAGAATAATCCAACCAAAATTCATCCAAGTCATATTTCAAAATAGTTCTCACAAGGAGGATCTTCAAAACATCCAACCACCAAATATCTCAGAACCAAAACTGATCCAATCTAGACCTGAATTTACATGATTCTTAAATTCCACTAGTGTATGGATCATATAAAACTATATATGCTGGCAAGAAAACTTGTTTGTAAACCAGGTAACGCTTGTACTCTCATAAAACAAGTAATAATGTAAGATCTATCCGAACTACATCAACTTTTCACTACAAGTTCTAACAGCATGATTTTTAATACGCCGGATTGAAAAAAAATGGCAAAAAAGAATAATTTACCTCAATCTCTTGTCTGGACAAGAAATCAACTGTGGGCAATCACTTTCTACGGACAATCTGCCTGGTTTATAGACATGAGCAGAGAAACGGTCATTCTTGAAACGAGTATTCTGAGGCCTCGGAAGATCGCAATTCTCAATATCTTCAAGGGATTTCTGCGAAACCAAAAATGCCAATTCTTCTGTATCTGCCGTTCGCCACCATAGAGTATTAGATTTTTTCGAATCAAAACAAAGCTCGTTTTTTCCAGTTTTTGAGACAAAATCATAAACTGGTTTAAACTCTTCCTGATCTTTATGTTTCTTTTCTTCATTAATAGAACCACCGGTTTCCACATTAACCGGTTCATCAACCATACACTTTTGATAGCCATAACTTGGTTGAAGCTGGAGCCACCATTTTGAACTGGGGGACAGATTAGAATCTGAAGGGGGTCGGTTTAAAGGCCACAAGCCTGTGGTGCTTGGAATATCTTGGGCGAGATCTGAGCTTGTAGGTTGTTCTGTGTCGACTGGTTTAGTTGAAGAAGGGGGAATTGAAGAAGAGCAGCAGGCTAATTTTGGAGCTCTTTTTGCATCTTCTTGGACCAAGCAACGGTTAGCCGTCCTCTGCCAAGCAGCCCTAGCTTCTGCTGCTAGTGCCATTATTCATTCATTCATTTTAATTTCTTTTCTTGAAAATCCCTACCCCTACGTTATATATAAGTGAAATTTTGTGAAGAGCAAGACCATCAAAACTAATAATGTTATACCATGTAATAGAATCTTGAAGAACAAAAGACACAAGAGACATTGAATATGTAATGGACAAAATGGAACAAGTCAAAAACTTAAGCATATCATGTAATTCACAATCATAATAAAATCTATCTATTAAAGACTCGTACGAAGCAAGCTAGCTAGAGGATAGATATAATCCATTATAAATATATATATATCAAGGATATGACCAAAAAAAAAATATATATCAAGGATAAATAAGACATTGAATTTCACTCTAAAAGTACATTTCCTTCATTTACACGACCTGATCTCCAATTACAGAAAAAAATACAAAGGGATAACTTGCATCTGAAGTTCCTTCATTAGAGTATTTGCTTGTAGTGAAAAAAAAAAAACTCTAATTAATTAGGAATTCTACAAGCAACTAAAAACATAAAATATCAAAGCTCATAATAAAGTATTAAAAAAACATTATATAGAGTAGTATGATTCTACACAAATTAAGAAATTGAAATATGGATAGAAGATAGAGAAAGAAACCTGCAAGCAAGCAAGCAATTGACAGTGAGAAATTAAGAGTTTGATCCGATCGAATGAAATCTTAACTGTTGCGCTCTTAATTACACGATCGACACTGAATAAATAATTAATTTATCACAGATAGTTTTTTTGTTTTTGTTTTTCCAGTTAAAGGAAAATCATTCTCACTGCTGTCGGTTTTGGTTATTACATTCTCACGTGCCTCGCTCGCTGTCGTGTTAAGTACGTGTTCTTTAGAACAAATACGTGTTCTTAATTATAATGTATATATTGACTTGTTTTCATTATTTTATTCATATAAATGCCAATAAACAAGTCTATTTTGGTTTCATTAATTAAAAAATACTGTATATGATTTGCAGGTGGTTGTTTCATTAATTACACAAGATGTATTATGTTTGTAGTTTTGATAAAAATAATTCAGCATGCATATTAGAATTTGTGCTCTAAGAAATTCCTTTGAGATAGGAAGGGGTTTAATTAAAATTACTGAATTAATGAGTCGAAGTCAACTTAATAAAATAAACTACTAGTACTAAGTTAATTAATATATGTAAAAATAATTTGCTACTCAGGAATTTATTTAGCTCCAGTAATCTTAACTCAAAATCAATAATCTGACTGTACATGACTCTATTACACAACAGAATAGAGTATAACGACGACTATCATTTAATGTAATTGTTAATTAATAAAAAAAAAAAAAAGAATGGGATAGAAGAAGCAATTTGGGACCATCAATTAAACTTTCTTTGATTATAGTATTGCCCGTGAAGAAGATATTGGTGGATTTTCTGATATTATATATATGTAGATAAGTATATACTACTCACTTTCAGTTTTGTTTTTGTGTAGTAATGAAAGTGACCCATCAAAAGCAAACTATTCTATTACAATTTACAAGCATCATATCATAGATAAATTGTCAAAGTGGAACTAATTAATTCTTGACCTGGGCTCCATTGGATAATTCCAATCTATAACAAACAAACAAACAAACAAACAAACAAACAGTAGTAGAGTCATGAGTCATGACTGATGGAGCTCTAATTGTCAAATACTTTCGGCGGCCATTATTTAATTTTTTAATTTTTTAATTTTTTTTTTAATTGCAGAACAGAGCAGACGAATTTGAGCATTTCCCTATACACAATTAAACATTACTGGAGTAATTAATTATTAACTTCGATCTCCAAAGAAAAAAACAAAGAAAGTGGGGTGGGGTACAGGGGTAGGATGCCCATAGTATACTACTAGTATGAAGAAGACTGAGTATACAACGTGGAAGTAATCAGTGGACCAAACGCTGCTTATTCAGCTAATGCATGGGGACACGTGTCAATTTAAGGTTGTATACTATTTCCTTTCTTTCTTTCCAAATTTGTAATAGGGGGAAGGGTCTCAAATACGCCTCACCAACCACACTCAATATATATATATATATATATATAAAAAGACCAGCCAGCAACAATGAAAAGACTTGAAAGGACAGAAAAGCAAAGCAGCAGAGGAATTGCAGTAAAATTGTTAACCTGAATGAATGGTAGATGGCCCATATCTTATATGTATATATATAAAGATTAGCTTCACTAACTCTCCAGTCTCCATCAAAGTCAACCCTGGCCTTTTAGGGGGAAAAGATAAACTTGCACGGTACCTAAATCCTGAAACGGAAAATCTACAAAACACCATTCATTAATAGAGAAAAAATATACAGTATCAGTATCAGTATGTATGCAAATAACTATCTTTTATTCATTCAGAATCTTGAGTAAATCAGTAGTGTATATAAACAAACAACATAAAAAAATTACACAAGCAATAATATGCTGAAAATTAATTAATCTAATTATGTAAATAAATTTCCCAATCGTAGACTTTGACTTCAAACTCGGAATTCTCAGCAAGTAAATGTCTCAGCTCATTTGCAGAATCACTAGTTTTAGCCAGCAATAGTGCAAATCCCCCACCACCAGCACCAACAAGCTTGTAACCATGACAGTAGGGATCACAAAATGCAAAGAGATTGTCAACAAATTCATTGCTGCAGTATGGATCAAGTTCCTGATGCAATCTCCACGCCTCCATCATTACATCTCCTACCTCATCTACTTCACAATTCATCAAAGCTTCCCTTCCAATCTTTGCCAGTTCAACAAGGCGTCTGATGCTGGAAACAAGTAAATTATCTCTTTGGAGATAACGAATCACCACTTTTTGTAGGACCTGGTGAGCAACTCGAATCTGCACATAAATGAAACTCAATGATAGGGTCCATTCCGTAGGACTTACAAACCTTTACAACACAGAATACAACAACTTTAGTCTTTCTCATAATAGTTATTTGTAGGGATGATAAAATTTATCCAAGCTCAATCAATTGAAGTCCTTTTCAGTTCAGTTCATTATACATAACAAACCAAGCTCGAAAAATATTTTACCCTTTTGAAGCTCGACTCATTTTCGACCCAATTAAAACTAGTTCAAACATGGCTTGTTTAAAAATCAAATCACATTCAAACACTATCTCAAGCTCGATAAGAAAGATACTATGTCTGAACAATGTGTTGTTCGGCCCGTTTACACCCCTAACTATTTTATTTGGACAAAGTAACAACAATAATTCCTTACCTGACCAGTAAATACAACAAGAAGTCGTTGCTGCAATTCTTCAATCAGTTGAGGTGAAGCTAGCAGGGGATTGACTTGAAGCCGTAATGGGATTCCAGGATAACTGGAAGTGAACTTTATGCCAGGATAAAGACCACCAATCTGATCCTGCCAGCCTCCACCAGTGCCCATCACCTGTTCTAAAACCAATACAAGTCTGGTGACATTTTCATTACTATAGTCTCCATCAATTATTTGAAGAAGAGCTTTCACAACTGCTGCTGATAAAATGCTGGAAGTTCCCAGGCCACTACCACGAGGGACATTGGCCCATGTCTTTATCTGCAACCCTGTCCATTGAAAAATCTTCTCATTTATAATATCAGTGACAAGCAATGCAGATTTCACGAGCCGAAATGGATCATTGCTGTCAAATGGATGTGCAATGGAGGAAATGTCATCAATATATAACTCATTTCCTGCATCATCACTAATCAATAACCCGGAATTTTTCGTTGTTTCTACTATTGTGCCAATAGGAAGAGAACCTTCTAATGTTATTGCCATATTCAATACGCAGCCAGAACGCTCCAGGCTCCATGGAGGTGTATCACTCCAACCACCAACAAAATCTACTCGAACAGGTAACTCCACCTTCACCTTCCTATTGTGAAAATCTTGCTCGAAAGTACCATGAGATGCGCTAGCTGCATCTTCTGAAAGCAAAAAATAAGAATAAAGATAAGATACAAGAAAATAAGAAAAGAAAAGTTACAAAATGAACAATACAGACTTGAAAACCAATTAAAGAAAATTTGATATTCTATGGCATAACATATGCAGAAATGTTCAGGAAACTGTATGTGAATTCTTAGACATTCTAGAGTATATATTCTTGATTATACTGATCCTTCTAGAAAAATAACTACCATTGACATAGGATATAGTGTATTTACCTTTAAAGCCATATCTCACTGCTGAAGCAGTTTCATCAGCAACTGCAGCCCACACTTTCTGTTCCATTTCAGATGCCATTTTTTCATCGTTGCATGCTCGCAGAAGATCAAGGTGCACCTGGTGTGCTCTGCTTTTGGGAAGAATCTGAGGATTTTGAGCTTCAAGGGTGGGACATACGGATAAAAATTCTTTACATATTTCAAGCCCAGATGCCTCTTTCTGCAAAATTTCTTCACACAGTTGAGAGAGATTACGCCCAACCAAGCCAAAATTAAGGCAAGCTGCAACAATCCCAGCTGCAAGATCTGCCTGGTGGTTAGTGGATCCTAACCACATATTTGAGAAATCAATTGATCTATGCAACTCCTCCAGACTAATCCTATCTGAACTTTTCCATAAACAGAGGAGGGATTCATTTTGTTGGTTGCTTATTCCCATTAGCCATGACGCCAATTGGAGCATCTCAGAGTATGAAAGAAGAGGAAATATTTTGGCATTCCACAAGCACATATCTTTCTTTTCTATTCCCCCCCACAAATCAGCATCATGAATTCCTAAATCAATTAATACCTTCTTCCAGGGTCTCCCACAAAAGGTCCCATCTTTTGAAAATGAAATTTTTGGATTATCATGGAGACCACAGTATACTATAACCCTCTCATTGTGCCCTACCAAAGGAACCTCCCACAGGCAATGGCGATCTGGAAGGATGAACCTGAATGGATTCCCAGACACCATAGTCTGGACTTCAGGCACATTTACTCCAACAACTATTGACTGAGAACCAATCTGAACACCGGTTGAAATGCAAGAATCATACACGAGTGATTCCTCACCGATAGATACACCGGGAACTATTTTGCTAGAAACAATCATAGCTGAGGCAGCAATGTCAGATACGGTGGTTGCGGGAATTGAACAAAGGTGCCTCTTACCGACAAGTCCAGAACTAGTACCACTAAGGTGATCCAGAACTTCACTTGAGGTCCCAAAGTGCAAAAATAAGAGATCATCTGAGCAAAATACAAAACAATAAATAAACAAACCTGATGATGAAAATAATAAGAGGCAATAGGCATCTTTAATGCCATAAGAGAGAATTTGTAAAACTACCCAGAAGTACAGATAAGATCACCAATATTGAGTGGGAAGCAGCATGAACGAGAAATCACATTGTTTGGAAATTTATGCATATATTAATGTCATATAACCTCAACCATAACTTAAACATACAAGCACAATAGCTGAACATCTTTTGTTTTCCCAATCTCGCAACAAGCTCTTGGCCCAAAGGGCGTGGCTTCAACCATTCATGCTTAGCAGGCACCCAAGCTGCTACTAGATCTTCATACAAACTCATCTGCATTATGGTTGTAGATATTAGCCGCCAGATTCAAAGAAGCTGAACAGCTGGAGTCCCCAAAAGACAAGTGAATTTAGTGAATTTAGTAAATTTAGTAAAATAACATTGTCAACATACAGAAATTTTATTTATATGAAAAGCAAAATATCAAGGTGCAGGTAACTGGCCTCTTGTTTGCTTCGCAGAAGTTCTGATATCATAGGTTGGCTTGAACATGCAAGCATCACAAGATCTACCCAGGCTTTACCTTTGACTGCGATGATTCCTGTGTCAAGCAAAGTTCTGCCATCATCAAGAATTGCCTGGTTCTCAACAAGCTCCTCTATGCTAGGTTTCTGAAGTAAATTCTCGACTAAAAAGACTGAACACTTATCATTTGGAGGCCCATAATGAGATGCCACAATAACGCCGTGGTTGGAAGCAATGTCAAGGGTTATAGGAACAGTAACAATAGAGACGGTATCCTCTGGAAGAACCATGCTGAAAGCATCAAAACAAGGAAGAACATCCCCAGTCATGATGAACACCCCACCTGTAATTATGTGTTCCATTTACTAGAAATTACAATAGAATTATATGGAGATGTCTAGCCTATGGCATGACGCAAATGTAAACAATAAGTGACATAATGACATTTAAGGAAATCAATCTTGATTCTTGACAACATTTATTACAGCTAACAGGGCAGAACAGATAACCTTCATTCTTAAAAGCTTGTCTTGCACAAGAAGCAATTGCAAGTATATGATCAAAGAGCAAGGGAACTGGACCATCGGGGTCATCTGCTGCCAAATATGGAAGCGGAAGGAAAACTTTTCCCATTGGATTAGCCCATGGGACTCTCTTAGAGTCGCCCCCAGCGTGGAGCAGTAAGATATGCTTTTTACTAATCAAATCAACAAGTGGCATGAGGGGATTTTCATTGTTTGATCTTTCATGAGATTTAGAAGAAATAGAGTTGCAGTTGCTTGAACCTGCTACCTGCTTAGCAAAAATTATGTTTCATAAAAGACAACCAACCATTTACACATTTAGGTCTAACTCAGTGCTTCAAGTTAGTAGCAAATGAGGATTTGGTAGAGCTAACACCTAAGGACATGAGATCTGAAGTTCTTACTTTTTCTAACACAAAAATGAGGAATAAAATTGAAGTCAGGTTGATTTATTTCTTGGGTTCCAGATAAATCCCAGCTATTATGTAGGTGCATAAGTACGTTTTATTGCCAGCCCCAGAACCCCTGCCTCCCTTACTTCCCACCCAAAAGAAGAAATAAAGAAGTACCTTTTTAAACATTAACATTGTGATGACGCAAAATACAGATAAAATCTCGTAGATTATAGAAAAAATCAAGAATGACATGAGATCATGAATATATCATCTTACATACATTAGGTATTTATTATAGTACATGAAAACTTATGATTTCTATAGATGCATGCCTGCTAATGCAAGAGAGTAACAAAACAGACACAGTGTCAAAGTCTTCACTTTACCACACGGCATTGCATTTAATGTATGTTGTTAGGTGATATATATTAAATGATTTCTCTCTCTAACAGCTTAAGCTTTTAGATGAGTTGGTCATTCAATATATGTAACATCAGTGTTTTCTTGAAATAAACTCCAGTTAAATTCAATGAACTTGTCTTCTTGATTTACTTTTGTAGTTTCAAATGCACAGATGAATGGTTAATTCTTACAGTTAGAGTTTATTAGGTTCATTGTATCATTAAAAAAGCTTTACATGTATTGCTCAAAATGTTTTACACCTGTCAATATAGGATGATACACACAAAAAATAGCCCAGATAAACGATGAAGCAAACAAAAGCAACTATCTGACATGTTTTTCTTTCGGTGACACCATATGACATAGTACATGACTAGAAACACACATGGTGTTTCAGAACCATTTTGTATGCTTTTTTATTTATAATCCCACAGTGCGTTCTATTTAGAAACATGTTTGACACAAAACAAGCAGAAGGAAATGAATGGGTTACGGCCCCACATTCGAAGACTGAGCTATATGCCACATTGGAAAAACAAAATTATCTGAAGCCATTCTATAGATATCACCCAATTATTCATCCCCTTAATTGAATTTTCATTTCCACTATCAAAGACCCCCATATACTAACAAATATAAGACTTTCTTTGAATACGTGAAGCATACATCAGGTTAAATTTTCATTAACAGTACTTGTTGTTTCACATTATTGGAGAATATATCTTCGTACATCTCAATCATAAAGCTACAAATATTTCTACTAAATGGTATATTGTTATATTAACCTTGACATAAACTATCAAATTTTGGATAACAGTAACATACATCATATTCTCTCAATTTAAAGAAAAATAATGCCAAAATAAACCAAATCAGCATTCTCATAATTTCAAAAGCAAATCACTAATACAACAAAAAAAAAAAAAAAACAGAGAGGTGCTTAGCGAGAGCTAGATGGCTTGATAACATTATTGGAGGATATATCTTCATACAATCATAATGCACCAAAATAATCTACTGACTGAAATATGTAGTATCAAACTTTTGCATAAACTGTCAAATTTTGCACATCAGTAAAGTGACATATTCTCTCAATTCAACAAACAAGATATGCCAAACTTCAGCCGATTCAATTCTAAAGAAATGCACCAATAGCAATGGACAAAGTGCATCAAAACAACAAAATTAGTCATTGTAGATTCACTCAGGAATGAAGAGGGGGGGGGGGGGGGGGGGGGGGGGGGGCGCAACAACAATTATTTGGAAATTCCGATACATACAGGTGAGGAGCTGAAAACAGAGAGGTGTTCAGCGAGAGCTAGAATGGCGTTGAGAGTGGCGGCGCCGGATCCGATACGCTGGCCTTGAGGGTCAGGAACGGCTAGGGTAACTGTGGATGGTGCTATGCGGCCCATTCGTTTTGCACGGTTGAGCTGCAAGTAGTAGAGCTCGGCTTGCTCGGGGCTAGCCGCGGTTAAAACGATGGCGTCCCAAGTTTGGACACGGGTCGGGTCACGAACGGAAAGCCTTAAGTGGTACCAAGCCCGTCGGAGTGTAGTCGAGAGGTCCGCCTTGGATCGGGTTGAGCTCCGCTGTGATCTGCTTTCCATTTGTCTACAGCCGCCGTGGTGAAAGTACCGACAGTGTTGTTTTTTTTTTTTTTTTGAGAAAGAAAGTACCGACAGTTTATGGGTGAAAATTGAACTCCGATATTCTGCGGGAAATTAGTTTTGGTACTGTTGATTTCTTTGTGAGTGTGCGGAAGTTGAAAAGATTAGAAAATGGTGGGAGATTAATACGACATCGTTGAAGGAAGTTCGAGGACAAAAAAAATCATAATATTAAATGGCTTCGCCCGGGTTCGAACCGGAGACCTTCAGTGTGTTAGACTGACGTGATAACCAACTACACCACGAAACCTTGTTGTTAAGGGAGCAACTTAATTTGATATAACGTGTATGATGTTTAGACCAATCTAATTGTGAGATACACTTGAATATCTTGTTTTTGGGACATCAAATTGAAAATTCACATAGAGCTATTATGGAAGATTTCTGACATGTTTGGATCCATTTTGGCTCTAAGTGTTTCGTCCAATATTTGGGCCAAAATAGATCACTTTGGTGTTTGACCTATTTTTTCAGTCAAACGCATGTTTGGCTCAAGGCTATCGACAATGTTCTATGGTTAAAGACAAAGACTGCACATGTGTGACATGCTCAAAGTTAAAGTAAAAGACAAGTCAGTTGACTCTGCACATGCACATGTCCATTTCTTTATCTCTCCTTACCGACCTATTTCAATTTGTTTGTTCATTATCTTTTTATGTATTAGCAATTTAAAATATATATAATCGTTTATGCATGGTTCATTATCTTTTCATTATCTTTTATGTATTATCTTTTATATATTAGCAATTTAAAATATATATAATAAATTTATATATTACCCGTGTTATGCATGATTCATGAGGTTCATGAGATCAATATTTCTTTTCTATTAAAAAAAAAATTAATGATAATTTACATCCATGTAATATTCATAATATTCAGTTTACCTTAAATTGCTTCATTTCAAATTATAAGAGATAAATTGAACATAATGAATATTATAGTGAATAAATTGTCATTAGTCCCTTAAAAACAGTCGAAATTCTAGGATTGGGAGGATTGATGGTGGCCGACAATCACCTTTATTTTCTCGTTCTCGTGATCCCGGTCCTACATCTAATTATAATCCGGAACAAAACAATGGTGCACATTGGTTCCCATAGATTTGGCTGCTGAGATTTCAACTAAGATGTCTTTGATAAGTTTAAAATAGAGTAAATCGCGCTTTTGGTCCTCCTTTCTGGATTAACTTTTGCACTTTCGTCCCTCTTATAACACATTGATAAGAGGGGCGAATTTGATACAAAAAATTTAAGAGAGATGAATGTGTTATAAGAGGGACGAATGTGATACATTACATTGATAAGAGAGACCAATCTGCTACAAAATATTTAAGAGGGACGAAAATGCAAAATTTGACCCATAAGGAGGACTAAAAATGCTATTCACTCTTTAATAACTATTTTAATTTATGTGCTATTTGTAAACTTATGTGATGTAGTTTTGATTAATGCAGATGCTTGTGTTTCGAGTGATATTATACGTTTTCAAATGAATCTTCATTTAAATATTATTTTATTTTCAGTTATTGTCTAATAATTATTAATTATATATCAATGAAAACTTTTATCATTATTAAATTATATTTAAATGATTGTTTAACCATCATAATTTATTGTTACTAATTTACTATATTAATTTTTAAATATCGTATAAAATATTATATATGTAGTACTATTTCATTTTACATCTATATTCAATTATTATTAATTATCAAAATTAATACTACAATAATATTATTACAATCATCATCTCAATCATAATAATATTATTATTATCATAATCTCAATTATTACACAATTTAATAATATATCCTACTTTTATAAAGTCTATGATGTGACATGTTGTCATTAATTTTTCATCCCCAAACATCACCATCCAAACTCAATCCAAATCATATCTCAAATTCTCAAAACCCACTAACTATTATTTTACTATTATATTACTATCAAAATATTCAAACCAAAATCAATTCAAGTCATGTTTCAAATGTTTCGCCAAACTCATTCAAACCAATTTGAAACACCGAAACAGAACCAAAACCGATCCAAACGGGGCCTTCATGTCTGGATCCGGTTTAATTGGCTTTAAAAATTAGGTTGAGAATTTGATGCATGCCTAAATTAAATGGAGATAAAATCGTTATATGGGCCAACAATACTTCATTAAATGGCTTGGACTGTAGGGGCATTTTTGTAATTCTGCAAAAAGGCTTAATAAAGAAGCAATGGGCAGTGAATAGAAATCAGGATGAAAAATGTTCAGTTTAGCCGTCTTCTCCCCTGGCCTTCTCTATGTTTTATATGAGATTAGTTTGATCTTGTCCATCTCCATTTCATATCTATGGGGATCACAATTTCAGATTGATTGTGTCAAGTTTGATTAGGTTCAATCATATGCGATCCTTATTATTTTCATCGTAATTTGTAATTTAGTTTGTAATTGAAGTTTATATTTACTTTGATCCATGGCTTCCTATTATTATACGCATCAGAATTTTTAATGGAACTGTTCAAGCATGATTTAGATTGATTTTCAATGAAATATTGAAAATATAAAATCTTAATAAACTATTATATTTAATGGATTTGAAAATTTGAGATATAATTTAAAATAGATCTGATTATTGGAATCGAGGAAACTAAATTATAATTTTTATATTTTATTATACTATTGAAGTAAACAAAAACGAACTGTGACTACCATTTTAAAAAGTTCTGAAACTTATCCACAATGCATCAAATTTATTTACAAAGTGTAACATCTTTTTCATACTATCGAATATGATCAACTGCAATCACAAAATATGCATGGAACACAGGTCTTGTTGTTGGGAGTTCAGGTTTTGTTCGAAATCGACTTTTTGAAAACCATTGAATGGTATTGTAACATCTTCATGAAATTGAATATTGTACTAATTCTAAAAATTTGTTTTGAGTAGACAGTGAATACACAATTGAGTTTAAAAAAAAAAATTTAATTATCACTAACAAAATACAAAGAATAAGTAGTTTCCAAATATTAAACTAATTGATAAACACTCGCACTTCTTATCATAATATATCCGATGATACTTTAACTCAAAACCTCTGAAATAATTTGTTAATCGTTACTAAAATTTTGCAAAAATATTCGGTTTTCAATAATCTATACACCAAAATAATGTGTTATATTAACATCCCTTATATTATATTATTGTACATACACCTTTTTATACAAAAAATATTAACATAATGACAAAAATGAAATAAAATATTAACATTAGGAGCATAATTGTAACACAAATTATCTATCTAAATGAGACGGAAGCATTTAAATTTTACATTTGTGGGACCATTAATGTGATTTAGCCTTCATACATCCAAGAAACGCATTCTTGAAAGTTAAAACAAAGTGTGGACCTTTTTTTCATTTGACAAGTAAGTGTGGACCATATTGTAGTTAAAATTTCATGAACGAGATCGGGTAAAAAGAATCCATCAACTACAGACAGAAACTTGCTTTTACTTGTACAACAAAAAGGGGAAGATGGGGAAGACTACAACTTGGAGAAACGTAGACAGAAGATTAGAGCATTGTCTACACTCTGTTCTCACAAGACAAAAATATTCTTAAAGTTCTAAGAATGGGCTATGTTACAAACACTGCCACCCTACATTACTAACAATTGTTTATCCAAGTAGAAATTATATATTCCATTCCTCTCCACGTATCGACAAAAAATGAGAGGAAAATTGACTAGAAGACCGCAAGACCTACGTACCCTGTTATCCAATGAAAAAGGGTAGCTAGAAAGTGGGTGACTTAGCTGTTGAGGGTTGAGAGCATTCCTCCAGTAGCAGTTGGGATCACCACCTCCCAACCAGGTCCCTTTAGAGGAAGAACACTCGCTTTTGACTCATCTTCTTTCGATAAATTAGTAACAACAAGATCACTACGGTCCAGGACTCTATCCAAATCTTCATCACTTATATCAGTAAGTAACAATTTATCCTCTTCGTCTTCCTCATCACGTAGAAGAGCTAATAACTCTTCTTCCTACAACAAACACAATTACATCACGTAGAAATTCATTTTACAAAAGGAAATATAATTAGGCGACAATTGAAAATAGCATATTATAATATGAGCAGCCAGCCTGGTTGTACTAACCGTCATGGCGTCAGCTTCTGCCTTGGGTCTTTCTTGCTTAAACTGTCCCTTCCCAATCACCACATGTTCAAGCTTCAACTTGCTAAAAGCTCTTTTCAAAATCCGACCCTGGGTATTGAATTGCAAATACCTTTAATAAGATTGAACAAAAAGGGGGGGGGGGGGAACTGAAATATGTGAATGTAGTAATAATGAGGCACCTCTACAGATTGAGCAGTAGATAGCCTGTAAACATGAACAGGTTTTGTTTGACCAATTCGGTGACACCTGTCCATTGCTTGTAAATCCATCTGAGGATTCTGAAATGCAAATGCAACTCAATCAATTTTCAGATTTCCAACTACTCAAAAGCCAGATAGAGAGAGCAAAGGTTAAGAAAGATACCCAATCACTATCATACAAGATGCAGGTATCAGCAGATGTAAGATTGATACCGAGTCCACCAGCCCGCGTGCTAAGGAGAAAAATTCTATAATTACTGTCAATGTCATTGAATTCCTTGATCTGTTAAATGAATTCATCAAATAATTGTTAGGTCACATCAATTCAAGCAAATGAGCAAACAACAAAAAATGTAAAATAAAATCATGGGATGACGATTTGTCAGGTTAAATGCAAAAAGAACAAGTTGCCTGGCCATGGAAATAGTGCCCTAAGTCAACATGATAAAGACACAGGGACTAAAGGATTCTAGGAGAAGTTCCCAGTTTTCTTGTTTCCGCGAGGTCACTGTTACGGTAGTAAAATGTGTTACCTTACAGCTTGCATAGACTGTCGAAAAACAGTGTTTAACTCTTATAATTAAAAAACATAAATGTGTCATACTTCGATAAACCAAACAAAGTCAACCACGATCAATTTCTTTTTTGTCAGGTGCTTCACCTCAATAAAACTAGACTCACACTCCATGATACACCTATGTTTTTCGTATGGAACTCAATCAAGATCACCCATATATGATACCAAGTATGCTTCATAATTATGAACATAGTATTGTTTTATCTCAACAGGGAATACTATGTACAAAATAAAACTGGGAAAAACCTATTCATCAACTTACAGATGTGATTAGTACAAAAACAAAACTCAGTGTAACTAAATACAAGAACCAGAGTACCTGACTTCTTCGATCAGCCAATTTAACACTGCCATCAATTCTGCAGACTTCAAATCCCTTTTCACTAAAATAGTACTCCATTATGTCCAAAATCTTTGTCCACTGAGAAAATATCAGAACCTGCCATACCACATAAATATAGATGGAAAAAACAAGAGATAAAAATACACATTCTGTATAAAAAGAATAATTGTTTAAATACTTTGTGCTTGCGTGCAAACAGCTTAGCTAGCAATCTGTCCAATAACTTAAACTTGCCGCACTGCTCAACTATCTGTTCCAGAGGCGGATATACATCTGCCAGAAATTACATGACACAGAAATGTTACATAGGTTACTTAACTAGCGCGATGGAAAATGATGACACGGATAACATACAAGAACCATCGTAGACAGACTCCAAAAGGTCGGGGTGATTGCAATTCTTCCTAAGTTGAATCATCAAATTATTCAATTTGCCTTTCGAGCCATAAGCTGCAAATTCACAAAGCTATGTCAGTCATACAGAGTTCACCAATTTTTCACCTCACCAATTTATCACCTTATATATGGAAACTAGTCAATAACTATGGATGTCCCCATGAGATGCAACTATCAGCTATACTAAGAAGAAATACAGTAAAGAACTGAAATACCATAATCTGACTTCTCTAAAAGGTGACGTTCAAGTGTCCGATTAATGAGATGTTCCTGGATGTTCTTCTGATGCTCAGTCTGCGTGGCATACAAGATAATCTCTTTTTTCCGGGGGAGCATTTGTTCCACATCTGCTTTCAATCTGCGAAGGAGAAAAGGACGCAAGATAGCATGGAGTTTGGCCAACACCTGCAGATTTATTCAGTTCAATGAGAATAAATATCATCTTAATTCCCATGCTCACTAAATAACTCAGTTTGAACAAACCTGTGCCCGTCGTTTCTCTTCCACTTCTTCCTCATTACTGCACTTTCCTGAAAAGTCGAACCTGAAAGCATTCACATCACAAACACAGCGGTCAGGAAATGAAAAATTTTTCATTATCCAAACAAAGACATCACTTCCAAGATTACCTTAGTATATACAATAAAAAATATGCAGTCAAGGGTAAAAAGGTCTATAGAATGTTATAGAAATTATCCCAATATAGCTGTGGTGGGCTGCTAATACAGTATACCCCAAACATATACTCTCTCCGACCACTTTCTTTTGCTCCATTTAGTTTAGGTATGGAGTTTTAGATAAAGTTGAAAAAAGTGAAACTTTAATATATATTCGCATTTATGCCCTTTAACGTAGTGGCAGAGATTTAGTGGTGTCAAATCACTACTTTATGCAAGAATTTTTGAGAATTTTGCTCCAGTTAGTTTAGGTGCGGAGTTTAAAGATGAGTTGAAAAAGTGAAACTTTAAGACACCGGCACATTTATGACTTTAGAAGTACTGGTAAATATTTAATGGTGTCACATTAGGGTATTTTTGAGAACACTTTAGTAAAGTGAGGGTTGTTTTAGGACATCCCAAAAAGGAAATAGGAGCACAGATACAATGATGGATAAAGTATTTAGGTGTATGCATACTTGATGAATTTTGTCAACTAGAACTGACCCTAAACATTCCAATTTGCAATAACATTATAAACTAATAGCCCACTCCAAAACTGCTTAAAATGGACATCATGTCAATTGTTCCTCAAGCAATGGACTAAATCAAATTATGCTTCAGAAGGAAGTCATCACTGCCTTTTTATTTGGTACGTGTTACTATTTAATTCCCCTAGTCATGGCCCCATCATTGTAAAGATCACCAAAGGAATCATCAAGAAAGATAAATCCTCCAAGTGTTCATGTCAAAATTACAAGTGGGGAGTTCAAGATAAACAAAGCTTGAAAGTATAGGTCAAGCACCTAAATATAAACAAATGTGTAATAGATTCTGATAAAAACAGCTTCAGATATTAAGTCAAAGATAAGCTTATCAGAAGGAACGAAAATGATTAAATAATAGTTATAATATATATTATAAAGTACAGCTAAAGTAAATAAGTTTGGGAGGTCATTACCATGACTCAAACTCATCGTGAGATGAAAATATATCAGGAAGGATGAAATTCAACAGTGCCCATAGTTCAGCCAAGTTGTTTTGCAGTGGTGTGCCGGTTAAGAGAAGCTTATTCTCGACATTTAGGTATTTCAGTTCCTTCACCAATTTACATTTTGAATTCTTCAACCTATGTCCCTTCAAAAAGTATAATATCTTTCAACAAAACAGTACTTCTGTAAAAGTAGCTCTTAATCCTCAAGAACTACCCTGAATTCATTGAGGGGACAATAAGCATAAAATTTACGTATACCTCATCAACAACAAGGAATTTCCAGCTGTAATGCCTCAGTTTGCGTCTTGCATCACATAGTGCAATTTCGTAAGAAGTAATGATGATAGGAAATTTGGGACCTATTGTTTTAGGCATGTGTTTTCTTATAATTTCATCCCTTTCCTTTTTGTCACCATGATATATAATAGCACTCAGTGAGGGGGCAAACCTGGTAAAATTCAACTAAATAGTCATATTATATTACATTCATAAATGGTGCATGAAAAAAAATAAGATTGAGCCATTACAAGTAGAGAAAGTAACAGCTAATTACCTCTCTATTTCACTCATCCAATTTGAGAGAGTGGAGAGAGGAGCAATAATCAAATAAGGGCCATGCAATTCATTTCCTTTGAGGTGCGCAAGAAAAGCAATAGTTTGAATTGTTTTCCCTAGACCCATTTGATCTGCAAGAATCCCATTAAGTCCATTTTGCCACAACGAGATCATCCACTTTACGCCTTTAATTTGATAAGACTTCAACTTTCCACCAGTCAACAAGGGAACCAGTTCAGCTTGCTCTTTTTCAGAACGTTCTTCCTCTGTAAGCGTCGAATCTTCAGCAGAAACACCATCTTTAGTCCTTGTAAGCATAACTTCCACAGCTCTCTTGGCCTTCCTCTGCAGAAGCACAAAATTTATTCAGGCAAAAGAGCTTCCGCGCACCCACATAAACTGATCAATATAAACAAAGAAATGGCATTCAACATAGATATGAAAACATCTAAATCAAGGAATTACATTATTATAACTGGCGGCAGCTTTTCTTTTGGAACCACGGCCTCTCCTGCCTTCTTTAACAATTTCAGGGTGGTCTTCTGGCCCATTCTAGCATATTAAAAAGCATTTGGATTAGCAGAACTAATAATGCACTTCACATCATTAAATTCATGAAGAGAAATAAACCTTGGTGATGTCATCCATTTTTTCCAGCAAAAACTCAGAAAATAGTTGAGTCTGTGTTAAAAGCTCATCCAGCTTAGTGAACTGGTTGTCATTCAGATGAGATTCTTTAAGCTCATTTGCTTTTCCTTCTTCTTCTTCTTTCAACCGCTCTTCCTGCAGTTTATGTTCCTCAACTTGCATGGCTTTTGAAACAAGAGATGCATCTAGATTATCTGCATCATCTTCTACCTCCAATTTTAGGCCACAGTCCTCCTTGCACTCCTTTAGCACAATATTATTTGGATAAAAAGAGGCCAGAAAGAAAATTAAACAAGCAGAACGGGAATAGGATGCATACATCTCAATTACTCCAAACTAAGTTGAGTGAGATACTATTTACTAATGCATGGTACAATTCGTGTTAACAAATCAGGGTACTCAAGAGAAGGATGCAATTAAGCCCCAAAAGGCACCTTAGAGTTAGATTAAGAGAAGTGTGAATCAAAAAAAAAAAAAATATATTCACACTTTGGGAGTCTTAATTGTTAAGCGACCATCCCAAATTCAAATTTACTAAGCCGAGGCAGGACAAAAGCATTCAAGTCAAAATTTCCAGTTGTATCTGTATTATACAACAAAATTCAATTACTTCAATCCCACAAAAAAAAATTATTTTCCATGACTACCCTCAAATCTTCTTATTATTAAAAGAATCTTGGTGTTTTAAAATGAAAATTAACAGGCATATATTCCCTCCCTTCAAAGCATGTAAATCACATCATCTAACACCTTAGGACTTTTACAACATTGGTTGAACGAATACCCAATTCGAAAAAGAAAAAAATCCATATAGTCAGTTTAGTGTTTCTTCTACCATGTCATCTAAAAATGACCACTAATTTCCATTCATAGTTATTTCACCCTAGTAAATAACGTAATGCAGGCATTGAAATGTGAATGTCAACAGAGAGAGTATCTATAATCAACCAAAATCGAATATACGTGTATACCTCTTCGTTAAGAACAGATGTCGGGGAATCTGCTAGAGGCTCACTTTTCACTCCGTTTAGAGCCATTACACTTCAAACCCAAACCCTAGAAAAACTTAATCAACCAAAACAAAACAAAGTAAGCAAAACGGAAAACCCTGTCGAGAAGCTTTTGCGTAGGAGAAAATGAAGAAAAATGGTATTTACCTTTTTTTATTATGCAGAGTATGGCGAATATAAATTGAGAGTGAAATTCAAAAAACCTAAAGCAAGAAATGCGCAGATGAATATATTTATATAGGCAGTTTATTTTATATAATTAAAAAGATTATTTTAATTTAATTGCCATACTGTCGGGGAACGATGGGCGGGAAACGAAGAGACATATGTTTGCCCCCGAGTTTTGCGGTTATTACAGGAAAGCCATCCTGTCGTGAATTCAAACTTTTCTCCTGCAATAAATGATGATAGGCCGCTTTCAAAAAAAAAAAATGATGATAGGCTCTTTTTCTTCGGCCAGAGTTTGGGCCTGCCCATCATAACAGCACCTCTTAGTTTAGTTTCAGTTGTTGCATCGTCATATTTATGAGCTCAAATTTTGTATTCTAAATGATCATAAGTAATTAATTACACCAAAATAACTAGTTCTAAATAAATTGCTTTACATATATTATTTAAAATACAAAAAAATAGATTTTCCCAACTAATGGTTTAACTACAAATTTAATGCCTCATTATTATCTAAATAGTTAACAATCACTAAAACATAGATACAATTATCATCTCATTACGCAATATAATAGCATATCTCAAGTTATTTACTATTTATTTTAACTCCAACATAAACTAATCAAATTTGCATCTTAAACTTTTTATTACACCATCCAAAACACTTTTAACGAAATCAAAACCAAGAGGAATGGGCCGACACATGGACCCTTTGTTTTCGTTTATAAATTTTTGTTGCTTTCATCAGATTATGCATGAAAAAGTAAAATGTTCTTGGAATTATCAACGAGCCTGTTTAATTGTTTGACCTTTGGGAGATTGATTAATGAAAGAGATAAATGTTTGAGAAATAATCTCGATTTGAATAAGGAGAGAAGAGTAGTTGAGTAGGCCTTTTTTTACCTTATATAGTTATATAGATATTAAGCCCAAATTTTGAAATCAAGTTTCTGAAATACACTCACTCACTTCACTTTCAGAAACAAGCTGGCTTGTTTGTCCCGCATTTTGGGAAGACAATTTTTATCCGAAGTGGGAGACAAACGGGCCCAAAACGTCTTCAATATTTGAAAAATTGAATAATGTTATAAATCTAGCATTCGCTTGCCACTTTGTTCACGGCCTTATACTATAAACAACGATAAATGATTTTCCCAAAATTCTTCCCACAATATAGTATTACATGAAAATAAAAATAAAAAAAGGTTTCACGTAACATGTTACCAAGAATTTTCGGACAATTATAAGAACTTTTACAGCATCCGTTTCAAATGGAAAGAGATCAACGAAAACACACATCAATATTCAGGAATAAGCATCTTATTCATACTCTACAACACATTTTATTTATATACTAATAATGAGTTTTTGTTCCTTCTTGTCGAATTTAAACTACTAAACTGCATTATGGCATACACTTCACTTTCTTATATTGGCATTAAAAATTGACAAATAGGAAGTAATTAGATCAGAGTTAGAGGAGGTGCAAAATATAAATGTGAAAAGGGAGATTAGATTAATACAACATACTTTAGAGGATAATAAAGTAAAGCACACCAACGCAGCACAAAAGAATGCACTGCACATTAAAAATAATTATTAGCTAGCATACCACATGATATTTACCATCTATAAATATATCCCTAAATCTTCTCATTTGCTAACTCGCTTGCTCGATCTTCTCCTGCGGAGTTTAGCTTTCTTTCCAAGTGATACTAGTACCATTGATTGCTGTGTTTGATCTATGAAATCAATTGTTTCCTCAAAAAAAAAAAAAAAATAAATAAATAAAAATAAATAAAAAACATTATACAATATACAATACTACAATACAAGCACCTATATCCCAAAACAGAAAGCAAGTTCACAAAAGAACTTGGTGGTGGGAATTTTGGATCTTATTTTGTCGTCAAATCTCTAAACTGTACGTATTTTACCGAACCATCTCCACCACACGTAAGGAAACCATGAGATACAACCTGAATGTCTGTGACACCAGCCTGCAAAAGATGTGGAGATAATTAGTCCTTCAAAAATAGTAGATTTAAAGCGGTATTTGTACAAATTTTGTATGGCAATGTTATATTTTTTGTCCCACGCTTCTCAAAATAACACTCTTTGTCATGTGGGATAGTCTTTGTTTTGCATTTTTGGTTCCATATGATTGTCTCTATTTGCACATGGTCCCAAATTGGATTGAAAAGGAGGAAAATGGGAAGAAGGGAGAGGAGGAATTGTGCCAAAAAAAAAAAAAAAAAAGACTTAAGTGTTAATTTGAAAGCGTGGGTCTCTAATTTTTTAGTGCCTAATACTATAGGATCAAAAATGCATTTTCGCCATTTCCGTATTCAACTTTATTACTCAGAATTACCCTAACAACTCCACCAAAACCACGAGAGCTGGGTTGCAGAAAGGTGTGCCTCTCATGCAATCTTGGCCAATGATAAACTAGCTTGGCCCTCTTTGCATCCCAAAGTTTTACATCCCCATCCTTGCTCCCCGTCAAGAAAAAACTGGTATTTGGGATGGTGGATATTTTGGTGACACTCCCTTCAAGCAGAAAATACATGTGTCAACTTAAAGTTTTAATCATGTTTTTAAACCATATTCAAAGTAAAAAAAGTATTCTTTTAAGAAGTACCTGAGTGAGCTTTTGGAATGTACCAAAGCATTCCATTTCTATTTTGGTCTCCAGTTTTGCTCCGCATATCTACTGAGGATGAAGCATTGAAGTTATGGTCGCCAGTGTCTGATTGCTTGTGTCTCTTTGTCCTTCCAGTGGCTATATAGCGGAAGTCGTGAAGTCCAATATCTCCACCTTTTCCACCGGTCAAAATAAGAGGAGAAATAGATCCACTCCCTATGTCATTATCAAACACAGAAAGGCAACGAGCACCACCTACAACAGAACACAGATAATATCAATTATAAGAGTTAATGGGAATTTACCCCCTGTGATATGCATAAATGTTAAATTTACCCCCCTATTATTTGAAAAAGAGCACTTTACCCCCTAAAATTTTATAAAAGTTTCACAATGCCTCCTGACATAATTTTCACTTGGGGGGGGGGGGGGGGGGGGGGGGGGTAAAGTGCTCTTTTTCACATCGCAGGGGGGTAAATTGAATATTATGCACATCACAGTGGTTAAATTGGCATTAGCTCTAATGTCAACTATATATGTACATCCTATTATTAGTACAAATAAGTGATGTATGAAGGCATAAATTATATACTTGTAAGGTTATTGAGAAACCCTTATTTAATTAAGTATATTTCCCAATAATCCAAACCCAGGTTTACATTTTTCAAAGTTTTACTTCACTAATTTCTCCACCACATGAATATTGTTGAACCCAAACCATATATGCAGTGTTTGCTTGTAACTAAGCAAAAAATTTCCGACAATGAGGTCACCAGCAAGAGCATCGTTTTTAAGATTATGGAGGATACTTTTCCCCTAAATCCCTATTATTTAAAGAGAAATGAGTATGTATTCTAAAAGTAAGAAATCACGGGACAAAATCTTTAAATGAAACATACCTTCATGACACATTATCGAAGCTCGCGATGTGGCTGGAGGAGCAAGTGTGTCCCATACAACCACATTTACACCATTGGAGCTGTGACCAGCAGCAGCAACAATTGACCCACTTGCAGTAACATATGTAACATCCCTGCAACCACAACACAATGTGTTAAAGAAAGAAACTCAAGTACGACCCAATCCATATTAATAATGAAAACATAATTAGCTGCTAGCTCTTAATTAACAAAGTAAAGAAAGGAAATACTTCAATAACTTGGAAATCAGTACAAGAAAATATTTTTGGGGCAATAATAGAACGATTATGTCTCCTTAAAGCACAAAAGAATCAACCTAATGCAACTAGTTTGGCATGGTCCTTAGTTATATATTTTACATTGGATCAAAGCAAAAAAAAAAAGATGGAATGAAAGAGGAAGGTGTTCTTAAGAGTTGAACATCTCTCAGTAAACTGAAAACCTAATCCATATAATTATACATAAATTCCTATGGGTAAAACTCAGGAATTTCCAGAATAGACAATCTCATCAAAGTTAATAACAAATTCTACATGAAGATCAATCTCAATAAATTGATTACATACGAGGTATGGTTGTTAAAGCAGACAGAAGATTCTGTTGGATGAATATTACTCCTTCCTCCAACTTCCAGCTGCCATGTGCATACAGTTCCATCTAATGCAGCAGTCACAAACCGGTGTCCACATCGGTCAAACCGCACTGCAGAAACAGAGGCAAGGGCATATGGTGGGGGGACATTCGCAGCTGGAAGCACTCCATATGTAGCAGTAGCCGTGTCCTTGCCAAACTGTCAGTAACCATATTTCTATTAATTTCTCTGGATACTGGAAAAGAATAACTAAATCTTCTTGAAAGAAAATGTATGAAGCTGTGAAGTTCGATCCAATAAAATACATGCAAACAAATATCTACCTCTACGAACAAGTGGATCTCATTTTAAGCTTTACTTTTTTCATTTTCCCCCTTTTTATCTCTTTCTTCTTCTTTTGTTATTCTTGCGGGTCTCAGGTGGCTTGGGGGGGGGGGGGGGGGGTAGGGAAACTAAAACAGCCAGCTAAAGAATTCCTTGATCAACAGCAAGAAGTTGCAATTCCAATTTAAGCATGAGGTTACACTGAGTCCATTCGTTAACCAGTTTTTAAGGCTAAATTTAACTAAATAGATATGTGCAGTACATGAATTATGCAGTTGACGTGTCAAGAAGAAACTACAAATTTATTACTTTGTTATGCGAATACAGATATGCGTCTATAATGCTAAAAGACCTCAAATACAATTATTGTCTAACTGACTTAGTATAGGCAAGAAATTAGTTTTATCGCGGTTACTGTAACAACCCTATAGGAAAGAAGCCAGATCAAGATGATAAACGGGGAGTTCAGTTGTCCACCTGCAACTTTGTTTTCCCTATTTATTATTACTGTGAAAAGCTTCATAAGAAGAATAAAGCACTGGCTGAACCAAAACAAGGCAAACAAATGCATAAGAAATAGAGCAACCAAAAATCAAATAATGCATAACTAGCATAGAAAGATGACATACTATTTTACTATAAGAATAACATACCTCCCATAGGTATATGTGAGTATTGCTGGAACCAACCAAGAAGATAGGCCTAGATGGATGAGATGCAAATGCCCTAGTCCTGACATTGTACACAGTTGCAGGTGGATCGACAAATTCATCGAAACCTTCTTGAACCCCCCAACCAAGGCCAGATGCTCCCAAACCAGCAGGACGTGAAATACCAAATCCTCCACCACCAGTTAGATCCTTGCCTGGTCTTGCTAAAGCACCTGCACCAATTGTAGCTCCACCTAACCCTAGGTGCGTGCCCTTCTTACTCCCTAGGCCTACACCAGGAGAAACACACGTAGGAACTGGGATAGACTCGGACCCAGCCCAACCATTATGGGGCCAGTCCGCATCTCCCCATATGTATTCAGATTTCTCTTTATGGAGAACTTCATCTTCCCAGTTGAAAAATATTATCCCCTGAATTGCAATAACTAATCAACTTATCATTTATTTCAACTCCATGGTACAAATACGGACTATTATAATAACAAGATAATTGGAAGAACGCCATATATATCAAGACCTGTTAAACGAAACACATAAATACCAGTGTTCTGAAAATCGGATGACCAGGATTAACCGCTAACCGGTCCCCAATCCGGTTCGGTTTACCCCTAAAAACCAGTCTCCTAAAACCAGTTCGAACCGGTAAAATTGGTTCCAAAACCGATAAAGCCAGTGAACCAGTGGTTCACTTAAATTTTATTTTTTTTAATTTAGAGATTTTTTGTTATTGTTATTTATTTGAACTCTTGTTTAACATTTAATAGAATTACATTTATATACTTTAATTGGAACAACATTCATTATCTTAGTGTTTTAACAATCAATGCAATATTACATTTTTTTTTACATAAAGAAGTACATAACTATTTTCTCTTCATTGTGAATAATATTATTTTGTGTATGAAATTAAGCAAATCAATTACCATATAAACATCAAGTTACAACAATAGAACCCAAATGAACAAGCCAAAGATGAACTTTTAATTTTGTTGTATTGTTTTGAATGTATGTATCTTTGAGGGATACTTTTATATTTTTGACATTCATCTTAATTTTTAAGACATTTTGATTTATATTGACAAAGAACATTAATTTTTTGAATTATAATTGTATTTTCGATAATCTAAAAATATATATATATATAAAAATATTATAATAAAGTCACACCGGTTATACCGATCGAACCAGTGGTTGACCCGATCTAACCGATCGAACCAGTAACCATTAGAGCTTCCGGTTCAATGACCGATCCGGTTATAAAAACACTGATAAATACCCACACGAAATTAAAGTAGTTCTTTAGTTAACAACCAAATAAGATGTTAGGTAATGCAGTTTCAAGTACATCTGTAACACGGCTTACTATGCTCCCATAAAATGAAACTAAAGTTGATAGTGATTCGAATTTTCTCTTGAAGATTTAAGCTCTGAGAATTACAAACTGCAACATATTGACAGTGACCCAAATTAAGGAGACTCAGTCAAAAGATGCTTGATCCTTTAGTCAGACTGATACTGTTACCACCTAGGCTAATAGTTGGTCCTTATCACTGCTAATCAACTAAAATGCTTTCTCATACCTAATTTTACTTTATAGAAGGAACTAGGAAAGTGTAAGGATTAAGAAATCTTTCTTCAACTAGGATTAATCTTAAGTAATTATAACATGACCTACCCTCAGCAAAGATTAAATTTAAAAACTGAATCTTAGATTCAGAAAGGATTATCATCATCTGAACTTGTATTTCCCTGGTTCTTATTCTATATTCTTTTTTTTCCAGCAACTTTGCTATTTTGAAAGGAGTTCTATGGGAAAATGTAAGATTCCTGGAAGGATATTACAATTTCCTCTTAAAGTAGTGTGAGTGTCAATGATGTCATATCATATATTTATGTTCAAGAATGTCCTTGGTGGTTAGATTTCCATTTTAGGGAATAAGATATTACTTGTGGACGTCCCCCCAAAAAAAATTGAAGAATTAGTTCGCAACATAGGAATACCCTTTAATTTGAAAAAGCATGCAGGCTATAAAATCAAAGTGATAAATTAGTCATGAAACTTTTCATGAGATGGTCCAGTACACCACCAAAGCAACCATAATAGAACAAGAATCGGATTCAAACCTTTTTATTGCTAGCAAGTCCGGCTTGGCATTGATCGATGGAATTTATGCATAAAGCCTGATTAAAAAAAACACGTCTTATACAATTGTGAAATTATTAGAAGAGTATGATGCAAGAAGAAGAGATACCTCCAGAAGTTCTCCATTTCTCTTATGTATATCTTTAGGATTGTGAAAAGGTACAACCCTCTTTGAGTCATATAAGTCTTTGTTACCAGAACTTTTGAAAGGATGATCATCTGGGGATAGACATGCCAGAGGCGATCCACTGGCATGACTAGGACTATCAAGTTTATCATCTCTATCACAAGTTTCCTCAGAGTCAAATTCTCTAGTGATGCTTATGTAAGCATCTCTCCATCCACTAGAAGATTTCTTCTGAAAGTAAGGTAGCCAATTACGATATTCTTCCAAAAAAGCGCCACGAATTATTTTTGGATCAGCACAAATGCCACATAACTGTTCAAAATCTAACAACTTGTCGCAAGTGTTCAACAATTTTACACTCTCAATCATCTGAAATTTATCTCCTGCTCCTTGTGACAAACCATCGTCCAAGTTAAAAAGATCAGTTCCATTTGACATGGTTACTTCCCGAAGCAGGTATGTTGCAAACCAGTGTGAACAATAAAAGGAAATATCTGCACAGGCGAGCTTTAGTAACTCAACCATGCTGCTTAAAACCAATCTCACTTGTAACTCTGGTTTAATGTAATCAGGTTCTAATAAAGGCATACTTGGGGAAGGGAGGCTATCGTCAAGTTCCTCAAGCAATTTATTAAGTTGATGTTCCAAAAATTTAGATGTATGTACCCACAAAGAAGCACATATAATTTGCCACCTCTTGTCCTTTGGCAATGAATAAACATTGCCTGCATGTTGTTCTTGCTTTTGTTCAGTCTTTACATCTTTTCCCAACTCAACACAAGCTGAATCGTGCGCAAGCATCTCCACAATTTCTTCATGAAGTTTATTCAGATCCTCAATCTTGATCTCACAGGCTGCATTTCCACTCATTACTGAGACCATAATAGGTCTAACAACTACAAAAATAGCTTTGAAATTCCTTTGAAGCCAGGCTGACGCGAAAAGGACATGGTATCTAATCAAACCAAGTATAGTCAAAAGTAACTTCGAAGATTCTTTGGAGCAGGATCCAAGATACAGCTGAAACATGGCTGCAAGATACCCAGATGACCATGCAATTCCTTGATTGGAAAACCCCCAAGCAGCAAGCCAGCAAAACCTACCTTCACCAGCAAGGCCATTCTTGGGAAAATATGTTTCGTGAGAGCAAATTTTGCATGAGACAACAACATATTTCACAAATATGGAGGATATTTCTTCAGTGGCTTTCAAGAGGATATTGGATGGATGCAAAAGAAAATTATCTGATCCCTGTGATTGAAATTCTGGAATATTTTCTTGCAATATAAAGTGTCCAATAAACTCTAAACCATTGTGGTGCAAAGATAGTACAATCTGCAAGCATAAAATGGGAAAGATTAGCCAATTCCACATGATAAAGTGAGAATGAACCAAAATATATCATCAACAACTACCATGCTAATCAAATGAAGAGGAATCAAAAAGTATTTCTGCTGGAAAAATGCAATAGCTGCAGTCAAATTGCCTTGAAATTCCTTCAGTAATTTCGTAAAACCTTCACTGTCAGCATCATGGTTTATAGACACTCCATATGATGGCACGCCGATGTCAACATAGCTTGGATGTTCTCTTATCAATTTTGATATATACTGCATGGCCAAATATAGCTTACATTGTGATATAATATGGCAAGACATCTTGTCTGATATCCAGTTTGAGGAAGTTTTGTTTACGGATGGATTCAGCATTTCAACAAGTTCACAATTCGGGTTTTGCATAACACCCCCTTGAGCAGGGCCACCAAAGAGGCTAACTGAAGATGAAAGACACTCCAATGCTTCAAGCTTGTTGAAAAACAAAGAAACATAATCATTAAATTTATCCTTATCAATGAGAAGAAGATAAAAGAAAGGGGCAAGCAGAGGTTGAGCATGTTAAGCCTTGCGAAAGCACCATCTAGTAATACATTTTTCATATCTTGGCTCTGACCTTAAACACCACACAGTACACATGACAAAAATCAGAAGGAACATTTAAATAGAGAGTAGAGTACTCCCTCCATTCTCATATTATTTTCGAACATTAAAAACATCCCAACAGATTATACCCTAAAACAAGCAAATTTAAGTAGTACTGCATATGAAGATCCTTCCAATTCCCATATACGCACTGCACATGCCCAACGCAAGTATCAAAGGATATGAATATGGAACATCAGAAGATTCAGAACACAACTTCATAAAGAAAATACAACCCCAAGTCAAAAAGGACTAAAAGTGGAGACAAGGATTAACATAGTAGTGAGCAAAGATAAGTCTTACAGGTAAGCCACATCTGCTAAAAGAAGTAACATTCATCAACGCCGCCCATCCACATAGAAAAGCAGCATTAAACTCCCCAATAGCATTTTTCATGTTAGTTTTCATAGCCAACATGAGGCAATATTGACCAATGCTTGGATCCAGAAAAGAAGGATGAGATGAAAGGACTGAAATATCAACTGTGGCAACCATTTCAATACCAAGCATCCTCAAAAAGGATTGGGAATAATTTCCCAGTACCCACTGTCCAGAAAGAATGAAATGAGCAATTGATATACCGAATCAAGGAATGAAATAGTCCGTAAAGGAAGTTAATAATGACTTGAATATGAGTTCTCATGAGGAAAATTATACTGTAAATCCCTACCTCTAGAAAGCTTGCCATCCAAAAGTCACTTTTTGAGAGAGCAGAAGGGAGGATAAATTTTGAAATTATACTGCGTTCTAAAGGCCCACCATACCCCTCTAGAAGGCGACAAATCACAAGAGCAAGCTGCTCATCTCCAAGGTTTTTTGCACAGACAGTGACAGCTGAAGAAGCATCTCCTCCTAGCAAAAAGAAAGCTATTGCAAGTTCTAGCTGGTGTTTTCCCATTAGCACATAAGCATTTTTCAGAGCTGCTGCCTTATTTTTATCCTCCTGTAAAGATGGAATTAAAAAACTCATTTTTAGTAATGGAAGTTGAAATTTACAAAGAAGAAGGAAATGCGAAAAAACTTCTACTGAGTACCAAATTTCAAGGTACAAAGACATGATTCAGTTGGATCATGAAATAGAAAATTCTAAACAATTATGACAAAGATTGGATTGCCGAGATTTTTATCAAAACATTATAACACATTAACACATGTTATTGAAATATTAACATATGCGACTCCTTCAGCTGATTAGGTACTTACTGTGGCCATATGATCATTAAGAACTTAATTCATCAAAAGGAAGTGGTAGTACCAGGAGAGAGTATATTTTATTTTACTAAGTATCACTCTAAAAGCCTTATCTGTGACATTAACCACTATCAAGGGTTCATATCCAAGAATTTATTCTTTAAAAATAAATAGCAAACTCTAACTGCTACCTAAGCGCACTTTTAAAGAGAAATATAGCATCGTGATATTATATTCTTATTTAACCTATGTGTTATTCTCCTTGATTGGTAATTTGCGATAAGTGGCACAGTTTAGTAATCGGCATCTCCTTATTTTAATAACTTCTTGTAAATACCATATAACAACTGCGCTGTGGTATGGTCAGAAACATCCAAATAAATAGGCCACATAATTTCCTGGAATGTCAGTTTTAAAGATGAAAACTATGAAAAGATTATCGAGTACCTGGAAGTTTCTACATAGAAATCCAGCCAATGGTTTATCCTTCTCGTCTTTGCTTATTTTGAACAGGCCGGCCAAGACTTGAAGCCTGTTCAGTGCAATATAAAGGAGTGTGCAGGCCTTAGGATCTTTGTTTTTCATATACCTTTGTCTAGCCAGCCGCTCTATCTGCAATATTATATGTTTTAACACTAAAAAGTACAAAGGGGATCCAGTTATCTTTCTCAATCCCATGAAAGAAAATTGAAATTATATAGATGTAATAATCCAAATAAATTGCAAGGATCAAGCAAATGATATATTCCGATGAAGAAATTGGGTAGAAGCACATACATACATAACTTAGACATGGATGTGTCAAGAGCTTGCTTAGTTGTCTAACAATCGCGTCACTTCTGACTGCTATGTGGATGGCATAGCCAACAGCGAAGCGAAAACAAAAGATTACTGTTATTGCTCTACAACCTCATTGCCAATTGCCAACCCTAACCATTATACTCTAGCACATCAACTCCTTATTCCGTTTTAATGGTTAAGTTTCTTTGCAAACTTGAGATTCCAAATGAACTTTGTAAAATATTTTCCATTGATAACAATTTAGCTTAGCAGATGGAAGATACATCAGCTACCACTTTATCATCAAGTTATATTCACTGTGAGTAAGGTCAAATAAATCTGACTGCCGAACAATTATTGTAAATACAGCACTTATAAATCAAGGAACAATTGTCAGAGGAAAGGGATAAAATACAACAGAAGCAAACAGTCCATTATATCAAATTTTCTTTAGCCATAAACTCAATCATAACATGGGGAAGGAGTAAAGGATGCAAAACTAGATAGCAGTTAAACTATTACAAATAAAGTCCAACTGATTCCTTGATCTGGTTTAACCTTATCACTCAGGTTGAAGAGACAAATAATCACCAATATCATACACAGCCACACAAATAAAAACACGTGCAACTAATTCATCAAGCAGCTTATGTCAGGGTTAACAAGCATAGGTAAAGCAAAAAGAAATAGCAGTGTACTTAATAAAATAAGTCCATAATATACCTTCACCCGCAACTCTGTCACATTCGTATACCAATATCCAACACCCATACTACGCATTTCTTCCCAATATGGCTCCTTCGATAGCAGGGAATTAAACAAATTGTCATGACAGTCTGAATGAAAAGCCCACCCGATCATACTTGAGGTAGCAACCAGCTCTTCCACCAGTGGCAGCCTACTAGATCTTTGGACAAAATATAGTTTCTGAAACCTCATTGCGACCCAGAACCTTCGAAAGAAGAAAAAATAATTTACTGGACCAAACATGAAGAAAGGGTGTGAACACCCGTTCCATAAAAAATGCAGAAAAAGAATGCCATTGCATGAAACCAAATGCTGCTCAGCAGTTGTCAGAATATATCATCCAATAAAGTAGCAAGTTCATATTAAGATGTTGAAATGATGGTATAAACAAAATTTGAGTCATATACATTTGAAAACTAGATATTTGAAAAAACAAGAAAAAAAGGAAATGCAGCAAATTTAGTATACTTTTTAAGCAAACATAATCCTTACTTTGTGCCAGGTTTTTTAATGAAGTATTAGAAAATCATGTGGTTTTTAAAGGTTGAACACATATCAAGTGTTGGACAAATATGGAACGTAATATTAAAGTGGTGGATGACAAAATCTGAAAGCATTCCTGTTGACTGTTACAGTACAATGAATTTTACAATGAATCACACACACAATATTGATCTGCATAAGACCATCATATAATAGCAAGAAAAAAGGAAATACATTTGTGTTAAAATTATGAACCAACATTGCACACTGGACAAAATTCACTTGAAAGTTCAACCCGCAAAAAAAAAGAGAAAATTAACATCTTGAGTTATGTGGTCACTTGATGATCTATGTGATAAATTCTTATTTATCTCAGTCCTATTCTTTAGCTCTGATTTATCTCCGTGTAAAATTTTGACTCAGGAGAATCATGTATAAATCTTTGGCAAGTTATTACGCAGTCGTGTGTGGTTCTGTGCTGAAAATGCAACTTCATTTTGCATAGAAACATCATACAACTTAAAGGAACCTGCTCATTTGTGGCCCACAAGACTGGCCCCCAATCGGGGGTCAGCAATCCTGAACTAAGTTCAGAGTAAAGGGCAACAAAACTAGTCATGAAATGTATATTTAGTACTTAATATAATAAAAGTAACAGAAGATAACATGTAAGGATACTTTCCCAAGAATTTCCATATTTGTTAACATTGCATTTACATCTTTGTGTTATCACTTCTGCATATACAGTTCAGAGGTCATAGTTCAAACCTTTCAGATAATTTACCCTTATTTTGTCCATATAATAAAACCATTATTTCAAACAAATATAGTGACTCTCTTCCAAAATCAGGATATTTATTTCTTGTAAAACTTAAATCAGTTTCTGCAATCTAAAAAACCAGTCATACCCAACTGTAGTGTATCTGCTGAAGTTTCATACAGACAGAAACGTTATGGCCCCTAGTGGCGAGGGAGCATCAGCAGAAATAGAGGTTATGGCAACTTTAAAAAATTTACTCAGAATACAGATGCCAGCACCAGCACAACACCACGCCACAAGAAGGAAAAATGATTTCACTCTCCTTCTAATATTTAATCTACATTAGGTTCATACTTAAGTTCGTGGCAAAACTATCAAAATTAAAATGTTTATGGCAATTCAATTGGCAACATAAGCTATTGAATCATCTTAATAGGTTGAAGTAAGAATATAATTGATCATTATGAATTTATAACAAGTACCTTCGACCAGGTTCATCAAGACTTCCATAAGCAGAAGTAGATTGAGGATTACTAACTTCTTGTAGAAGATCAATCAGAGCAAGAGCCTGCATCTTTTCAGCTTTAGTTATATAAGTAGAATCATACAACCTCCCAATAGCTTCAATGAAGTCAGTAAATTCAGATCTCGAGGAAGATGGAGTCAATGCAGTCTTTGGAACATCACCTCCAAAAGGGGTAAACTGGGATAATTCTGTTTCAACTTGTGAACTGCTCCACTGAAATAATTTCTCACTAGAACTTGGTGAAGGAAGCCCCTCTAGATAATTTGACAAGGGAACCGGTGTAAACATATTTCTGAGCATATTAGCACAATATCCTTTTGAAATGTTGCTAGAAGCAAGGTGCTTAACGAGATGTTGCAGGGCTACAAATGCTCGTTTCCAGTTACCTAGACATAAATATGTGTAAAAAGAATCATGGAATTTTTCTTTTGAAGAACCATGAGCACTTGGAAAAGATCCATAACTAGAATAACATGCAGGACAACTTGCAAGAAGCTACCACTCCTTGGATTTTTTTGTGTGAATAAAGAAAAGGTCTTTTAACTAATCAAAAAGTTAATTTAACATGATTCTAATGACAGAACATCAAACAAACTGAAACATAAAAGCAAGTTTCAAAACAGAAATGGTATAAAGGAAAATAAAAATACAAGCTATGTCCCACAGCAAATGAAGTATTCAAATAGTGCATACCATATCCCCTAAAGCATGCATAAGTAGAAAAGAATTTATTTCCTATGGCACCGTACTTAGTTTTCACATCTTTCTATGAGAATTTCTCTTGAGGCATGGAACTCCCTAATTGCTAGTCACAGTTGCTGCGTAATAAAAGTATTAAGTGCTTTCACCATCAGGAAGAAAAAATGAATCAGGCTGCGTTTGATCAATAACACAATTATGGCTTTACTTATTTGTTTGTTCATGCTGCAGGGAGTCTGAAGTATGTAAGTTGACAGGGAGAGAATGGAAACTGATGTATAGTAGCAAGGTGGCTCACTCTGCGAGAAAAATAAAAAAATGCAATATTCTTGGTCCCATGGAAACTATCATATCGTGTAGTTACAGGCCATGCCTTAGACACCAAATAAGCCGGAGAGAGAATGCAGCTATTCTAAGGGTCAGGCATTATCTATATAATATAGAGTATGACATAGAACCAACGGAAGTAACAATCAAAGAACCGGTTTTTATAATTTACACTTTGGCCCTGGTATAATTGTGATTGGCATACTATTGCAGGCTACATGCAATCGAGCAAACCTTGAATCACATCCTTAAAACCATATTTCATGGTAGCTATTACAGTACCTCTTCTGCTGATTGTAATCAGATATATTAGCACCTGTTTACTAGTTTCGCTAGCCATTGGAGCTGTCATCCATAGTTACACCAGTCCACAAACATCGGACTCAATAGGGTCACCACTGACAATTACAGCATCTCAAAACAGTAGTTAAGCCCTTGCTGAGATTTCTAGTCAAAATGAAGCTCCTTCCTTCAGTTTTGGGTGTGAGGCAGTATAAAGAAATAACACAATATAAGCCCCTCGTAAACCAAACAAACATTTAAAAGTTCTAGAGGGGCATTGGTTGCAAGTTAGATCCATAGGCATATTAAAACCTCTAAACTAGTGCAAGTACTCAATAAGACTGGATCACTTGCTCAGCTTAAGAGGAGTGGGTGTTTCTCCTAGTAGTTTGCAAATTTTGAAACAAAAACTTGGTTTCAAAATATTTACTTTTTGCCTGTTCTTCATCACAAGTCCAAGTGTCCAACCATTTAGTTCATTTTATGAAATAATCATATTGCTTGTTCCATATAACTGATGGATTTCCACGTCTGGTTCCCTTCTGATAAATTACAAAGTTAGGCACAAGACTTATCATGTTGACCAGTATTTTGCATCGTTCTCATAATTGTTCGTGTTCTCATTATACAATAGCTGTGTCATTGAGTAATCGGATAAAAAATAAATGAAGGAAAAACAAATTTTAAGAACAGAACACAACGTTATAAAAGCATATATTTAATATTCCATTCCTAACCCAAAATACCTGACAACATATTGTTCAAGAGTGACTCAGGGTGAAATAGAGGCAGAGATCCTCCTATCTCTTCCGCAATTTCTGACATGCTCCAGTAACATAATTTGGTAGCTGAAGTATACGTCTGTTGACAGCTTTTGACATTTACGGTAGGCTTCAGGCAATCTTTAGTATTCATCTTTGTGGATTGTTGTGATTGAGAACTGATCTTTGATGATGATTCTTTAAAATCAGAAACACGAGAATCAGTATGTATTGGTAAAACCACATGGTTAATGGAGCCATCATTGCAAAGAGGGCTATCTTTGGAAATCTTCTGACAACACTTGGCCAGACAGTTGTTATCAACTAATAATAAGAAGTTACTGAATAGACTAAAATACGTGTCATGAACAACCATGGCCATGCCCTTAGGGCCCCAATGGAAATCAGAAATAGCAGGCAAGTCCCTCTTTGCTGCAATACAAATCCAAGCACTTCCTTTGGGAGATTTTTCATATATTAAAAGTTCCTGACCCCCACAGCGCCTAAGAGCATATACCAGCAATTCATTTCGTAAACACGCCCCAAGTAATAATTGTCCATTTCCCAACATCAACCAATTTAAAGCAATAATCTCCCCATCGAAACATAGTTTATCTTCTAGCATGAAGCTGCCCACACTCTGGACTTGCATGCATCCCCATATACAAATTGTAGTAGCAGAATTGGATTTTGAGACTGTCGCAATCTTTCGACAACAAGCACTAGGAGATACTATAATAACAGGATCATGGCTACAAGTAAGAACACCAACAAAATCCCAGTTTGCAGCTGAGGTCAAGGGTCGAGCTGGCACGCTCCTCCACAGTTTTAAACTGCCATTGATGCAACCAGTTACCATATGATACGCATAGTGGCAGCTTCCCATTTCATCAGAAGAAATTAGCTTCTGCTCTACAGACAAAGCCATGTCAATGGGGCAGACCACAGCACAACTTGTAACCTTGTCATCATTATGAGGAGCAGGAAACACTGAAGAGTGAGGCTCAACTGAGACAGAGTATTTCTTACTAGAAAAGTCACTTTCGTACGTTTGGAAGTGCTTATCACAACTGATCCCTTCCGAATCATAACAATGGATAATTATTTCCCATGACAACGCCTGAAAGCCATCCATACATAGTGCTACCAGCAGAAATTTACTGGAAATAAAGTTTCCGTTACAGTTAGAAGGCAAAGGGATCGAGCAAACTTTACTTAATCCACCTGTGGGACCTTCAATCCTAAAGGGAATAGAAAATAAATTGTAAAAATGGATTTTCTCTTTATCATTTTTTGGAGTGTTAACTATAAAGCAATCAATACCGTCAGTGTGTCCCATGAGAAGAATTTGGTCGTTACCTAGCACCGTGGAAGCCCAACTCAAGCACGTGTAATTTGGATAGTGATCATAAACAGAAGTTTTTCCCCAGAGTTTCCAAGAGGGAGTAGATACTGGCAAGCCTATGTGACTACTGAAAAAGGTTGAATATGACCAAAAAAGAAGCATTCCATTTGTATCTAAAGAAGCAGCAATTCCAACTTTTAGAAAGAATGGATGAATTGCTATTCGTAAATTTTTTCCTGTGTGGCCATCAACTTTTAGTATTCCATTAACATTAGATGTCAAAGGACTTTCAGTATGACTCTCACTAGCAGAACTCCCTTCTATGCTAGCTAAACCGTGAGAATATAATTGCGTCCAGGAAAATGAATTACAAGGTAATAAATGAACAAAAGAGCAAACAACTGGTGGGCCAAAAGCTCTGTTCCTCATAATCAAAACTTTATCTAGTAGCAATTCACTTGCTTCCATTTCAAAACTGGCCAGCTCTTGTTTTTTCCATAAAGTGATCCTTGGGAATCTCACTGGAGCAAAATCATCAAGACAGTGAACAGCCCACAGACTTGTCACTCTTTTAGGACCAAAGCCAATTATCCACTCACACCTACCAGCAGTGTCATGCTGAAGATCGTCTAAACTTGAATAATAACAAGCTTCTTTATCGATGATCGCCACGCCTTCAACTTCTGTTGCCCAACTTACGAAGACATCAGAGCCCAGGAAACCATTCAATGTTTGATTTACCTCAATTACAGCAACGACACAAAAAGATAGCTTCATAGCTTTCTGGTCACTACTATCCTTTCCAGTTCTTCTAATCCTCCCATCATCAATATCACTCCATAACCTAACAGCTCCATCGAGGCAACACGTTAACAAGACCGGCCTCAGAGCATGTCTGGCATGTTCACTTGATGGTTTTCCTGCTGAAGGCCTCCACTGTATCACCTGGATAGGCATTGGATGGTGCAGCTCAGCAAGAGGATATTTGGAATGCCCATCACCTTGACAAACTAAAACACATCTGCTTGCCTCATTTTTAGGTGAAGATGAAGCTACAGTTTGCAGTTTACTCCACGGTGCTGTTGCTGAAAGACCATCTGCAGACCAGGTGGTAGAGACGAGAGCTTGAGGCACTTTTGGATTGAATTTCCAAGCAATTTCCCAGGATTTCTCCTTCCTTCTCCACATAACCACCTCGATGCCTCCAGAAATAATTCCATCTCCAGAACTTGTCCATTTGATGGCCTCCACTTTCGTAGATTGCACAAGTACTGCAGTCTGGCTCCAACAAAAAGAACCTGAATCTCAGTAAATAAGTTCATATTTGATTTCAAGAAGAGAGTTACATGTTTTCACCCCCACTCAATGAGATAGTAGGGTGATGGGGGGAAGGGGGGAGGTTTAAACATGAAAGTTAGCAGTCTCAATGAAGCCACATCATTGATAAATAAGAATCATCATGTATTTTTTGTCCTTAAGAAGAACAGTATAAATAACTTATTTATGTCTCCAATTATTAAATAACGAGCAGATAAATAACATATTTTATGATATAGGCTGCTAATTATTGTTCTACCTTATAGCATATGATCAATATGCATGTTGGGCTGGGGGGGGGGGGGGGGGGGGGGGACCCTCATAAAACACTGCAGAAACTAGCACGCTGATGCAGTTCACATCTCCAACAAACAAGATCCGCTTGTACTTGTCTTAGGAAATCTCATTCACTAGAGTTACTTCTCTTTCTATCTTAAAATTAGACCATCAAAAGCACTCATAAAATTCATTTCCTCTTACCTCTAAAATAAAATATTTGGTAGACTGAAATTGTTCAGCTAAAATATGGAAATATATCAAAACTTGAATGCTCAATACTATAACACCAAATTCTTTAGCTTGTCAACTTCCCAAGCCCACTTCCTCGTTAACTTCCTTAATTGAGTCACTAAAAGCAGTCAATAATCCATTCACTACCAGAACGATCATTGATCACCAAATAAAAAGTATTTCCGGCATTTATTCATACATAAATATACACGATCACTGCATCCTGTATTCAAACATGAAATCTCAAACAAAAAGGTACATATCAAAAGAGTTAACAACTTACTGCTCGAAGTTTCATCTTCACCGTAGGAAAACAAGGCAACACGATCGTCCCAAGCCGCAGCGAGTTCGCCGACAGAAGGTATGGTGGGAGACCAAGACACACCGGAGAACCTGCCGGCGTCGATTCCGGATAGCTCGAGTACTTGTTGAAAAATTGGGCCAACTTTCGTTTCGGCCTCCGATAAAGGGTTTGGGAAGTGAGAGATTACTAGAAGAGAGGAGGCGCCGTAGGCGATCCATGAGTGTCCGGCGAAGTCTAGCAAAAAGTCGGCGGTGGGTCCGGATCCGGTTACGGAGTGGGTCGGGGCGGGTGGAATGGTTTCGGATTTGATCAACTGTAGTGGAAGGTGGGATGTGATATCGAGGGGCGGTGGCGGCATTGTGCTGGGGAGTTGCTGGTCTGGAGTGACACTTTCTTTGTATAAAAAGTATATCAAATTAATCTATCAAAAAAAAAAAGTATATCAAATTATAATTATATAAATACTCTAGAAAAACGAAAATAAGATTAATAGTTAACCATATAAACTGTTTTGATCTAGTGAATCCATTAATAATCATTCTTGGTAAAATTTAACGGAAAAAAATTATATTCACTAATTAATTTCTGTGTTTCTTCACAAATAGAAACATCGCAAAAATATGTGCATCTAAGTTGTCATCATTTCTTTAGGGCCCGTTTGGTAGTACCTAATAGAGGGTATTAAGCCATATTATATGAGTTAATATGGCTTAATACAACGTTTGGTAGCATTGCTCTAATACCGGATCAAATGGATTGAATCCTTACGACCCGGTATTAGGACTAGATCATAAACCACCCAAGCATGGGTGGATTAGTTAATTCAGGTGAATATGGATTAGGTAAAATATCACTAATAACCTCAAATTTACATATTTCATTTTTTACATATCATTAAATATCATAAATTCTTCTCAAATCTTTGAAAATATATAAATATATATCTAAACTCATAACTATACAAAACATATTACGGTAGATTGTTTTAATATAATATGATTCAATCAAATCAACCAAACATACTTTTAATATGGCCTTCAATCCGGCTCCAATTTAATCCACCTTAATCTCATACACCTTACCAGACGGCCCCTAAATATATTGTTTCAAAGCCTTTACACTATTTGTAATTGTACACATCAAAGGTGATTGTGTTAGAGCATCACCAGTGGTGTACCCAAATATTGGACCCAAATTCTTCATTTGCACTCTACTACAGTGTTTTGCACTCTCTGAAAAAATATTTTTCTGCAACAATAGACATCAAAAGTGGGAACCCATTTTTAAAATCAATTTAAATTAAATTTATTTTACTAACTTAAAATTAAAGTCTATTTAAAAATACAATCAAAATTAATTTTGGACTAAAGAAAAAATAAATAAAATTCAAAATATTTGTAATTTTATAATAATTATTATTAATTATAGACAATGAACTCATTGATGGTGTCTTCATTATTTTTTTCAAGTGCGGATTTATATTTTATGCAAGCTGTATTCTATCTTTGATATGCTTTTTTATCCAATTGAAACGAAATTTGATATTATATTCTGAAAAGTATTGTGATAAAATTTTTATTTGCGTGTCAATTTATTATTAGATACTGAGATTTCAGATAAGATTTTTTGCATCTTATTTCTGATCAGATTTCTTTCCCACATCGTATACGTGTCAATTTATGATTGGATACTGAGATTTAGGTTCAGACATCTTGAGGGCTCAAATTTGGGTTCAATTGGAAGGAAATGGGTATTGGGTGCATTTTGCACTTTGCACTTTCCTTTGGGACCTCCATTGTGAGTTGTTTATTGTAAATTTTATACCCAAATCAATTTGGGCTCCCGGATGCATCCTCCACTGGTGATGCTCTTAGATGGTAGTTGCCTGCAATTTTAGAGATGATTGTATACGGCGAAACTAATCAAATTATTTATATTAGAAAGTTGATTTCTTTTACATTCGTTATGTTATGAATTTTCGATTTCTGAATATTAATAGTGTTATTAAATATTGTCAAATTGTTAGTAAATAAATTAAGTAAATTATATGATAAATTATCTAAAAATTAATTTAATTGACTGATTGATCGTAACTAAAAATAAAAATCATGAGACCAAGGAAACATTATTAGAGTATTTTGCAAGTTGTTCGATAAAGTCTATTAGGAAGGACTATATGTCTATATCAATTTATCAACCTAATCTATTCTTATATCAGTGGAACGAGCTTAAACAAGGCTAAAACATATTAATATGGGCAACTCTAAATTGTGTCACTTTAGATGGAGTGACTAATGAAATTTGAAGTATTATTTAACCTTCGTTTGTAGAGTAATTCTTGTCTCGTGAGGCTGCTACGACAAATATGCAGCCTCAAACTTTGTAACAGTTCAAGCACACGTTCCAAGCAATCGCAATTGTGTAGATACACGACCACACAAGCTTGCAGAGAGAAAAAGAGCATAACGACACCGTTTACAAGATAGAAAAGAGGCGTCTCAACATCATCTCCAAAAGAAAAAAGATAAATAAAAATAACTTAGGGATATAAGTTAATCTCCTTATTGCGAGGAAAATGAGTTGAAAAAAAGACACAGAAGAGACAAAATATTTATCTAATTAGTTGTAAGTTGTAACCTAAAAAATAGGAGGAGTAAATTAGTATTTATCTAATTGCAAAACTCATGATTGGGATTTGGGAACACATCCAATCTTCCAAAACTTAAGATATAAAATTTTCTGCGCATCCAGGGAATCGAACCCTGGTCAGTACCGTGGGAGGGTACTATGATACCACTACACCAGATGCGCTTATATATCAAAATGAAAGCATTATTAATAATAAATATTTTTTAACGGAATGGGTACTCAGAAGTAAGCATAAATTTCTTCAATCTTGAATCCACAAAAAATATTTGTTTATTTGAGTAAACTAATAAAATATTTTTGTTTTTGTTTTCTCAGAACTACTTTTCAAATAAGGGAAGCAAAAGATAACATCGAGTAGCTTGTATCTGCCTTTAGGCATATTTACAATTAAAGATAACATCAAGTCGAGTAGTGTCGAACAACACAATGTTCAATCTTGGTTTTAATTTTATCGAACTTTAAATTTTGTCTTTCAGCTAGGTTTGTTTGTTAACCCAGCCGAGTTCAAATATCGAGTAGCTTGGGTTCTGTACAGAATGAGATTGCATGCGTTTGGTCTCGATCACCCAAATCAAGTCAAACCTCATTAAATAAAGAGTTTGAAAATGTCTCAGCTCAAACCCAATTTTCAGTTCACAACAAAACCTACACACACCTACAAAACTATTTTTTTTTACATCTGTAATATACTTTTTATACATATTAAAGTTATTGATTTGACACCTACTACCCATTCCTCCCCCCCTCCCCCTAAAACCCCTACAACCAAACTCCAATCAAAATCAAATCTAAAATTTTCAAAACCCACTAACTAGGAAGCATAGTTATTGAACCGTGAATCGTATCGCGTATCGGTGAGCCATCGTATCGTATCGAATCGTGTATCGTGTATCGTATCGTAAGATACAAATCACTTATAAATAGTTAAATAAAATATATCTTCCACGTTACTAAGAAATAGAAACATGTAAAAGACTAACCAATTAAAGTTTAAAAAAAAACATCATTTAAAAAAATCAAGTTTCAAATTTGAACTTTTTTGTCACAAAATAAAAAGAAATAATAGAATTTTCTAAATTAACATCGAAATATCAATCTAATTTTTTTTTCTCAAATATAGATTACACATCACCACATTATCAATGTTACCCAAATAAAATAATATTTTATCAAAGAATAAAACAAAATAAAGTTACAACCAGTTAAAATATAAACTCTGTGATACTTTATGTTCATTCAAATTTCAGAAAGTACACCAAATCATCAATAAGATATAATAAAATAAAGTTTCAAAACTAAAATAAATACTAAATAACTGGACTGACCGTATAGTTACACCTCAATTTTATTATACTAAAAGGACAAAACTATCAATCCACACATAACAACACATGATATAAATAGTTTCACATCAAATATCACAATGTTTACTGCGACGTACATCTAATAGCAAAGAGGAAAAATATTATGCATTTTGTATGGGTTTCAAATTGACCATTTTCTATATTTGTAAAAAAAAAAAAAAAACTACTTATAGTCAAAGAATCGTGTATCGTACGATTTGTATCGTATCGCAAACGAATCGTTGCGAAACAAACACCCGGCGATTCTTTCGGCCGAGTCGTATCGCCAAGGCCTGAAATCGTATCGAATCGTAAGATACTTACTACTATGCTAGGAAGTAGTATAATCTCAATAATTCATTGGAATCATTATCATAATCGAGTTTGAAAAGTTTCATCAATCTTTTGAAACTACTTATTGAGACCATTACCAAACAAGATCAAACTCAGTAAAATTACTTCCATATTAACCCTTGATATTTTACATGCATATTATCAAATTTTAGCTTATCAAGCCAAACTTTACAAGTTATCGAACGAAAAATATTGTTCAAGCTTGTTTGATTTGTGTGACGAATCAAGCTCAAACAAGCTCAAATTAAGTATCAAATAGTTTGATTTGATTTTCAGTCATATTTATAGCTTTACACCCCTTTAGTCATATTTATAGCTTTACACCCCTTTTCCTTTTCTTATTAATTTCTTTTTTGTTACAAACCAAATTCTTTTAGGTGGCAATTTTTTTCCAGCTAATAATTCCAATCACACACAAAGACCGGCCGTTACAAGGCACATAATTGTAGCCTATCAAATTCCCCTTACCTAAAAAAATCTATGCCACTCCCTTTCTTCTTCTTCTTCTTCTTGTAATTAATTTGATTTATTCAAATTCAATTTCTCTCAATCCTTTGCCAACAAATCAAAAAAATAATGTCTCAAAATCAGGAGTCGGCATCGGAGAACAACTGCGGATTCATGAAGTGCGAGAAGCTTGACCGGGTGGCGAGTTGGGTGGGGACGAGTGTTGCCACGGCGTTCTTTGCGTCGCTTGAGCGGTGTTCTTGTATTACCCTCTCCACGACCGACGGCGCCGATGATGAAGAGGCCAATGATCGCCCACTTATGCTCACCAAATACCCTTCTTTCGCGGCCTCTTCCCACCACCGCCCCACCACCATCACCGATAAGCTCCCTACCCCTGTTTCTCTTTGAGAACGTGTCAACAAAATATGTATAGTGATATTATCGTGGAATTATTGTATGTATTTTTGGGTATGTGTTTTAATTTCTTAATTAGTTGTTTTCTTGGCTAAATAGATTTCATGGCCATGAATTGGTCTTCATACCATAAGATTTTGTTTTAGTTAAGTGAAAGAATGTGGAGGGGAGATGTTTGTTTTTTTGACTGGCTTGAATATTGCTTCATTCTCTTTTATCCAAAGCATCTTTTATTTTGAGATGAATTGGGTAGATACTTTTCTGCCCTTCAATGACCATTACTAGAGTGTAGCAAATTAACATCCATGTGAATATTTTAAATAGGCAGTTTAAGTCCATGTGATATATAAAATGACAAAATATCTCTCTATCTTTTTATTAAAAAGCACATTGCTTCTCTCTTGATTTTTACATACTTTTATTAGGGGTAAAATGTCAATTATACAATATCACAAAGTGTCTATTTACGCATATCACAAGGAGGTAAATTGCATGTTTAGGCATATGGGTAAAATAAGGTGAATATGTTGTTAAGTGAAAGGTTAAATTGATAATTTAATTTTTTGTATGAAAATGAAGTTTTAGTTGCATTATAGAGTGTGTGCAATACTTCCACTAGCAAGGACATAAATTGCTCATCATATCATTTCACATGGAGGTAAATTATTCATTATTTTATTTCACATAGAGATAAATTGCTCATTAGACATATGACATGAAGTTAACTTGTTAAAAACCCTATCCTACTATCATATCACTTGTATGCGTGTACGAGTTAAATATATAACATGAAGTTAATTTATTAAAAACCCTATTCTACTATCATATCACTTGCGTGCATAACTTTTTGTACGAGTTAATGAAAATTTACACAACTGTGATATTTATAATGTTCAATTTAACTCCATGTGTTTGAAAAATGGCATTTTATCTCCATGTAATTTTATAAAAGTTTCACACTACATCTTTGACATTTTTATATGTGGCACTTTGCATCCATGTGTTATGATAATGTGACAATTCATCCTATTGTGTTATAATAAATATTGCAATTTACCCCTCCCCCACCCCCATATTACAAAACACTTCACACGTTCAATCTCTATTTCGACAAGTGAGTTACACTCTAATGCTTACGAGGGTAAATTATTCTTTTTCAAATCACAGAAGGATAAATTGAACATTATGGATATCACATGAGGATAAATTGTCATTAACCCCATTTTTTTACATATATCCTAAGTATAATACTAAGATGTTTAAATAAGTGTAGAATTTTTATTGCATTATGCTAAGAAACATTCGATTTAATACGTACTTGTGTCATTGTATGAAATGATATTAAGTTTGAAAATTTTAGCTCATAAAATAATTATTAAAACAACAAAAATACAAGAACATTCAAATACAAAAATACATGATAAAATCCGGCCCTTACATAAATCAACAGCTACCGTTTGCAAGAACGAAATCCTTTAATTAGCTAGGTAGTCCTTGAGTTGGAAAAGACAAAGATATTTAGAAAACAAAAAAACTTAAAAGTTTAATAAAATATTATTTGCATTAATGAATTTAATCCAACATTCTAATATAGTATATGCGAAAGCAAAAACTAAAGATGGGATGGAGTTGCTAAGCTGGGGAAATTGATGAAAGGGTCTAATGTTAGAAAAAAAGCAGCAGGGCATATATAGTTTTATTGAGAAATTAAGAAGGATAATCGTCTATAAAAGTTTATTGTGGAGGATAAGTCGATTTCTCAGGTTTAACTTATATAAATAAATAGAAAAATTATGCATCTTTTGATAATAAAGAAATCATAAAATTATATAGACCTATGTCAATATTTCCACTTATTACATATACTAATTCACTTTTTCCTATAATATAATGCGTGGAGTAATTACTAATTACAAGAAATGAAAAACTGAGTAGATACACACCCTAATGACTAAACATCATTCATGTAATTGGAGGGGTTAAGCGAATCACCCGGTTATAACCCGGTATTGGAGGTATTCCACCAAATGGGCTAAATTAGCCGGTAGTAGTAGTATGGAAAACTTAAATTGGAGCACAAGAATAGTATACATTTGATTTTGCTTCAGTTCCAAATTCCTGGCCTGCTCGTTAATTTCATGAACCAACTGAAACAAGTACACGCCCTCACCATAAGAAATGTTACAGACTTCACAAAATCCCAACACATATACTACGCCTAACCCAACTCTCTTCCTATACAACAAGCTCATCCAAGCTTATTCTTCTCATGGCCCTCATTCCCAATGCCTCTTTCTCTACTCTCAAATACTTCACAATTGTTTCTCACCCAATTCTCACTCGTTCACATTTCTCTTTGCCGCGTGCTCTAACCTATTCAATCCTTTTTACGGTCCGATGCTCCACGCTCATTTCGTAAAATTTGGGCTAAATCTCGAAGCTTACGCCTCGACTGCATTGGTGGATACGTATGCTAAAATGGGAATTTTGCGTTTGGCGAGAAAACAGTTTGACGAGATGGGTTTCAAAGACGTGCCCACTTGGAATTCTTTGATCGCAGGGTATGCTAAAAACTGGAATTTGGAGAATGCAACGTATGCCTATGAGAAATGTGGACTCTCTCAAAACTCAAACAAACAATAATTTTCTTATCTCTAAACAAAACCTATATAAACTCTATTATGATTCGATATAAAGTAACTTATCTTTTACATAATTTATCTCACAACAAACATGATTTGACATAAAGTCTTACACATCTTACACCTACAACCCAACTCTTCCAAAAAAACATATAAATACTTTATTTCTTAAACCACTCTCTCAAAACTCAAACAAATAACATTACGCAAATCGAGATTATTTCACAAACTTCCACTGCTCTCTCAAACTATTTTTTTTAAATACCAAACAAATAGGCCCATGAAGTTTGGGCGATTTCACCTTTTGGAACAAGTTTGGGCAATATTATACAGAACTTCCCTTTGTATGATTTAATTCAAACTCATTATTCACCCTACTTTCATAGACTTTTTGGACTTCCATACAAATTTCAAACAGTTTTTTTGTTCCAACTTGTTTTTATGGCATGCAAATGATCCCGAGTTTTGATAGTATGTCACGTATGAAGTTCATACTGACATGGCGATAATATATATAGAAATTAACATTACTCCTTCGTTTCAAATTATATAATTAGTATATTTATAAGATTTTTATGTTTTAAATTATTTGTCACATTTGAGTTTGTAATGTATATTTTTCTTTCAATGTTATCCTTTCGTTTTATAAGTTTACATAATAAAGTAGATTGCACATATATCAATGAGATTAATTAAAATAATTATTAAAGGATATTTTTTACATTTTATCTTAGAAAAAAATATTAATTTTTGAGTTTTTTAATCTATGTAAAAGACCAAATATGTCCATTAATTTGAAATGGAGGGAGTAATAAGTTAAATTGACAAAAAAAGAAAAAACACTTAATAAATTCTTACACACGAGTTGTTAATGTTCAATAGGTAATAGTACTATACGTAGAGTACATGTGGTACATTTTATTAGTTAAATTATTATCATATCAATTAGTTATTTAGTACGCTTTTTAAGTGTTTATTATTAAATTGAATTTTTGAATATCATACAGTATTCTAGGTACCATACGGTTTTGGTAAAATACAATTTTGCGATTTCAAGAGTATTTTTTATATTGTATTAATTTATTTGTAACATATATGCAACTAGGATTATTTAGTTAGCTAATTGTAATTTCCAAATAGTTAAAAGAGTAGATAATCGGCAAAATAATAGAAATAAATTGATACGTTTTTGTGCCAGGTGTAAATGAGTTGAGTGGTGCCAGACGACACTTGGTTTGAATTTTTGTGTCGAGTTGAAAATTGTGTTTATCTTTTGTTTGTTTTCTTCACGAACCAAGCTCCTGTCGAGTATCGAATATTCGATATTCTTACATATTGATTTTAGCTTAACGTGATGAATTTGAGCCGAACTTCAAAAATTATAGATCAAAAAAATATTTTTCAAGTTAGTTTTATTTGTTCGATGAATCGAGCTCAAAATGAACTTTAACTTGAATATCGAGTAGTGTGATTTACTTCTCAGTCCTGTTTTGTCATAGTTAATTTTCCACTTGTCTACTAAATTTTACATTTTTTGTGAGGAGTTTTTTTATTTTTTTTAAATGTCCCTCATATTCTTTTTTTAATTCAAAACTATATTCGAAGACGCAAAAAATTGATCCATGATCCTTAAATTGAATAATAAATTTCACAATTTAATGTAAAAAAAATACTCCGAATTAATTAATCTGCAGTTTACATAACAGTGGGCAGCAGATCCTCTGTACCACACAAATGTACCACATTTATGTACCACCATTATAAAAGTGACACATGTCAAAATTAAATAGCATGCATTGCATAGGATAATATTCTCCACTCTTCTCTTTCTTATCTCCATTTTTGATTTTAACATCTTTTTTTGTTCATTAATTATATTTTAAGATTTTTAATTTTTGGGTTTCTGAGATGAAACTTTATATGGTTTTGAGAAATAATTATATCGTATAATATAATTATTTATCGTAGCAAGTGACTGATAAATCCCTTTAATTAATATTTAATTCGGCCATAATCTATGACTAGTAAATATTTTTTCAAATTTTTACTCAAAATTAAAAGGTGCAAAAATAAATAGTAAGGCTATCTTCATCATCTCTCTTAAATTTCAGTCTCTTATCTTAAAATATAATTAATGAACAATATTATACACTTTCATGTTTTACTCAACATTCCAACACCTAGTTTATATTTTAAGAGATTACTTTTTAATAATCATATCATTTCACTCCAATAGCTAGTTTATATTTTAAAAAATAATTTTAATTATTATTTTATATAAATAATAATGATATATTTATAATACTAATTGATTTTATTTCAAAATAAAAAAATAGTTTTTTAAAGTATAATTCAAAAATTTGAGTTGTTATTTCGCTAATTTCATTAAAAGTCGGTATTATTATTTACAAATAATGGTACACAAATATATAATGTCATTAAATCGCAGCCTAAATATATAAAAATCGGTATTATTATTTACAAAAAAAGATGTTAAAACAAAAAATGGAGATAAGAAGGAAAAAGGGTGAAAAATATAATTCTATGCAATGCATGCTATTTAGTTTTGACATGTGTCACTTTTATAATGGTGGTACACAAATATGGTACATTTGTGTGGTATAGAGGATCTGCAGCCATAACAGTGCTATCACAAAAGTTTCCCTCCAACCCTGCAACTTTGTCAGTACTATGATACCCCACAAATTTCCATTCCGAAATTAACCCTATGTTAATTCCCAATTAACAAATAGTCATAACTCCTCCACACAACTATGCCCATTTCCCTCTTTCTGAAAACAAAGTAATGGCATATGTGTAATTAGGGCCTACATGTAAGGGCAAGTATTTGGAATTAAAATATACCAAATCACACAGTTTGTTGCTGCAACATTCCTCTTTGTTGCTGCTGCATTTCTCTTTCACTCTATGGCGGATTTGGAAGCATGTTTACTTTTTTTGTGCTATCAAGGTTTTGAAGACGAAGAAGATAACGAAGATAATCGAGATGGACCAGTGGAGAATACTGGAGATGGACCAGTGAACAATACTGGAGATGGAGGAGTGGACGAAGAAAAAGGAGAAGGAGATGACGAGAATGACGAAGAAGAAGTAAACGTGGTTTCTGAAAGTTTGGAGATAAACCAACAAGGTATGTATTGTTATTGTATTAAGATGATATTTCTGAAATAATTTTCTGGAATATTATGTTTGAACTTTGAAGATAAACCGAGAACAAGGAGCAGGGCCGGCTCTATAGCTAGGCAATTTAGGCCATCGCCTAGGGCCCCGACTATAGAGGGGCCTAAATTTTTTTTTTTTTTTTTTTTTTTGGTAATGTAGATGTGAATTTTTTTTGTTTTTCTCAAATAATGTAAGAATGAAAATTTTAAAATAAGGTCTTGCCTTATTTATATAATCAAATTCTTAAAGAGACGGTGAAAATCAACTTGATCTAGTGGCTAAAAGTAATTCTCTAGAGGCTTTTCATATATACTTGTCTAGGACGTTTTACTTCGTAATCTAGAACCATGTATATACAAAAAGAATGTCCTAGATATCTTTGTGGACGACTATATATTTCTGCTATGTCTGCCCCTTTTACATGCACCATATTATAATAACATCAATGCGTCATGCATTGGTTAAGATGCGTTGGACAATTATCTTAGCGCGACATTAAAATAGATTTAACCTATCAAATTAACTTTTCAATTAACATTCCACATTCTATTGAAATTCTCTTTGTATTTGTTATCTAAGCTCCGTTGATCTAATTTATGTTGAAATGATTATTTCATATTATTGGTGTCAAATGATGAAGATTACTTCATCCAATTTTTTTATTTATCGATTTAGAATTTAAACGTAGAATTAATTTTTATACCAATTTCACCCTTCTTATTAATGCTATGATTATTTGGTTAAATGGGTATTTTGGGACTTTTATTTAAAAAGTGTCTATTTATATAATTCTTAAAATCCATCTTCAATCCTCCAAAGCGAATAAAAAAATGGAGGGAGAATATGCTAATTGATAGTACAAGTGATTTTGTTTTATTGTGTCTCATTATTTTGAAAAAAAAATTATTATAATATTGTTGTTTTGCATTAATAAATTAGAATTTGATGTAACTTAAATTCAACGAGTTTGAATCAAGCTACAATTTTTATTAATTTATCATAAAAAATACTCAAATTACATACAAGTCTCGATTTTTTTTATTGCATGAACCGTTAGATAATCGAACAGAATAGTTCAATTTTACGTACTGTACAAATTTTGAAACTACCGCGTCAGACTAAATACCAAAAATTGGTATGGTTTAGTTATATTGAATGTGACGATAACAAACCCTTAATATTAGTGGTGTGCACGATCCGGTAAGCCTAACCATATACCGAATTGAAATCTCGATTTAATATACGGAATGAGATTCATTACCGAACCATTAAAAAAAATTCGATTTTTGATTTTGTCAGTAGATTTACCTTATCGAACCCAACCGAACCGGTATACATTTTTCTTTTAAGAAAAAAATGCAGAAAACGTCCCAAACTAATTAGTGATTTTAAATTGTCGTCCCAAACTATATTACCTCACCGTATTTCGTCCCGCAATTTAATATTTTTGAAATATCGTCCCAAACTAATTACTAATTTTGATTTTTCGTCCCAAACTATATCAACTCGCCGAATTTCGTCTTATAATTTACCATTTTGTATAAATTTAGTCCCAATATTAAATTTCTAATTTAATGAAAATGACAGTTCAATCTTGTAATATAAAAAAAAAAAAAAAGCTTGTGGTGTGTATATAATATAAGATGTCTATGGAGTTTAATGTAATTGGTTGAATTTTCTTATGCTGCATTAATTTATATAATACATAACAATTTATATGTGTGTGCATTTGTTATATAACTAAATTCACGATACTTGAATATATATATATATATATATATATATATATATATATATATATATATATATATATATATATATATATATATATATATATTGTTTTTGTCAAGAGAAAGTTTAAGAATGAAATGTCATAAAAATATATTACAATTGAATTTGAAAATTATAAGCTAATTTGTAAAAGAGGGTCCCTGATATACCAAATATTCAATCAATGACATGGCAAGTTACACGTCAGAATAAAGTCAAACTAAGACTAAAATCTGCTCTTATTCGATGACCCGTATGCTCCGTTATGATCAGATCTTATGTTATTCGACCAAAATGATCTTATGTTCTTCGACCAAAGCATCTATTGTTCTTTGATCTACAGATTAAATCAATCACGTTCTTCGAACACAAAGCCTTCGACCAAAAGATTAATTATGGTCTTCGATCACAAGTCCTTCGACCAAAGATGATCAACCTTGATGAGCAGAGTTGTTCGATCAGTCCATTCGACCTATGAGCACAGTTGTTCGATCAGTCCATTCGACCATATTTATTCGACCAATAAAATCTCAATTGGGTCGAACCGAAAAGATCCGACCCGAACCGAAAAGATCCGACCGACCTGAAAAGATCCGTTTCTCCCCTATAAATACTCCGCTTTTGTTTCTTTTAAAGATAAGTTTTTCTTGCTCAACTTTACTACTACTTTTCTGCTATATTCTGCTATGCTTTGAATTGATCTGACTTAAGAATCGGAGGGTCAACGCCGGGTCAACCACCGGCACAACCTGACGAGTTTTCTTTGAGCACAGGGTTAGGGACCTTGAAGTGGAGTCCAGCTTGATCTGACCGGCTTAGGATTCCATACCGTGGAGCGGAAAACATCATTACGTGGCACATTGGACGTGGACCAGACACTCTGACAAAAATTCCCTTCATCAGTTGGCGCCGTCTGTGGGAACCTCTAACCAATGCTCGAACAAGAACGAAGATCAGATCAAGAATAGAAGTAGCAGAGCTAGAGTCTGGTCAGCTTGGAGACAACATATATAAGTTGATCGAAAACAACCGAGTATAAGACCTTCAGTACCAGAACGAGGCTTTATCAAGTTACTCGTCCAGAATTAAAGGAACTCATCGATGACACCCATGGACAATTGATGAAAATGAAAGCAAAAGGTGATGAATCAACCATAAATGTTTTGAAACAACACGTTGATGAACGTCATGTTCTTCGACAGAAGCAAATTCGATAAAGAGTGGAGCAGAACGTCATCTTCTTCGACATATCAAGGAAGATGAGCAAAATCTCATGTTCTTCAACATAACCAAATTCAATGACGAGGAGCAATATTATCATGTTGTTCGACGTAAACAATCATAATGCTCAAATCAAACTAAGATGACCAAAATGTCATATTGTTTGACAAAAAATGTCTTGTCCGATGTAAAAGGCCTTGATGATGAGGAGGAAAAAAGCCTTGTTCGACATAATTGACGATCGAAGCAATGAAGAGGAAAGCAAAAGATCATTAGCTGCCTCAAAGCCTTGATCGACCACATCAAATGATAAGCTTGATGACGAGAAAGCAAAATGCTTTGTTCGATGAAAAGTGCCTTGTTCGACATAAAATGTCTTGTTCGACGGAGGAGGCCTTGTTTGAGATCATCGATGAACGACTCAATGAAATGCTTGATGATGAAGAAAGCAAAAAGGCACCAGCTGCCAAAAATGTCTTCTTCAACATCAAGGCCTTGTTCGACATAAAAGTCTTGTTCGACATAATCGATGATCGAAGCAATGAAGATAAAAGCAAAAGATCATCAGCTGCCTCAAAGCCTCGATCGACCTACTTAAAATATAAGCTCGGCAATAATCTTCGACGTAGAATGTCCTGTTGTTCGACACCATCGATGAGCAAATCAATTGAATGCTTGATGATTAAAAGGCCAAATGCCTTGTTCGATGTAAATGCCTTCTTCGACGTAGAATGTCCTGTTGTTGGACAACATCGATGAACAAATTAATGAAATGCTTAATGTGGAAGAAGCCAAATGCCTTATTCGATGTAAATGCCTTCTTCGACATAGAATATCCTGTTGTTCGACATCATCGATGAACAAAATCAATGAAGAGGAGAAAAATGTCATGTTCTTCGACATAACAAATTGGAGCAGAATGTCATGTTCTTCGACATATCAAGGAAGAGGAACAAAATATATGTTCTTCGACATAACAAATTGAGCAGAATGTAATGTTCTTCGACTTATCAAGGAAGATGAGCAAACTATCATGTTCTTCGACATAAATAAATTCAATGAATAGAAGAGCAGAATGTAATGTTCTTCGACATATCAAGGAAGATGAGCAAAATCTCGTGTTCTTCGACATAAACAAATTCAATGAAGAAGAGCAAGATATCATTTTCTTCGACATATCAAACAAATAGGAGCAAACTGTCATGTTGTTCACATAAACAACCATACTGATCAAATCAATGAAGAGGAGCAAAATGGCTGCTCCTACCATAAACCTAATAATGGGCGTTTGAGATAGGAAGTCAATCAAGAATCCCAACATTGATTACTATATATGATGAACTATTTCATATAAATGAGGTATATTTGTTGCTTAACGAGTCTTTCTTTTGTTGAAGACTTCTTGTACATTCAGTCCAACGCATATATATACATATGTAGACATGTCTATGTTGTTTCTAAGAATTCAATTATTTGAAAATTTTGAGTAAAAATATTAATTTGTTTAATTTTGTAGCAAAGTACGTCACTCAGGGTGGAAAAGTGTCTTTCAAAACACTCAAGAGGGCACACAAGAAGATCATTCGAGATGAAATGATTGCAAACTTGTCCTCTAAGGATATAGTTACTTTTTTCTTGGGTAATATAAACGTATTTGAGGTATTGACGGGAACGGTGTTGGTAGCTGGAAGTTTATTAGTGACTGGCCATTCCATGTCGATATATGTTTTAGGTGGATCACTGGTGGCATCGTATTTATACGGTGTTGCAAACGCTGCTTTCCTCACTTACAAGATGTTGACAAATATGGAGTTAGGAACAATGACTTTGATTAAGAAGAAAAAGGACAAGTTCGTTGCTCGCGCTAAACTTTTAGACCAAAGCTTGGATGTAGTTCTTGAAGGCGAAGAAAATGCATCCGACCTACTTGAGATGGAAACAAGAAAAGAAATTATGGATATGATAAAGCTTCATGAAAGATCCTCCAGCCACACTGATTTTGTTAGATATTGGGGAAATAATTGCGGTCATGCTATGCTATTTCTCTTCTGGATAATAGTCTATATTATATACCACAAGACAAATAAGTTTTCATTAATTTTTTCTGTTTTGTGAACTTTTAATTTTTTATGGTGTTTCCAAATTTCTTTTTCTTTTTTGACAGACCAGGGACCATATCTCATCTTTAGAAGTGACACATCTTCTTCATCTAGAAGTCCTACTTAGAAGATTTCTTTTCGCAAATTCGGTAATTTCATTTACTTTAATTTTATCTTATACTTATTTCTTCAAGATGTTATTTCTTTCTTTTACTCTTTGATGGTGTCTAAAAGAAAAAAAGTGTTTTTGCTTTTTTGTTATTAACTAATGATTGTTTATTTGTATTGTTTTTCTGCAACAAATCCTGGTGATATGGGATACCGAACAATTCTGATCTACAATGGCATTAGCTTGTTCTCGTTCGTTAGTTCTGCTGCCCCAGTTCAATGATATTTGTGTAGTTTTTTTATTGTGAGATTATTTTTGAACTTTGATAGTTGGGCTTTGCAAAAGATCTAGTAAATTTTATTGAGCTTTGTTTTACACTGACATGTCTTTGCAAACGTGTTTTTGCTTTTGTGATAGTTAATCCTATGGATGATGAACTATTTCATATAAATGAGGTATATTTGTTGCTTAACGAGTCTTTCTTTTGTTGAAGACTTCTTGTACATTCAGTCCAACGCATATATATACACATGTAGACATGTCTATGTTGTTTCTAAGAATTCAATTATTTGAAAATTTTGAGTAAAAATATTAATTTGTTTAATTTTGTAGCAAGGTACGTCACTCAGGGTGGAAAAGTGTCTTTCAAAACACTCAAGAGGGCACACAAGAAGACCATTCGAGATGAAATGATTGCAAACTTGTCCTCTAAGGATATAGTTACTTTTTTCTTGGGTAATATAAACGTATTTGAGGTATTGACGGGAACGGTGTTGGTAGCTGGAAGTTTATTAGTGACTGGCCATTCCATGTCGATATATGTTTTAGGTGGATCACTGGCGACGGTGTTGCAAACGCTGCTTTCCTCACTTACAAGATGTTGACAAATATGGAGTTAGGAACAATGACTTTGATTAAGAAGAAAAAGAACAAGTTCGTTGCTCGCGCCAAACTTTTAGACCAAAGCTTGGATGTAGTTCTTGAAGGCGAAGAAAATGCATCCGACCTACTTGAGATGGAAACAAGAAAAGAAATTATGGATATGATAAAGCTTCATGAAAGATCCTCCAGCCACACTGATTTTTTTTAGATATTGGGGAAATAATTGCGGTCATGCTATGCTATTTCTCTTCTGGATAATAGTCTATATTATATACCACAAGACAAGTAAGTTTGCATTAATTTTTTCTGTTTTGTGAACTTTTAATTTTTTATGGTGTTTCCAAATTTCTTTTTCTTTTTTGACAGACCAGGGACCATATCTCATCTTTAGAAGTGACACATCTTCTTCATCTAGAAGTCCTACTTAGAAGATTTCTTTTCACAAATTCGGTAATTTCATTTACTTTAATTTTATCTTATACTTATTTCTTCAAGATGTTCTTTCTTTCTTTTACTCTTTGATGGTGTCTAAAAGAAAAAAAGTGTTTTTGCTTTTTTGTTATTAACTAATGATTGTTTACTTGTATTGTTTTTCTGCAACAGATCCTGGTGATATGGGATACCGAACAATTCTGATCTACAATGGCATTAGCTTGTTCTCGTTCGTTAGTTCTGCTGCCCCAGTTCAATGATATCTGTGTAGTTTTTTTATTGTGGGATTATTTTTGAACTTTGATAGTTGGGCTTTGCAAATGATCTAGTAAATTTTATTGAGCTTTGTTTTACACTGACATGTCTTTGCAAACGTGTTTTTGCTTTTGTGATAGTTAATCCTATGGGTTTAATTAAATTGGCCTGATAGTTTCTTTTATTGTGGGATTATTTTTGAACTTGATAGTTGGGCTTTGCAAATGATCTAGTAAATTTTATTGAGCTATGTTTTACACTGACATGTCTTTGCAAACGTGTTTTTGCTTTGAAAAAGTTCCCCACGAGTCGATATGATGAAGATTTAAAACATTTTTGTTGATGAAGTTGCTTTGGAGACGCAGGGGACTGTTTTCTTACCATTTAGACGATAAAACTATTAATAAAATTAGTGCGTTGAATATAAACTACGACTATAAGTATAGTGGTTACGTGGCTTACACGAAAAGCCTGGAGACTTTAACTAAGTCGTAGTTGGGAGATGGGATTGGGTGATTTCGACAAGTTGTAGTTAATTATCTTAGTTTTTTAATTTAGCCTTTTTATTTCTCAAATTTGTACCAAATTTTATATTCGTTTGGGTTGTTTTAAATTTAAATCTTTTTTTTAAACTATTTCTCGTTTAATTGCTCCCGAAATGAAAATTAGGTATGATTGGACTGCTTTAAGATGCAGATTATGATAAGAAGTATAATCCTGTTTGTACCGAAAAAATCACCCACGATTAATCGAGGAGTAGCAGCTTGATGAAGGGCCGAAAAACGGCAATGGGCCGAACCGAGCTGAGTGAATTGGATCAGGATCGGACCCACTCAGATCCGGAAATCAATCTGACCAAAATTAAACGGGTCACGAGCCCAATTTGAGATACGGTCCAATTTTTATAATTAATTAATTTTGGCCAAATATAAATTAATTAATTAATTTGTGGGCCAAAGTCAATTAATTAATAAAGCCAAGTGATGGTTAAAAACGGACGAGCCCAACAAGCCCAATAGATTATTTTGGCTATTATAAATTAATTAATTAAGATTAATTAGTTAATTAATTGGGCCAAGTATAAATAAATGGCCCATACAAATAATTCGGCTAAATGGCCACTTAATTGAATAAATGGCCAACTAATTAAATAATGGCCAGCTAATTAGATAAGGGCCGCGTAAAAGAGATATACTAAACCTCAACTACCTCCAAATATATCTCAAAGTGGTTATACAAAAGTATTGGCAACACACATTTTATTTCTTCACACATTCAAATCTGAAAATTGAATAAGGAAGAGGATGGAAGAAATAAACTGCCAAGTAGTGGAGGAAGTGGAGTTTAAAGAATTAGTGGAGATAGTGGGGAAGAAAGTGGCCATCAAGGGAGCAGTTTTCGGCCATCAGCTCTCGATTTCCAGCCTATAAATACGAACAGGCTGCCATACGCGCAAATGACACACACACAACTCAATCAACAAAATTCAGTCTACACTGATTAGCTCTACGCCTCACCGGAAGTCCAGCGCACAGCTGTTTCTCTCGTCAGCAAACACCTGTTAATCCCTTGATATCAACCGTCCCTCCTCAGCCACCAGCGATCCCTGACCGCTTGAAGTCTTGCCGCCGCCGCCGCCGCCGCTGCTTCCGCCGTCAGCTGACGCTGTCTCGAGCGAAACCCCTTGATATCGAGCAGATAACACGCTGTTTCTGTCAAGTTATCAGCCTGCCAACTCCTTGATATCAGTCTGTCCCTCCTCAACCACCAGCGATCCCTGGCCGCCTGAAGTCTTACCGCCGCTCAAAGTCAGCCGCCGCCGCTGCTTCCACCGTCAGCTGACGCTGTCTCGAGTGAAACCACTCGATATCAACCAAGTAGCAAGCTGTTAACCGTCATGTAAGTGCCCACGTATTTATATGACAAACTCATCGAGTAGCCATCTGCTTGATGAGCTCGTCGTCAAGTAGCCATCTGCTTGACGGCTATCAGTTGAGTAGTCATCTGCTCCGTCGATGCCCTTTTCAGTGGCCACCCGATGATCAGGAGCCCGATTGATGGTCATCCATCAAGGTTGGGCGAACCATTGACGGTGGTCTTCCGTCGTCATTGTTACTTTCTGTCAACAAGCTGTTCTATCATGCATTATCAGCTCATCGGCGGGTTTACCTGCCGATCAAGGAGTCAATTTTCAGAACTTATTTTACTTATCAACTAATCTGGCAGATCATGCCAAAACAGGAGACTATATCGTTTTGCATATTTTTGTAATATTTGTATATCGGGGAACTTACTGATTTTCTTGTATTTTTAATGGAAGTAATTTGGTTCGCATCTCTTGATTTAGTTTGCTAAAGTATGCTTTACGTCAACGGATTTTCATTGATATGTCGTTTTTTGTCAAGATTATGTCTTTTGTCAAGGTGAATGTTTAAACTGATTGATCGTCAAGTCATTTGCTGATTTACAAATTAGCTGATATGTTGAGCAGACCATCGATTGGTCATGAGTTTTTGGCCTTTGGGGAGAGATTTAAGTCATGCGGCCAGGCAGGCATAGAAAAGAACTAGAGGTAGTGTTTGCCTACTCTGTCACAATCGTTTAGAAGTCAGCCTTATCAGGACAATCTATCTCGATATCAATATGTCTTTATCAGGACACTTATATTATTATTACACTGATATCAGCATGTCCATTTTTAAATCGTTATGTTTGCACGCACAAACATTGGCACGCCCGCATTTATTTTATATCATATCGAGGCATTTCACATCGAGCCATTGGCTCGTCGAGGTATTTGCTGTCAGATTACAACAAACAATATTTTGGCACACCTCGATGCCAAACATCCCTCGATGTCAGCTCCTCGATGCCAAGCATCCCTTGATGTCAATTTTATCGTAAACAATATTTTGACACTTCTTGATGCCAAGGGTTGCTCGATGTCGAGGTGCCCTCGTTGTCAAAATTAACGCAAACAAATCCATAGCTTAATTAGTCTAATTTCCAAAAGTAATGATTCTAAATGCTTTAAAAGTCAAATTTTATTAACCAAAACAAAGGAATACGAGAGAGAGACAAACAATTACGAAAAAGAGAGAGAGAGAGAGAGAGAGAGAGAGAGACACACACACATAATTCCAATCAGTTCAAATGAAGTTGCCAATGACACTCTTTTTCTTCGTTAGATAATTTCTTCAGATCTAAGTGCTGGCTACATAATTTTATGTCATACGCATTCGCTTTAATTCTAACTCTGTACCTGGAGATTTAATTGAAAGAACACTTTGGGATAATCATCATATGTGTATTTTTGAAGTAAAGAAGTAAACATTTCCGTAGGTATAAAAGCACTAGGGAAATTAATTGTTCTTACTTTCCATTTTCAAAGATTATTGTTCCTCACTCTAATGCCATTTGTAACATTTTGGTTACATTCAGAAACTTGCTGATTGTTACCAAAACTAACTGAATTATGTTCTGGATGAAATTGTTATAGACATCTTAACTAGACTCCCAGCGCATTCGGTTCTTCAATGCCGAAAGGTATGTAGGAACTGGCGGAAGTTAACTTCATCGTTTCAGTTTATCGAATTGCATAAGAGAAGAGTTGCCCCAGTAATTCTTGGATATCTTTTTTGAGGAGAACCGCCATGCCCTATTTGTATTGTCGGCCGTCATCATGTTCTTTGACATGTGATCCTGCTATTGTTAATGGAGCTCTGCATTGGATAAACAATGGTGAAATTATGGTGTTTGAGATGGTCAGTGAAGAGTTCTCTTTTAAGCCATTTCCTATGAGAGGAATGAATTGGGTGATTAATCTACTAGTAAGCGAAGGGTGTTTATGTGTTTGTTCCATTGGTAAAAAGGAAAAAGTAATAGATATATGGATTTTGGAAGACTACGTGAATTGGTCGTGGACTCGAAAGTATAATGTTCTTCTTTCGGATTTGAACAAGTTTCCCACGAGTCGATATGATGAATATTTAAAACATTTTTGTTATGTCAAAGTTCTTAGTATTCACAAAAATGAGATGAAGTTGCTTTGGAGACGCAGGGGACTGTTTTCTTACCATTTAGACGATAAGACCATTAATAAAATTAGTACGTTGAATATAAACTACGACCATAAGCATAGTGGTTACGTGGCTTACACGAAAAGCCTGGAGACTATGACTAAGTAAAGAAGTAAACATTTCCATATGTATAAAAGCACTAGGGAAATTAATTGTTCTTACTTTTCCATTTGCAAAGATTCTTCCTCAGTCTAATGCTCTCGGATACTTTTTGGTTTGTTAGTTGAAGCCAAACTGTTTGACATATTGCCTGCCACAGTGAAAAAAAGAAAGAGCAAGCGACCTCCTCCTCCTCCTTCCATCCTACCAACAACATCTTATTCTTATTAAAACAGAGTACGTCATTAGCCAAGGAAGAGATGGATGGAACTATTAAGTATTGGGATGTCGGAGAAAATGGCTTATCAAGAACCCCACTCACAACCATCAAAACAAATTCTTATTACTTTTGCAAGCTCTCCATACTATTTATTTGCACCATTATTTTAAGTAAACGTACAAAATACATCCCTGTGTTTTTATTTAAAAAAATACATTGTCTCCTTCTTTATTTTTACATTTTTATAATGGGTAAAATACATGTTATGCAACTCTCTTAAAATTTTAAAAGAAGAATTTGAAACAAATATTTTAAAAAATAAAATTATGCCTTTTCCAATCGCTAATTAGGGACAATTTTTTTTTTTTTTAAAAACCACTTTTTTGTCCATTTGCAATATGTAAAAAAGAAAATTTATGATCTTCATAGTCGCGATTATATTGAGTAGAAAAAGAAAATGTCCCAAATTCACAATTAAGAAAACCACATTTTTTCTTTTTCAAATTCTTTTGTTCCAAAATTTCAAATGGGTTCAAGGTCAAAAAGGATTCTTTTAATTTTTGTTCCAAAGTTATGCTATTACAAAGAACATAACAAAAAAAAAATCTCAAAATTGCGACTATGATTTATTGCTCAAACAACTTTATTGCAGAGATTTAAATTATATAGATGTCAGATTTTTTTGGTATATATATATTACTACTCTATTATATTCCAGCATATTTTATGGTTCATTTATTGTCTCTAGAAATTTTATATCTTAAAGCAAGGGAAATTCTTACCCAGACCGGGTTTGGCCAAACCCAAAGCAACTACATGGCAAGTGTAATACACTTGCTTTGGGATTGGATGTAACTCCCAGGAGAGTGACCAATCACAAAGCAAGTGCAATACACTTGCTTGGTGGTTGGATGGGTTTGGCCAAGCCAGGCTTGGACAAGAATTTTCCCTTAAAGCAATAGGTTGCGGAATATTTTCTTCCAAAAAAGATTTAGTAAGTATTTGATATTGTAATGGTTAACTAGCTTCTAGGTACAAAATCCTCATATCTTCATCCTTCTTACGTAATCAAGACCTATAAAACATTTCTATAGAGTTTGGGAGGAAAAAAGTGATGGTAGATGTCACATTAAAATTTTATAACTTTAAGAGTTTGAATTTTAGTTTCTAAACATGTTTGTGATGAGTTTTATAGGTCTACTGAAAACGTCATTTGAAAGGGTTTTGACCTGATCTCGCGAATCTCCGAGACCAGACCAAACCCATCAATATAGACCCGCATTTTTTGAACTCGGTGGTGTAAAGTTGGATTTGTTAACTGAAATTGTCATTAGGATTAATTTCGAAATATGGAAAATATCTAGGTTTGTAGGCAATCATGCGGAAGCTATCCACGAGATAATATATTGTAGATGAATATAACCTTTTTTCTTAAATTTATTTTTTAGAGTTAAAAATACAAGTGTAAAAAATTCCTTTGAAAATTTAAGGACCGTGGATCAAAGTTTAATATTTTCGAGTACGGTGTCCAATAATAAATATGAGAAACATTTCAAAAACATTATTTTAAATTGTTTAGAAAAACTTCTCGTATTTAAACATTATAAACACTCAAGAGTTATTTTCATAATAACCATAAATATAAATCTCGGTCATAAACCGACTCGATAGCATTTATGCCTAATTCATCATTATAATTGTTAAAAATTAAAAAGCGCATAAAATTAACTCAACACTAAAACTCACATCTGAGTAGTAGAGGAAATATACGAAGTCGATCTTTCTTATCAACTTAACTTGATATATATGACTGGTTACAATTTACCAATTAACTACGTACATATATATATATATATATATATATATAGGTTTAATTATATAGGATTTTTCTAACATAAACTTATTCGATCGTATACATACATGCATGTACTATTCTTTTCTTCCTTCATTGAACATACTAAACCATGATCGATCATCAACCTTAATTAATTATGAGCAGTTCCATGTGGCTTCAACAATTGCAAATACTCTTGAAAAACCTTTTCTAAACTCTTCTCGTCATGTATTAATCTTGCTCCTCCCATAATTTCTTGACTTTCATTTCCTAAACATGAATTGATAAAGCTTATTCCCTCATCAACACTAATATTAACTGCAGGAGCATCATCAAAATTACTACTTTTACAATATTTAACAACATCCCTATCCTTCACCAAGAAATGAGTCAGTGGAGAAGTAACCCTAATAGGTTTAGGTTTACAAACTCCATCATTAATTATAATATTATTCTTACAATTATATGATTTATTTACCTTGGGATTAACTATATTTTCAGTACTGCCTTTCTTACCATGCATTGATCCATTATGATTAGCAGGTAAATTTACTAGAAGGGGTGAGTTTCGAATGTCAATATTATCGTCTTGGATAATCTTAAGTTTTTTACTCAGATGGGTGTTCCAGTAATTCTTAATTTCATTATCGGTTCGACCGGGAAGTCGACCTGCGATCAGGGACCACCGGTTTCCTAGGAGCGAATGCATCCTCATGATGATGTCATCTTCTCCGTGGCTGAAGTAACCTCTCTTTATTCCAGGCCTTAAATAGTTCATCCATCTCAACCTGCAGCTCTTTCCACATCTTAACAGCCCTTCGTATATATATAGATGTAAAGAATTAGTCAATTTATATTGATCATATTAATTAAATTAATTGGATAATTAAGTGATCATATTAACTGGAACCTAAAGATGATTATATATATATAATGCAACATGCATGAATGTTAAATTAATTAGAGTTTTAAAAAGTGTTCGTGATATATAATGCATGTTCGACATATAATTAATTATATATCTAGTCTTCAAGGGTAAGTGTATGTACTTTAATTATATTAAATGATTGCAGTTTAGGAAAATATTAATTAAAATGCACTATATACCACAAGAAATTAATAAGCTATTAAACGCTTGATTAACTGTCAAGATTGTAGAATAGAGTAAATAGGATTTGTATATGTCATATTATAATTTTTTATGATACATAACGATTTTCAGCGTTGTCAAGAATGTATGCATCAATCAGTAAGATGCATTTAAATTAACTATCTCAAATTATTTGGGCAAAAGTTTGAGGGAAAACAAACTCATGTTAAATACATATTATATTAAATAAATTAATAAAAAATATGCCTTAGTAATGAAGATATGGACAAAATTAAAAATTAAAATTATAATGTACGTACCAGCTTTTTTGGGCAAGGATCTCCAACGGCCTTCACCGTGAGAGCGAATATAATTGGTTAGAAGTTTATCTTCTGTAGGAGCCCATGGCCCTTTGTGTAGTCCAATCTTTGAACAGCAAGAATTCTTTCCCATCCCACAAAAATATTTTTCAAAAGCACAATTAATATTGAATTAATCAAAAATAAAATTGAAAGCCCAACTAGCTTATGTCATATATTTATATGACTTACATAGTAGTTATTTTTTGCAAGATTCTAGCCGACACTTGGTACTTCCACAAAAAGCAAGTATTGAGTGGAAAATTCTTGTCAAAATTATAAGTGTATTATTACATATATATCTTATGGATGAAGAGTATTATCTCATCATATAGTAAATATATGACACTTGTCTTGAAGTTGAATGAGTGTGACAATAGTCGTCTATGGTAAAATTAACAATATAAAGAAAAAACGTGTGTTAGAAAAAAAAAAAAAAGAGAAAAGATAAAACTTAAGTGTACATTTATCGTAGTAAAAAATATGAATGTACACAATATGGACAAAAACTTTTAGTTATTTTTGTTGTTATCCATTAGGACAGGAATGCAGAGGCATTAATTTGAAGGACCACAAAGTGATAAAAATAGATATTTTCCCAAATTTGGATTGTGTATATATAATGACTTGCTTCTTTTTAACTCTACACCGATGTCCCACCACATGACATGCGGCCAGTTTGGTTTTAGCTGAACACTTGTTCTGGGTAATTGGGCCGATCTGGGCTTTGGGTATGTCATGGCCTGTTTATATGGGCTTCCTCGATCCAGGTTGTTGTATAGATCGATATAAGAAATGTAACGGGAAAACTGGAATGCAGGTTATGAAGAAATTAATTAGTTGCCATGCCACCAGCAATCAATTAATGAAAGAGACTAATTAATAAAAGAGCTACTTAATGGCCCGCCTAACCTTCTTTTGTCGGAGGCTTTCTCATTTAGGTTTTAAATAAAAAATTAAATAAATTCAAATTTAAATGTGTGCTCTCAAAAGTAATTTTAAATGAAATGTCTAATTTTCACATAAGTGTTGATTTTTATTATTCTTTAATTTTTATACTTCCACAAGTATTCATTTTGGGACGCGACGGAGTTACTTACTCCTAAACATTGAAATGCCTCAAATCGAAATACATCAAAATATAGTAGTTATGTTTTCTCTTATTTAATTAATTTGCTTCATGATTTGGTTCATTTTTCCTATATATGATTATTTATAAAATTTATGTGACATATTAGTGAAAGTTATTTTTCGTTATCTTAGGAGGACGTTATGGAAACTGCACATAGCTAGCATTTACGTAAAATACAAAGCATTAGAAAACAAAAGATGGTGAATGATGTTTTGGTTGGTAAGCAAATTTATATCCGATCCTTTCACTTTCTCAGAAACTGATGATCCAAATTAAAGTAGTTGAAGAATGTTCCAATAGGGGTGAAAAGGTACTTGAAAGTGTGAGTTCATATCTAAATTTAATGTAAAAACAATTCGATTTTTAAATTATAAGTATTAGAATGGAACAACATGACATATATATATATATATATGCATGTAATGATCATAATATTTTCACTTCTGCTTGAAGACAAAGGATTCCTTAATTGTGATGATGGGTTTGAACATGCAAAAACATGCACATCATCCCATTAGAAACACAATATAATTGAAAAGATGGAATTCTCAGTAAAGCATGCATAAAGGCATTTACTATATATGATTATATGTATTTACCAAAAATGACTTGTACCTTTACTTTTGCAATTCAAAAGTTCAAATTATGTCATACATGCATGTGCTCTGATACCAATCCTATTCAGATCATAACAAAATATATGTCAACTACAAACAATATTATTTTCTAGGATAAAAAAAATGAAAGTGTAGAGTTCTTTCTTGAACCGAAAAGTATTGTGAGTTGTGCGTGTTTGTATACAATGTATAAATTTTTTCTTATAATGAAAGTCTTGCAGCAGACACCGTCAAATAATTGGATGAGTATGGATGTAATTTCCCACGTACACCGCCCATAATTGTTATCTCGTCTTTTAAAGTGAAGATATCAATATTGTAAATTGTTGTACTGTATAAAACAAAATTTATAATTTGAAGTTTATAGTATATCTTTACGAAACATGACTTGTACCTTTACTTTTGCGATTCAAAAATTCAAATTATGTCATACATGTGTTCCTTCTTCTCCTCTTCAATATATGAATTATTAATGTTCAAAAAGTTGAAGAAACGAAAAAGGAATTAATTAAGACAAGTAAATTGGCGGGTCAATCATAATTATATAACCTAACAAATACTATATATATACTTTCATGATCAAATATTTTCAATTGGTCCTAGCTTATTGAATCTAACATAAAAATGTGGTGATGGAACTAATTACAAACTCGAATTAATTAAATGGACATTATAAAAAAGAAATTAAAGACGTTAGCTAGTGGGAATGACAGGGAGACATCATGAATGAATAATTCTTCTATTCCTATTCCATAGTCAAAAAAGCAAAACCCACCGAGCAAGATACACTCACGAATGCACTCAGAAGAATTAAGAATAGATTAGATGCTATATATATACACATTGATCATGTTGATAAAGCAGACAAAAACACATAAAATAATTATTAATTACCAAAAGTCTAAAAGAATAATTTCAAGAGTCATGAGTGCAGTCAAAACAAACAATTTTTCTTTTTTCCATTTTTCCTTTCCACCATCCATAAAGTAAGAAAAAGCCAACACACAAAACAACTCAAAAGGGCATTCTTTCTTTCTTTCTTTGCATCAAAGAGACAGCTTCAGACAAATTAAAGGAGTTAGCTAGCTTAATTAGGTGAATTCTTTCCATCACTTTTAAATTGCCTTTTTGTAATAACGTCCCTTTAGCTTTTTTCAAATTCATGGATAGTGCTCAATGGATGCAGGTGAGAAGAGTTTAAATTTTAGCTTTTACGTACTTTTGTTAATTTTCTCTATATTTATTATTCTTTTCTTAATTAGTTAATTTCTTTTGGATTATTAATGAAGATCAATTAGCTAGGGATATATGGCGTGGTGTTATGTACCTTGTTTTCTCATCTTATATATGAATCACACTTTTAATTTGTTGATCTAATGTACTTTAGACATGCATGATAAATTAATTAAGTTACAGTACTAGATTTCAGATTTGTTCTTTTGATTATTCTTCTAACGAACAAATCAAATTAAAGAACAAATCTGAAATCTAGTGTAAATTTATCATGATGTCTAAAATTCTTCTTCTTGTTCTAATTATGTAACTTTGTCCTTTGATCGATGACATAAACATATGATCATTGATCATATTGACAATATTGCATACTTATATATATGGTCCTTGTTTTGTATTTCTCGATCCTTTTTTTATTCTCTTCAAATTTAATTTTGATTGTACATAGTTTATCAATCCCGAAACTAGGTAGATAACATTGAACCCGGCCTTATTTAGTTTTTAATAATCAAATCCACCTTTTTTGATAGATTAATTATATATATTTTTAGGAAATTGGAGTGGCAAAATCCATGGATTCAAATCCGAGGCAAGTAATGGAGAAAAAGTTGTTAGTTAGGCCACAAAAGGAGCAAGCCATAAACTGTCCAAGGTGCAACTCAACAAACACTAAGTTTTGCTACTACAACAATTACAGCCTCACTCAACCAAGATACTTTTGCAAAACCTGCAGAAGGTACTGGACCGAAGGTGGAACCCTAAGGAATGTTCCGGTAGGTGGCGGTTCACGAAAGAACAAGAAATCAACTTCATCCTCCAGCTCACAATCAATTATTCAGTCCCACAATAATAATAATAATAATAATAATAGCATTTCATCTCATGATCATCATCCAAACCCTAAAATCCACATTAATGAATATCATGATCAACAAGCCCCCCAGCTGCAGGATCTTAATCTTGGTTTTCAAGCTCCACAAGATCACTACAACCATAGTAGGGGATTAGTCCCTCAGTTTCTTGAGTTCCCAAAAATATTTGAGGGTCGAGATTTAATAAATACTTCTTCTTCTTCTTCTTCTACTTCTTCGTCTTCCGCTCCAATTTCTGCGTTGAATTTGCTAAGGAATGAACTCGCGGTTAAGGGATTTAATAGTCCCTTTATAGCTATGGCGCCGCCTGCGGGTGGAAACTTAGAAACAAATGCATTTTTTCCTTCAAATAATTTTCAGTTTAATCAAGAATGCAAGCCTCCTCCAAACCTTGCTAATTTTTCCTTTGATGGGATTAATAATACTACTATGATTAACGGCGGAAGCATTAATGTTTTCCCATTTGGCGGAGTTATGAAACGACATTCAAGCACAAGTGAAGGTCATGATGATGATCAAGGTAAAGGACTACATGAGAATAATTCAAATGGATTTTGGAATGGGATGTTAGGGGGAGGTTCTTGGTGAAAATTAATTTAGGAAGATTTTTAATTCATAGATATTAATTTGTGTATGATCTTTCTTTGGGTGTTTGCTGGTTTGTTTAGAACTAACATACATACTCTATATTTTCTTGTAAGTTATTTGTTCTTCATTAATTAATTCTAGTATTTGGTGAGTGGTGTACTAGCTAGTTGAAGCTAGCTAATTAATTTTAGCTTCTCCTTTTCTAATGCGAGCTTCTTGTACTGGGTAGCTCTTTGTTATCTTACCCAAAAAATTGTGATTTTATGTGTGTAGCTAAATTTGTGTATAATTTTATGTAAATTACCTAAAGAACTCTTTATGTTTGGATACATATATATGGGACTATTGCGATTTTGATACCATAACTTATGCTTGCTGATATTCATATCTCATAACATGCCACAACTTCAATTTTGTTGGCAATTTTGGCCACATTGCTGTCTAATTTTAAAATTACCAGTGAAATTGTAATTATGACACAAAAATTGTCTGCTCGATATGCTAGGAATAAAAATTACCATGTTACGTTGCATGCTCAGATCTATCTAGCTATGTTAATCTTATATGTTCTTATATGAGTGTACGTAAATGAGTCGAGTTGAGCTCAAATAAATTAGTTGGTTGTTAATTTCTATGTTCCTTAATGAAGTGAAGAGTAATTATTGCTCGATGGCCGAACGGAATTAAAAATTTTGTATTGTGGTGGATAACATGGAGTTACATGAAAATTCTAGTTTAAACAGGATCGGTCGAACTCATTCAACTACAAAGTAAATGTGTCGCACATAGCCACCCTCCTAAGAGTGTCATCAAATCTCAAGATAATGTATTGCACTTATCATGATAAAATTTTGAGTTCAACAAACCGTATTCAAACAAGAACTACCTGATACTTAACAAATACGATACACTTAATTTATGGAGATATTAAACTAAACTGACTAAGTTTTCCTTGAATAAAATTTAAAAAGAGCTAATGGCAATTTACCGCTTGAAATGCATAATGTTTAATTTACTCTCCTGTTATTTTTGAAAAAGAGCAATTTACTCCATGTGATAATTTTAAAGAAGCAATTTATCTTTTTCAGTCGAGAGTATGGCTCACTTGCCGAAATTGAAAGTGGACATGAAAAATATTTTATAACATAAAGGGGTAAATTGCCATATTTATTATAGCATAGGGGTAATTGTCAGGGATAAACTGCTATATTATGATAACACAATGAGATAAAGTGCCACATATAAAAATATCATGAAAGACATTATAAAACTTTTATAAAATTACAGGGGAATAAAATACTTTCTTCTCGAGTCACATGAAGGTAAGCTGAAGATTATGTATATCAAATGCCATTAACTCTATTTACGAGAGGATAATAGGGGTGAAATCGTGATTTTCCGAGGTGCATTGGAAACAAAGGAGAAATGATTCGGAAAAGTGGGCCTTTTGATTTTTTAATTTTTGGATTTGAGTTGTGGTTCGGCCTTTTAGAGGAGAGGTTTTCAGAAATAATAGGATTGAGTTGGATGGACTGATGTATTTGTGTATGACATCTTTTGGCGGGCTTCAAATAAAAACAGATTGATGATCTGGGCCGAGCCTCAACTTCGACGTAAAGCAAGCAAGCTATTTTACTTACCAACCTCCATGAAATACCAATGAAATTAATTTCGGCAAACTTGGATTTTTGTAAAGTTGGAGGACCTGCACAAAAAAATTAATGACTGTATTTGAGTAAAACTCTCTCTCTATATAAATATATATATATATATATATATATATACATATACATGTGCTATTTTTATTAGAAAAAAAAAAAAAAAACATTTCAATTTGAAGTACATGTAATGCACGGAAAACACTTCAAGAAAAGGGGTATTTAGCAACGTCATGATTCGAACGAAAATAAAAACTGTTAGTATTAGTAACAAAATACCGACAAAACAAATTTCCATCAATAGCAGCGACAAATTACCAATAAAATATCTAGAAAAATAATTTTCATAGTTATTATGTTGTTAAGTTGTAGGAAAAATTGATCCATAGAGACGGAATCATTCCATTGGAATATAATTCGTCAATATTTTTTAGTCACTTACAAATTTGTTACTAAACAACGACGGAGAATATGTTCCATCAATAATAGCGACAAATTACCAATTATATATCTATACAAAATATTTTTGGTAGGTACTCCGTTAACTATTCGTTACTATTTTTTTAGTCACTTACAGATTTGTAACTAAACAACGATGGAAAGGATGTTCCATCAATAATTGTGACAAATTACCAACTAAATATTTAAACAAAATATTTTTTGTAGGTATTCTTTTTTAAGTTGTAAAAAATGTTGATCCATAGCTACGAAATTATTGCAATGGAAAGTAATTCGTCGTTATTTTTAAATCAGTTATAGATTTGCAATTGAACAACGACAAAAATAAAAGAAAATTACGTTCTTACAAAAATAACGACAAATTACCAAAGCATATAAAATAAAAGGAATATGTATAGATATTATGTTGTTAAACTGACACAACTATAAACTAACAACGACATCATAATTCTAACAGAAAAGTTGCTACTCTTAGTAACAAATTATAATGAATACTAACAGAATTAAATATAAAATGTCCTTATTTGATAGCGACAAATTATTAACGGAACATCATGATATTTTTTATTTGTTGTAGGAATCTGGTTATTAAGCTGTAAGAAAAAATGTTTCGTACGACAAAATCTTTATTAGTAACGAATTTATAACTGGATAATTATGAAATTACAAATAAAAAATATACATTTGATAATAGCGACAAATCACCGATGGAATATCATAAGGAAGTTCCATGGAAATTCTATTAGAAATATATATAAGAAAGTACCATCAATAATCGCGCTTAGATGTTGAGTTATTTATTCTATCAAATAAATGTTAGATTTTAGCTATAGTTTTAAGTAAAAGTTATGATTAGTTCAACTACTTAACCCATTAAATTTGAGTTTGACTACTGTTAAGGTATTGTAGTATTTTAATAATTTATTTTTATTGAATATAATTTAAAACATTTAGAAAATACAAAATTATTATAATTTGTATAAAATATAATTAAAAAAAAACAAAGGATATTTTTTTTTTTTTATTAATGAATGTTATAAACAACAACATTTGAGATATCTTGATAATTATTGAAACCTCAAGGATATTTTTCTAATTTTATTTTTCTAACCTCAACTGGTTGCAACATCTTATCTATACAAGCAAAGCATGTGATCGAGGGTTCAAATATCATCTTATACAATCTAATTAAAACATAGGCACTCAGGCGATGGCAATAACCACACCGCTACCAACATATCTATGCCGACATTATATTTCCAACGCATTTGCTAGGCGTTGCCTAGGAGCCCAGGCCTTGCCTACCGCCTCATCGCCTAGGCGCAACCCAGGTTCTCGGGCGATGGTTAACTGCCTAGGAGTAGCTCGGGCGCACGACCGAAGGTTAATTGCTCGCCTAGGGCTTGCCTAAGCGCCCTGGCGATAACCACATGGCTATCAACATATTTATGTCGACATAATATTTTCAACAGATTTGCCGACGTAAATATAATTCTGATACACAATTCGTTGCAATGTTTCCAACATAATTACCAACAAAAAAATTGTACAAAATTTTCCAACAGAATTACCTACAAATAATATATTTTCGCTATATTTACTAACGGTAAATGATTTCGTCACTCCATTTACCTATGGAGCCTTCACACACAGAATATCTAACGGAAAAAATTCGTTGCTACGCTTGAATACCAATGAAAATCGAGGCTTCACCAATGGAAATTTTTGTTACTGAAACATTTTCTTGTAGTGAGACAATCATACCTCATTCAAAATTGCATAAACACCCATGTTTACATAAAAAATTGATAATAATCTTTCGGTTAACTTTTAAATTTGACAAGAACCCTTTGTTCATTTTAAAAATTGTCAATAATTAATCTCCTTGTTGGTTGATTTACGAAGAAAATTAAAACGGGGGCTTTTTGCTAATAAAAAAACACGTGAGGATTTTACTAGTAAAATTATCACACAGGGGTTTTGCCAATTAGAAAAAGCACATGAAGTACTTTTGCATTTAACTCGTTATTTATGATATACATGGAGTTTAATTGTGAAGTTTGATTAGTTTTTCAACTATGAATTATCAAATGAGTTAAAAATCACAACAAACAGGTTTAATAACTCGCAGAAAGACCCAAATTAGTACCAAAAAGATCCAACAACATGTTTTAATGAACGTACGTACATCTAACATCCTCGTAAGATTACACGAGGGTTGTGCAACTAACTATCAATATATGGTAGATAAATAAGATATCACTCAACAAAATTAAAGAGGAGAGATTTCGTACCATACAATAGGATATATTGCAATATTGGTGCCGCTTGATATATAAATGTATTAAAATATGAAAAAATGCAATATACTCCCATGTGTTATGTTAAACCTGTAATAAACTCCCTTGAAAAAAATTTATTGTGCCAAATTTCCTTGTGCTTTAAAAAACCCTACAAAAAATACTCAATTTGTAATAAATAGGTCGTTTGGATCTATAGATTTCAAGAAATAATTTTAAAAATATATCACGTGAAGTTGTAGACACCGAGTTAAAGTATTTTAATAATAGTTTCTTGATTATGTCGATAAAAAAAGACCTATTTTTTACAAAACGGGTGTTTTTTACAGGCAAGAAAGTTTGGCGCAATAAAAATTTCACAGTGAAAGTTCTTGCAGGTTTAGCATAACACATGAGAGTATTTTGCATTTACCCCTTTAAATATTGATTCTCTCAAAATAATTAAGACTATAATGCGGTGATATGATCTCATGGCACCATTGTTTGTTTCTTACTTTTAAGTCGTAAGAATAACAACAATCTTATTTTAGATAGAGAAATCATATATTCTTTTATTCCTGATTATAAAAAAGAGCAATATATAATGTTTATATAATTACCAAATCCTTAAAAACCAGATAACTGTGAAAATAGGCTCTTTTGAAAACTATATAGCTAAAATAAGGAAACAACATAAGTTATAATTAAAGGTTGATAACTGCAAGGTAATATTTTTTCACTTTTGTAAGCCATTTTGCTCAAATGAGTATTCCACACAAAATTTCAAATTCCATTCATAAATTCCTTGAATAGTTGAGATAATCATTTGTGTTTTACACAATGGTAAAATTAAGTTCTTTGTACTGTTACTAGGAAAAAATACTCGACTCATCCTTTAATTAACATTATTTAAAACTTTAAATTTTCGAACCAATGTACATGTTTCAATTGTTTTCACTACAAAAAAATTAAATTTTAGTGACAAAATAGTAAATAACAAAGTGACAAGAATTTATATATTGTCGCTAAAGTGATGTATATAGACACACTAGTGACAAGAAATGTGAAAAAGTTGTCACTATTGACTTTTAGTGATACCTCAAAAGTGATAACTAAAAAGTTATCACTAAATCATAGTAACAATATTTATTGTCACTAAGTTGTCACTGAAAGGGTGTCACTAATTGTCAATAGTGACAACTTAAGTTTCATAAACTTGTCACTAATAGCCATTAGTGACAACTTAAAAATATATTTTGTCACTATTGCACTTGTCACTATTATTATTGTGACAAAACTAATATTTTTATCACTAAATGTATGTAAAAAGTGACAATTTCAACAATGTCACTAGATATTTTGTCACTAAAATCTATTTTTCTTGTAGTGTTTTCACAAGTTTCAAAAGAATCTTCAAAATTCTCGATCAAATTATTTTATCCCGAACAAAACAAATCAGGTAATTAAAGACCATTTTGTTGACTAAATAGCAAAAAAAATTAAGATAAACAACTTCACTTCGTCTACAATATGTAATTCCTACTGTCACGCAATTACAATCTCTAGGTTTTTCATGTAAGTCATGTAACCATTCATCTCCCAGTCACAAATGAACTAATATTTTATATTCAAGTAACAAATTTGCTTGAGAATTTTGTCACCTAAATGGTAAGAAAATAATTTTCTGTATCTCCGAAATAATTTCATCTCATCTGTTTGAATGAGAATCTTGATGAAATATAGAGATCCGTTGAGACTTTCAAGACCTGGTCTTTTGGGGAACTTGCTCATGTCCGAAATAAGATTATCAACATTGTACTATGGAATTGAAGACGAATTTACATAGTCTTCCAAAATCCATATATCAATTACGTGTTCCTTAAAACCCACAGAACAAACACTTAAAACGTGTACAATTCTGCCATAGCCAAAATGACCTAATACATTTTGAAATTAAAGAAAACTTTTTTTTTTTTTTTTCCCTACAAGTCAAACCCTATACATAGCCTGAAACTTTTATACAGCCCCATTTAATGCAAAATCTATTTATCTCCTTCGAATTACGGAAATAAGTTTGATCTTTTTCTTCTGAGATATATACGTTGTACCTTAGTCCACTTGTAAATTTACTAACTTTTGTATCGGTCTCATCGAAATTGAAAGGGTAATTGTCAGTAGCATTAAATGAGATAGATAGGACAGGACAGGATCTTTTTCATTCTCTTGCAATTGCAGGTTCTTGGGTAATATAAATATTAGGTTGAAAGATGGATTATTTGATGAAAGTATAGGGGGGTTGGGGTACATATTTTATTTAGATATAATAGTACTAAGTTAAATTTTATGTACATGAAAAATAAGCACGTAAAGATTTATATAAATTCAAGAAAAAATGACTCCTATTATATCATAATATAAATTTTTACAAAAAATATTAAATTCGTAACTATAATTTAAGCTAGTATTAATAAATGCTCGTGTATATATATATATATATATATATATATATATATATATATATATATATATATTGATTTTGTTAATAGAGGGAGTCAATATAATAGGGTTAACTTCGGGACATGAAAATATATAGATCTGTGCAAAGCTCATGCTAGCTAGCTAGTATAAAGTTGTGGGTGGATGTTGTTTGCATTCCCATGTTTCAAGGTTCAAATCCCTTCACATTTTAATTATAAAAAAAAAAAAAAGAAAAAAAAAACCTTCACATTTAATAAAGAAGAAAACACATGTCCCTATCACATTTAATGAGAAAGATATATACATATACTACCATTGATTCTATCAAATCCATGTTGTAGAGTTGTCGTAGGTATAAAAGCACATGTCCAATCACATTTAATGGAAAAGATATATACATATACTACCATTGTTTCTATCAAATCCATGTTGTAGAGTTGTCGTGGGTATAAATAGTTAAATACACGACATTTACGGGCTTCAAATAAAAATAAATTGATGATCTGGGCCGAGCCTCAACTTTGACGTAAAGCAAGCATGCTATTTTAATTATCAACCTCTTATGAAATACCAATGAAATTAATTTCGGAAAACTTGAATTTTTGTAAAGTTGGAGGAACTGTACACAAAAATTTAAGGACTCTATATTTGGGTAAATAAACTATATATTTTTTTTAAATAAACAATTCCATTAGATTAAAAAATATATAGGGTATCTCCCATCACAAAGAAGATTATGTATGTACCATTAAAAATCACCCTTAAAATTATGTAACGATTTTATTTACATAAGTTTTCTTATAGCTAGATACTTCATGTAATCACAAGGAAATAATTAGACTCACAAAATTTGTTGACTTATATTGCGCGCATAATTAATAATGGAAATTAAATGTGTAATAATTTTGACTGTCCATTAATATTGTCGCACTTTTCACCCACTTAGTGATACCCTTGTGATAGGTTCAATTTATTTGTGATTTCTAGCACTTAAAACAAAGTAATCTCAAAAAAATTTATAGCATATGATTTTAATTGAAGTACATTGCTATTAAAAATTTAATAGAATAGAATTATCTCACCATGTCCTATCTGCATCGTGTTTGCCCCACAACTTTAACATAACAAAATCATTATGATCGACATGTCTTGCATATATGAAAGATGGGGGCAAGCATTAAATGAGAAAGGGATATGTTCTTTTTCATTCTCTTAGAATGGCAGCTTTTTGGGTAATATTAGGTTGAAAGATGGGTTGTTTGGTGAAAGTATTGGGGTTGGGTTTATTTTTTTTCCTTCAATATTTATATTTTGATAAAATCAACATGAAGGTGCTTTTAATTTCCTTGAAAAAATATTTTGCTAAATTTGTGAAAATTAATTTGGGGGATAGGATTCATAATCTATGTGTTCTCTAGCCAAATTTGTAAGGTTAGGGAGACTGATTCTTTTAAAAAATTCACTTGCAAACCTCCTCTATAAATTGTGGTTCAACTTCACTTGCAAACCATGCATGTTTTGGCAATTGAAAATTTCATGGCAATGGATTCTTCTTCTTTTTTTGGTTTTCCAAGGGTTTAATCCCTTTCGAGACGGGTCGGGCACATTAAGTGGGTACCTCTCCCAACAGGGCACATTAAATGGATTCTTCTTCTAGTGCTGATAAACAACCTTTGATTTCCAGCACGGAGGAGGGGACTCAAGATAAAGGTACCTTGTTATTGTTAGGTTTTTTTCTTCTTTATCGTATTGTTTACAACTTTTCTCGTGCCTTTTAAAAGTTCTAATATATTCTTCTTCTTTTTTTTTTTTTTTTTTTTTTTTAGAATTTGTATCCAAGGAGTTGGTTCTTCTGATTAAGAACCTTAAAAGAAAAGCTAAGAAATTTTTGGCTGCGGAGATAGGCTCACACCTCAACAAGAAAGACGTACTCGACTTCTTCATTACCAACGTTAACGCCTTCGTCATTTTGATGGGTACTGGGCTCGTCGGTGGCCTCTTTGCCGGAGAAAACACGATTACTTATGTCATATTTGGAGCAGTACTTGTCATCTCCTTACTGCTCCTACATCTGAATGTAGTCCTACATCTGAATGTAGTCGATCGCGTTATTGAAAAAAGGAGACAGATGTTCATTACTGCAGTTGCTGATTGTGAATTAGTTCTTGCTGTTGAGAAGGATAAAACTGTGACACATGTTGAAGCATCTGATCCATCACATATGAAAGTCACAGATGCTGGAGATATAGTGGACATGGTGAAGGTTTCTCTTGAATCTTCTCATGTCAAGTTGGACAATAAGTTTATGGCCTTCTGGAAAATATTGTGTGTGTCAATTTTCATGTATCTTTTTTGGATTCTTGGTTGGATCATCTTCGTCGATCCCAGTAAGTCTGTTTCTTACATATATTCTTTTCATTTTTTTGGGATAGATTTCTTCTGTTTTAATTTATTAACTTCTAATTTTTCTTTTTTCTTTCTTAAACACGTTTACAGAAAATGGAATTGATAATATTGTCCGAGAGATTTTGGCTTCCACTCAGCGTCCATGTTAGGACCGAGTTCGGCAATGGTAATTTAAGTTTTACTTCAAATGTTGGTTTTTTAGTTGTTTACTAATATTTTTCTTCTTGTTATTGTTCCAGGAGCACTTTTGACGGAAAGCTTTTGAGGATATAATGGAAGACTTTTTGGCTCTATTTGGATGGGTTTTGGCCCGGTCTCGCGGGTCTCGCGAGACCGAGCCAAAACCCTTCCAAATGAGTTTTTACCAAACCTATAAAACCATCACTCAAACTCTTCAAATCTATAAAATATTGATTTGACACCTACCACTTATTTTTTTTCCCAAAATTCACTAAAAAAGACATTGATTTGACATCTACCATCTACTTTTTTCCCTAAACCCCAACATCCAAAACCCATCCAAATGAGGTCTCAAAGGTTTCATCGAAACCACCCAAACCAATTTTTTTAAACCGAGACCCGCGAAATCGAGCCAAAACCCATCCAAATAGACCCTTTGTTTGTGACAAAAGTTTTATCAGTACCTATTCAGAGGAACTTTTGAGTTGTATTTTTTTCTATGATTTTTAATTTGTATTAGGAATTTGTCTTAAATTGAATCATCATTCGGCTCCAGGTGTATGAACTCTACTTTTAATATATATGAGGTTTAAATTGTTTTAGTATAACTCATGAATTGCATCATTTGTGCTCCCTCCAACGTAAGAATGAATTTTAATTGTTTTAAATCTTAATAAAATGTCAAGCTATTGTAATACCCCACCCAGTTTTCTTATCACAATTTTCTATATACTTTTTAAATCATGACAAATGATTAAGATACGTAGATATTGAATTTTTATAAATTTAGAAACACCCAAGGATATATAGTTAGTGCAAATGACATTAGTTTAAAGTATCCATATATGTCTAAAATTTCATTGTTATTAGATATTAATAATAATAAATCACTATAAAAAAAAAAGAAGGTTTAAGGACAAAAAAATACAAATTTTGTCACAAATTAATCGACAATAATATTTAATAGTCAGGAACAGCAATGATAATAATACACCCAGATTTGAGTTGAACGTCTAATGATTTAAATACTGTTCCTTGTAAGTTTTTATAGTTAAGGAGGACAATATTTTTTGGCCTGTTTGTCTCGCCTTTCGGAGAGTGGTTTGGGAAAATGGTAGAGGTTTGAGAAATAATCTCGATTTGCGTAATGTTGTTTGTTTGAATTTTGGGAGAGTTGTTTGGAAAAGTAGCCGCAATTTTTGACTTTTCTAATATAGAGAGAAATAGAAATAGAGTAGAAAAGTGGCCCGTTTGTTTGACCTTTCGGAGAGTGGTTTGAGAAAAAAATTACTATAGCTAATTAATTGGGAAAGTGGTTGGATTGTTTGTTTGACCTTTCCGAAAACCGAAATTTTTTTCGGAAAAGCGAGACAAACAGGCTCTTTATTTTTTTAACCTCTTTGTGCGGTAGAATTTATTGACTCGTGTGTTAGGCTGTTTATATTTTGGAGGAATGAAAAAATTGGAGTATGTAGATTGAAACGCAAATCTGTTGCCAGACTTCGGAAGATTGAGATAGCAAAAATTAAAATTAATTGTATTTCGTAGGTGACTTTTATTAAAAATGTGCACAATAAAAAATATTCTCAAATTTGTTGAAATTTATATATAATGTTCAAAGATCATTGCTTAAATGAGTATTAATTCCACGCAAAATTTCAAATATCCATTCACAAATTCCTTGAATAGTTGAGATTAGGGCTGTCAATGGGGCGGATTTCAATCCGGATCCGATCCGAATCCGGCCCGATTTATTAAAATAATTGTCCGATTAGTGATCCGATTAAGAAGATCCGTAATCCGAATTATATGGAGCGAATATGGATCTATGCTGATCCGATCCGTTACATATCCGTATCCGATATATATTACTATATGTTGTTTATATATTATGTATTTAAATAAAAATAAAAATAAAATTATCTATGTTCCACTAAAATCTTTTACTATATTAAAAATAATTTTAAAAAGAAATGCATGAGAGATGTTGGTGGACTGAGCAGATAACTAATTTGGTCTACAACATATTAATTTATACTATTTAATAAGAAAAATCAAACCATAATCATTCATCCTTCAATTTTTATCTTCTCTTCTATTTCTCAATATTGAGTTTTCTTCTTCTTTGTCCTAGTTTATATTCTTTTTACTTATATTTTTGTTTATTCTTTTGTTCTAATTTTTATTGTTTATATTTGTCCATCATATTCCATCTTCTACAATTTTTAGGCAATAGTTTCGATGAAGTAAGTAAAATTTTATATTTTTAATTCATGATGGTGGAATCTGCAAGTGATTAGGAGGAAAACGAAAAAAAAAAAAAAAAAAAAAAAAAAACTTGCTAAATGGATCCGGATAATTTATCCGGATCCGATATATCCGCCGGATTCGGATCCGGTTGCTAATATTCCTGATCCGAGCGGATCCGAATTCGGATCCGGATAGAAGAAATGGAAATCGGACTCGGATTCGGATCTGCCCTGATCCGGTCCGAGTCCGACCCATTGACAGCCCTAGTTGAGATACTAATTTGTGTTTTTCAAAGTAGTAAAAGTAAGTTCTATGAATTATTACTAGGAAAAAGAAACTCGACTCATCCTTTATTTAACATTATTTGAAGCTTGAACAATGTACATGTAAGTCATGTTTCAATTGTTTTTGCACAAGTTTCAAAAGAAACTTCCTGATAAAATTATTTTTTACCCTAACGAAAGAAAACAAAACCAGGTCAAAATACATCAATTAAAAGTCATATTATTGCCTAAATAGCAAAAACAATTAAGATAAATAACTTCAATTTGTCTAAAATATACAATTCCTACTACCACGCAATTACAGCCTCCAGGCTTTTCGTATAAGCCACGTAGCCATTCATTTCCCATTCACAAGTGAAATAATCTTCTATATTCAAGTCACACATTTGCCTGATAGTTTTATCACGTAAATGGTAAGAAAACAATCCTCTGTATCTCCAAAATAATTTCATCTCATCTTTGTGAATACTGAGAATCTTGACGGAATGTAGAGATCCGTTAAGACATCCAAGACCTGGTCTTTCGGGGAACTTGTTCATGTCCGAAACAAGATTATTGACATTGTACTTTCGCATCCAATACCAGTTTACATGGTCTTCCAAAATCCATATATCCACTACTTGTTCCTTGAAACCCATAAAACAAACACATAAACGTTCATCGCTTACTAATAACTTCGACACATAGTATGGTCCTCCCTTGGGAAATTGTTTCAAAGAGAAATTTTCACTAACCATATCAAAGATCATGATATTACTATTATTTATCCAATGCAAAGCTCCATTAACAATTGCAGGATCACACGCCATACCACATGATGAAGGCATGCAGTAGAAATAGGGCATGGCAGTTCTTCTCCAATTTTTGGCTCCAGATAGGTAAAGGTGATACTCATAGCAAGTTGCACGCTTACGCGATTGAAGAATCCTATATTCTTTTGCTAAAGGATGGAAAAAGAACCCGCATGGACCACCTCCATAATATAATTTATCTATGGTAGTAATTTTTTCCTCTTTTGATAAAGGGTTGAGAACATAGTATTTTTTAGATAAAGCTAAAGATTTTAACAAGACTAGTCCATTGCAGCAAGTGACATAGATAGGGTATTTTAATGACTTGAGCTCCTTCACCTTACGCTCTTTTTCAGATTTCTCATCGACAATGGTAAACGTATACCTTCGACTAGCAGAACGAAAATGTCCAAGAATTACTGGGGCAACTCTTCTTTGATGCAATTCAATAAATTCAAAGGATGAAGTTAACTTCCACCAATTCCTACATACCTTTCGACATTGAAGAACCGAATGCGCTTCAAGTCTACTCAAAATGTCTACAACAACTTCATTCGGAACATAATTAAAAAAATCGATAGAGGTAGCATCATCACGCTTGCCTAATATTTGCCAAAAAAAGTCAAGAATACAAGAGTAACACTGAAGGACCATATCGAGTATCTGATGCAACAAGAAAAAAATTACTCATAATTATCAGATCAGTCCAAAATTGTATGTTCCTTTCAAGATGAATACAAAATTGTTTGATACTGTATGTTTTAACTAAGTAGACAAGATTTCTGTCCGTTTTAAACTACATATATAATTAAGTGTATTCATGACGAATAATGAAAAATTTGATCGAAATTTTATCATTACATCGGTAATTATAATTTTACCTGAACTGATAATGGCAGACCGCAGATGCTTCTATGTATTTGAATTCATAACATTAACGAAAGCTAGAGAGATTGGGTTACTCATTGGAAAATTGTAGATTATTATGACATTCAATTAATTGGGCCCTTAATTAAGGAATTTAATGTTCTGCTTTATTATCTTCGATGGGCTGAATTTAAAACAAAACTGATAAGTATATCTTTCTTAATTTTTTTTATTTGTTATTATAAATCTTTAAAAGCTAGCAGGATCATCATCAATCTTGTCCATCCTTAAATTTTGTATTTGTTAGAATGAAATGCAAAGATACCCCCTATATATTGCCTAATTAGCAAAAGTTAAAGTTCTCATATTATTTTTATTAGTTCAAACTATATGTGCTATTTTTATTAGCCAAAAAAAGCATTTCAATTCCAGGTACATATACTGCACGGAAAATGACAATCATACCTTATTCAAAATTGCAAAAACACCCATTCTTACATAAAAATTGATAATAATCTTTCTGTTAACTTTGAAATTTAATAAGAATCCTTTGTTTATTTAAAAAATTGACAATAATTAATCTCCTTGTTGATTTATGAAGAAAATTAAAATGGGGGGCTTTTTGCTAATAAAAAAAACACGTGAGAATTTTTACTAGTAAAATTATCACATAGGCGTTTTGCCAATTAGAAAAAGTATATGAAGTATTTTTCACTTAACTCATTATTTATGATATACTTTGAATTTAATTGTGAAGTTTGATTAGTTTTTCAACTATGAATTATCAAATGAGTTAACAATCTCAAAAAACTTGTTTAATAACTTGCAGAAAGACCCAAATTAGTACGAAAAAGATCCAACAACATGTTTTAATGCACGTACGTACATCTTATAACATCCTCGTAAGATTACACGAGGGTGGTGCGATGCAACTAACTATCAATATATGGTAGATAAATAAGATATCACTCAAGAAATTAAAGAGGAGAAATTTCGTACCATACAATAGGATATACATTGGTACCACTTGATATTGATATATAAATGTATATTTAGTATCATAATTTAAATATGGAAAAATGCAATATACTCTTCTGTATTATGTTAAATCTGTAAGAAATTTTATGTGAAATTTTTATTGCGCCAAACTTTCTTGTGCTTTCAAAAAGCCTATAAAAAACACTCAATTTGTAAAAAATAAGTCATTTTGAATCGACATATTTCAAAAAGTAATTTTAAAAATATATCACGTGAAGTTGTAGGGACCAAATTGAAGTATTTTAAAAATAGTTTCTTGATATATGTCGATAAAAAATGACCTATTTTTTAAGGTTTTTGGAAACACAAGGAAATTTGGCACAATAAAAATTTCACAAGGTAATTTCTTGCAGGTTTAACATAATACAGGGGAGTATTTTGCATTTATCCCTTTAAATATTGATTGTAATGTCCATACCACTGTCAAATAATTGGACGAAAATGGACATATTTATTCACATGCACCGCACGTGACCATTACCTCACGCGTCTTTTGTAGAGAAAATAATCACGTTCCCCTCTCTTTTGGAGGCAAATTTATCGCAAGTTTGTCAATAGATTTGAAGATGTGGATTATTTTATCAGCTTGAAATGTTATGGAATTATGAGTCAATGTAAATAATGACATCAATTTTACAATAATCCAAATTGACTTAATTGCAACATCACTCGCATAGCGGTGATTTTTAACGACGATATCAAATGTGAATGAATTTATTAAAGTATGGTACCAAATATATCTACCTAAAGTTTGATATCACAACTGCATTCTCCCATAATTTTTTCTACTATTTTTGTCTAATAAAAATTATTACAAGGGAGTTTTTGATAAGAAAATTAATAGAGGGGCATTGTTGCTAATTAGATAAATCATAATCGAGGGTAGTTTTGCAATTCACTCCACCTATAATACAATGTCCACAATTTAGAGAATGAATTACGTCCAAAATTTCACCATTAATAGAGAATGAATTACGTCCAAAATTTGTTCTGCAGGCAATATGATTTGATTTGAACGTCTAATGATGTAGTATTAAAGTTGGATACAAACCTAATTTTACACCACTCCCCTTTCTATTCATTCATAATCATACCCAATCCAACTAACAAAGAGAGAAGACCTTAAAATGCAGCAATTATTTTATTCTTTTCCCCGTGAGATTCTTCCAGCCAAAATTGCACTTCGTGTCATAAGGAAATTTCTTAGAACAAAAAAAAAATTATTAATTACTTGATGATGGTCACAATGAGTTGCCATAATTCCTCTAAGCAAAAAATTAAAAAAATTAAAAAAATTAAAAATAAGCTACAATGCGATGAATAAGACCATTATTATATCCCAATTCAACTAATCACAATACGTATACAAATATATAAATATGGAGTAAACTAATCAAGGCAAAATCCACAACTGTACAAATACAACTCATTACATTACATTTATTGTCTAATAAGCTCCAAAAACAGCTAAGCACAATATATATAATCACAAGTTCCAACTTCTATACAAAGGTAGTAGTAGTAGTATAACATTAATCTTAATCTCTGCAGTTATTTTAAGGAGCAAAGGCTCATTAAATTAAACAGAGTTCACTGATCCCCATTAATTCCAAAGATTCGAACCTTATGCATATTTGGGAACTTGGCAACAACTAAAATGAGCACTGCAAGTGTGTTGAGAAACAGCATTGGATGTTGGTAGTCAGTTGTATGCGAGGCTATCAAGTAGCTGCCACCAAAACGAATGGAAACCGATGAAAAACTATGCATGACATTACCTTAAACATGGAGCATGTCTCACCTTAAATATTAAGTGCTCGTTTTCAAATTACAGGGGGTACAATTTACCTCCTTCCAATGGACAGTGGGCATGAAAGTGTTGCATAAAACGAGATAAAGTACCCTTAGGTAGTGAAGTGTCACATTTATCATAGCACGGGGGATTAGAGGGGTAGTTTTGTCAATTCATTTTTTTTAAGTTTAAAAACGTCAGGGAGCCATTCTCAAACTTTTATAAGATTATAGGGGGTAAAATGCTCTTTTTCAAATCACAGGGGGTAAACTGAATATTATGCATATCACAGAGGTAAATTGCCATTAACTCTCAAATATGATGCATGTCTCCACATATACGCACAATACATAGATACAACTCATGAACATCCAAAAAGATATAGCACAAAATATTGTCCAATAAAGATACAGCACAAAATATTATGTCTAATACATAGGAAAATAATAAAGAAGAACAAGATGGAAAACTTACAGAACCAAAGGAACAACGGTGAGAAACTTTCTATTGCGAGTGAGCTGCTTTCCGTTATCGATTTGTTCCCACCATGTCAACCGATTGTACATTCCTTGATCATCACCAAAAGGAGTCCCCTTTTTCCAGTGGAAGAAGTGGTAGGTTACCTAAAATGTTGAAGCATATACTGTCATCTTTATAAGAAAATCTAGGAAAATGAATTAAATGCTCATGAAACAATCATCCCATGAAAGAAGAGTTTGACGCAAATATTACCTAAGAAAAGATTGCTATATATAAAATTAATCAAAACATGAGACTCGAACAATTATTAGGAAATGTGCAAACAACATAGAAAAGAAGAGGTCGAAAAACCTTTTGACATGTTCAAATGCAGAGATATGGAAAACCTTTTGACATGTTAAAATGCAGATATGGAAAACCTTTTGACATGTTAAAAAAACCTGTTGACATGTTAAAATGCAGATATGGAAAACCTTTTGATATGTTATAATGCAGATATGGGAAACCTTTTGACATGTTAAAATTGCAGATATGGAAAACCTTTTGACATGTTAAAATGCAGATATGGAAAACCCAAGAGAAGATAGGTTGAGAACCAGAGCTTTACGCAAGAAGGATGAAAGATATGAGGATTTCTGTTCCAGGAAGTTAGTTAACCATAACAATACCAGTTTTTTTTGTACGGCTAAATGGAGAAATTTTTTTTTCTCATATAATTTAATCATTCAAAGTAAGCATTCTGAAACCGACTGGTTAAATTCTGATATATTACTTGTAGAGACAATGATATATAAAAGAAGCGGGAATAGGGTAAAACACGGCAAACCTGACATATAATATAAACTTCCGCAGTAAATTTGTCGCAACACATATGTCAATTGATCTGACTAAAAGTAACATATTTAGTGTGTGGCAAAACTTTTTCCAATGATGTTAAATACAATGTATCAACAAGCATGTGAAATGACAAAAAGTATGAACAACTACCTAAGGAGTATTACTTTCGAGAACTAGTTCTCTCTTGGGTCTTCTACAGCAAACACAAAACTTTAGTGTTAAGAATACTAAATATGCTAGTGATTGACATTAAACTAAATTCACAGTCCAAAGGAGTGAAGGACAATAACACTGTGATAAACTAAAATCTAAAACTTGCAGAAGTACTACATGAATATGGTCTGCTACTTGAGTATAACCTTTAGATATCTCTTTTAATCCTCCATAAAAATATATAAACTCCATACATAAATATGTATACAATAGTCTGCGTTTGTGTAACTTAAAGAGCACTTTTCTCATTATAGGCAGGGAAGAAATGGGGAGGGGCCAGATTGAAGAGTCGGCATCTCAAAAACGAGGGATGGCAGCAGCCTCGAATAAATACTTTATGAAGCTTAGATAGTTTTGCAATTAGATAGAACTAAAGAATGGTACCCTGCCTGCTAGACATGAGGAGAAAGTATAGCTAGGATTCAATAAGCCTAAGAAAGTGCCAAGATGTCATGTGACCCTGTTCCCAGGAACATGCTGCATTAACAGGAAATTTCGGAACTTCATGGAACAAACTTGCACTGTTTATAGGTTTGTGTTTGAAAATGAATAATTGAAGAAATACATGGCAAAGAAAAACATGAATAATTGAAAAATAATAGACAGATGTTAGTCAATTATTGGTGGCCAACAACTAAATAGCATAAATTTGTTTATTCATACCTCAAAATTTCACCAATAGACCAACCCCATCCCTCACAAGAAAATAGAATTCCATGTAAAAAAAAAAAAAAAAAAGTGAACCCGCCTACTCGAATTTGACCAATCAAAACTAATTAGAGCTCAATGAACTGACTTTATCAGACCAAGCATGGACATTATTCCACTTCTCTCGCTTGACCTCATTTCCGACTCAATTAAGAACATATGAACATAATATCAAGCTCGTAAGAGTACATGTAGGGCTAAATATCAAACAAAGCAACTTGAGCTTGTCCGACAAAAACCTCGTTTGAGTTTATTTCTAAATACATATCAACCAAGCTTAAACAACATTTTTCATTTCAAAATTTTAAAGTTCAGTCCAAGCTCGAGATAAGATAAAATTTGACAAAACCAATGTAAAATTATCAAGTTATTCTATATTTGACTCGAGCTCATTCGAGTTATGTTTGTCTAATACACTCGAACACAATTTTAGGCAAGGTAAAAAAAATTCAAAGCAAGATAAAACATTTTTGTTTGACATTGCCTGAATTGCTTACACCCCTATGTACAAGCCAATATTAGACTAGTTTTAGACCCCTAAATAGAAAGGAGATCAAAATCTCAATATATATACAACATATTGATATGAGAATCAGAACCCTAGATACAATCAGAAGTATACAATTTTACAGCTCATAAAAACAAATCAAAAACTATAAACAACAAAAGACAATTAGCACAATAAATAATAGTCTCAACACAGAAATTGAGGAAACGCATACCGCAAAATGACCGAGATTTACGATCGTCCAGGCCATGCCAGGGGTGCAATTGGTAATTGACAGAACGATGAGCCACGAGAAGAAGAGAATCAATATGTAGGTAGTCCAAACTCCGGGGTAGGTGAACCACTCTGTGTTCCGGTTCAGATCGGCCGGAGGCGCCATTTTCACATACATCTTTCTCTAATTCGATACGATTTTAGATCCGACCCGTATTGATCGAGCGAGAGGTACTCAGCAGTAGGGTAGAGAGGCGAGACGAATGGGTCGGGTGTTGAAAGAATCGTGGCGTATTTGTTAATCTGGTTTGTTTGTTTTTTTGTCGTGCTTTCCTTTTTTATTTCCTTTCCTTTCTGCACACTAAACTAAACAAACAAACAAGTGTGATTTTAATTTTAACTTTGGAGAAGATAAGATTGAAACGGCAAAAAATTTTACACATAATTTAACTATATTATTAAAATTGATATATATATTTATTGATTCATGATTAAAGAATGTATCAACTTTCTCAATATTCCTAATTTACCCTTCATAGCATAGTTGGAATCTGCTCCACCCATTTAAATCCTAACTGCTTATCTTTTTCTTTTTTTATTTTTTTAAAAATAAGGGTTTTCTTAATGCAGTTATCATCATAAAAACTTTTCTACTTGATGAAATATTAGATAGCAATGAATGATAAAATATAACATGTGTTATCAACATGTGATTGGTCTAGTGGAAGGGACTAGTCACTACAAAGTAGCGGACTCAGGTTCGAATCCCTGTTGGGAGAGGTTCCCACATTATGTGCCTGACGCGCCTCGAAAGGGATTAAACCCTTGGGAAACCAAAAAAAAAAATATAGATATATATAACATGTGTTCATCAACAAGATGTGCATAGATCTGGATTTCAAACTTTATCTGTTTAGGCTATTCACCATTCCCAATGAAATCGAAAGACGATAAAGTTGAAATTTTCGTACTTGCTAATCTAAAAAAAAATGACTGCAAAATTGTTTCATTAGACATCTAATTTTAGATTTTATGTTTCTGGCATGATTTAAAGCTCATTTAAAAATCTTGACTTTCATTGCCATGATTGAATTGAGAGCTCATTAATATTTTATAAAAGATAGAGAGAAGCAGTAGTTTATTTAAATTTGCCGGTGAGGATTAAGACAGTGAATATGGAATATTGATGTTTATGAACAGACGTGGATAGAGAAAGTTTGGTGGCTTTATTTGTTTTAGAGATAATTTCATTCCATTATTAAGTTTAATCAATGTGAAGGGTAAATTAGGAAATTAAAAAAAAATCTCTACAACAACAATGCGTGCTCTGGGGCTTAGGTGTATATATTATATTCTTTCCTTTCTTACTCATTTACCCATTCTTACCCGGAGGAAGCCCAAATCACGCCCCGACTCATCCCAAAGCCCAACTCAAGCAATCACATACTTTTAGTATTAGTTATTAAACTTACAAATTTGAATCCCACCCGACATTGCTCCTCGGCCCATAGCCACCGATACTAGTAATTTTTCTACCGTATAAAAAAATGGCAAAATTGCAAAGAACGTCGTAATTTTATTAATAATTTTGTATTTTTGTTTCAAATTATCACTTAACAAATTTATCCAGTAATTTTATATTTTTTTGAAAAATCGTCCCACTTGTCTTATGGATGTTTCAGTGTCATGTCATGGCATGTCAAATTTTAGCATAAACAATTATATAATATTGCAGAATTCGTCCCAAACTAATTACAAATTTTGATTTTTCGTCCCAATCTATATCAACAAGCCTACTTCCGTCCCGTATTGAAATGATATGGGAAAAAAATTCGTTACGTTCCAAATCAATTATAAATACAGTAAAATGAACAAATTTTCCTAATGAACTGACATAGAAATTTTTTCTTTTCAAAAGCACATGGAAATTTCAAAAAACCATTCTATTTTCTCTTTAAAAAAATTAATGGCAATTTACTTCCATGTGATATTCATAATATTCAATTTACCTTACATTGCTACTTTTCAAATTATAGGGGGTAAATTGAACATTATGAATATTATAGGAGATAAATTGCCACTAGTCCCCTAAAAAGGTAAAAGATGAATCGTCATTTTCATTAAATTAGAAATTTAATAATGGACTAAATTCATGCCAAATGATAAATTGTGAGACGGCGAATTAATATAATTTGGAACGAAAAATCAATATTTATAATTAGTATGGGATGGATTCTACAATCTTGTATAATTGTTCATGCTAAAATTTACCACGTCTTGACACGTAAGTAGCCATGTGGCAAGTGAGACGATATTTCAAAAAAATTATAAAATTATAGTACAAAATTGGCCAAGTAATTTAGTTTAAAAAAAAAATCCAAAATCACTAATGAGTACTTGTCTTGTTTGGTGCATGATAATATATCTTAGCTAGGAGAGCTACAGATGTTAAGGTACGTACGTGTGTATTGTGATTAGAGAGCTACAGATGTTAATGTATTGTGTGTATTGTGATTAAAATTTAGATGTGCAATCAATTTATTTTCTTAATCCGCGGTGAACAGAACATAACTAAGAGAGGTACGTACACCTTCGTACTTGTTGCATGAAAATCGTTAATAACTACTTTTCACGAATCACTATAATAATAATTGGATCTTGAATATTAAAGAAAATACCAATAATTTGTCCATTCGTTTTTAATTTTGTCACTAAAATTCAAGTTATATAATAATGCTTGCAAATGCAATATTGTTCACGGGTTCTGAGGAATAATATACTTCATTGGAACCAGGCAGAACCCCCTGCTTTGTAGTTCAAGTTTTTCTCCTTCTCTCTGTTTGTAAAACCATTGAAACAAATAAAATGAAATTACATATATATATATATATATAGTGTAGAATAGAAGAAAAGGAAGGTAAAAAGGAAAGAAAAAGAAAAACCTGAATCTGATGTTGAAGGGCCTTTATTGATATGCAAGTCTCAAGAAGCACTGAAGCAGTGTCAGTCTGCAAAATAAATTAAAACTTACATGTTAATTAATTAATCAGAGATTTTTTGATGAGTATATAATTGTCAGTATATATATATACCCCGCCGTACTTACCTTGCCATAGGGAGAAACCAATTTTTGAAGAGTTGTAATTTTGTCTGTTAACTTCTGACTTCTCCTAACTGCACTTGGCAACTGACCATCCACATCACATCACATGAATTAATTAATTAATTAATTAATCTTTTGTATATAAGAAGTAATTAATAATTAGTATTATTAAAATTATTATTATACCTCCTTATAATCTGCATCTCTTTGACTCCTCCTTTTCTTACTACTATCTCTAATTGTATTTTGTATAGTAACATGATCATCGTCACAGCTGGGTGAAGGCCGGCGCTTTCTTGCATTTTGAATCATCAGCTGAAAAAACAGAATCATCTTTTTATCTCATACATGAGACTGAAATGCAATAATTAATACTCCATCCATATGCTTTGTCTAATTTTTTATTTTTTTTAAAAAACTTGTATTATTTTATTTTATTACCAAAAAATTCCTCTCATGTCAAAATGACAATTATATCCCCACCAAAAGATGCAAAATTGACAATAACCAACCTCTCAATGATTTTTGAATGGGGTCTTTTGCTAATAAAAGAAATAATTAAATAGACGGAGGGTTCTGCTAATTAATAAATAATTCAACACATGAAATTAATTAAGTTTTTATCAATTAGACAACGTACAGGAAAGGAATATTTTTGCATTTAGCTCTATCTTATAATTAAGATATATAGCTAATCTATATATATATATAGAAACAGAAGTACTTTCACTTTGACGAAGATATATAATTACTCACATATGGCGACTGAAAGATGTCATCATGATGTACAGGCTGCAGGGAACTCCGGCTATTTTCTACTTGATTAAGTTTATATGTATGGATGATCCGGAAAATTTGAAGGAAAAAAAAAAAGAAAATTAGCTAACAAACAAGAATATTAATTATATCATGGCAAAATTAATTGTATGTTTTAGTTCTAAACGAGCTGAGTACGCATAACAATTTTGTCCAAATAAATAAATAAACCTGAGTACGCATGATAGTAATTAGATGGGAATTGGGAATGAAAGGAGAAGTCGTCTACATCCATGCACAAGCTGCTATTCCTGTTCGATCAGTTATATATATATATGCGCGCATGTAAATACTACTACATAGTATATAAGTTATTATTATAATTAATTTAAATAAATTATTTAATTATCGATCATGGCAATTAATTAATGGTATATATATATATATATATATATATATTAACTTACAGCTGGTTGCTGCTTATTTGCAAAGGAATGTCAGATATTAATATTGCTTCATTGCAATCTGAAATGTTGTAAAATAAAACAGATTTAGCTGGGAAGGAGCAAAAGTATCTTAATTAGATTCCGGAAATTAATTTGATCAGGAATTAGCTAGCTAGTACGAATTGAAGTACTTTAAAAATTTGTTACCAGGACTGTACAAATGTGATGACACCTGGGAAATAATAGCATTCTTCATTCTGGAACGAAGACTGATCGAGTTTTTTTAACTGAAGATATATATATATATATATACTATCATCATTTATATATATATAGTATCAATATCAAAACAAAGAAGTAGTAAATAAATTAATTGAGGACTGCTTTTTCGGTTTTAAATTAAATGACTTGCATGCTTAAGTCATTCAAATTTTCAAATTAATATGCATGCAGTTGACTTCAACATAATCCAAGAAGAAGAAGCTGATCGATCACGTACGTAATTGTAATATTGATTAAAAACTCCATTAATGTACTATTCTATCTTTATCTAATTATTAATTACAAATTTACAATTGAAAAGTAAGCTAAGTGAGAAAATTTGACTAATCTTGAACATAGTATATAGTATTTTTTTTCACGAGTTGTCTTCTCCCACATGGATTTTGCTGCTTGTCATATACACTTACACTAGCTAGTATTCTCAACTTTGCTGGTTACGTTGACCTTTTCTTCTTCACGTTGACTAATTAATTTATTTACGAGTTAGGTCCAGCTACCGTCACATTTTCTACTTTATTAATTTGACTATTCCAAACTTCAACTTGGCCTACGCTTTGTATCCCTCGCAATTATTGCAACAATTTTCTATACTTTTATGTGTTGTACATGAATGAATGTGACCACAGAACGTCAAAAAGTGAAAAAGGTAATTTAAATGGAAGAAAGTTTATAACTTGCTAACAAACTGATCTATTATTGCAGTGCAGGAGTGAAATAAAAAAATACTCCTTAATTATGCTTTGTCTATATAGAAGAAAAAAAATATGTGTCATATTAATTAGCAAAAATTCCAATGTTTTATTTATTTATTGGTCGGCAAAAACTTCATCCCATCACGGAATACATATTTTTCAGAAAAAATGGCAAGTACCCTAAAATAAATGGAAAATACTCCTCCTAACCTAAAAAATTAACAATAATCTTCCTGTTAATTTAAAAATTAGCAATAACCGTAAATTCGGATAAAAAATTGATAATAACTTTCCGGCAAAATTGCAAAAATCGTCCCAAACTAATCACTGATTTTGGATTTTCGTCCCAAACTATTTAATTTGGCGAATTTCGTCCCGTAATTTAATATTTTTTTGGAATATCGTCCCACCATAATTATTAGACGGAATTGCGCATTTGCCGATGAATTATCACATGGCTGCTTAAGTGTCATGACATGGTAAATTTTAACATGAATAATTATATAATATTGCAGAGTTTGTCCCAAATTAATTACAAGATTGAACGTCATTTTCATTAAATTAGAATTTTAATATTAGGACTAAATTCATACAAAATGGTAAATTATGGGACGAAATTTGGCGAGTTGATATAGTTTGGGACGAAAAATCAAAATTAGTAATTAGTTTGGGACGATATTCCAAAAAGATATTAAATTATGGGACGAAATTCGCCAAGTTAAATAGTTCGGGACGAAAATCCAAAATCAGTAATTAGTTTGGGACGTTTTCTGCAAATTTACCTAACTTTCCTATTAACTTATGAAGTAATTTCACACACAAAGGGGTTTTTGTTAATTAAAATTACACATGGGGTATTTTGCATTTATATGAATTTGGATGAATTAAGTTTAACATTTTAGACAAAACAGAGTGTAAAATATAATATACCATGCAGATTTTTAAGGGATGTGATTATTAGTTTATTTAAATAAAAAACGAGTGTATATTTGCTAATTAGGACTAACACAGTAGTGTACTTTGCAAATGACCCCCATGCTGCAGTAGACCAACAAAATATTCAACTACAATGATAAAAATAGAAATTGCAAAGATCCACAAATATTTACAATAGAAAATAAATAGCATCTTAATTAATTAATTAATTTCTATGGCTGCATGAATTGATCGATCATTTGATAAGTTGTTGTTGTTGTTGATCTTCTTCTTCTTGTTGTAGAGCATTAAAATCCCCCCAGCCGAGATTGAAAGCCAAATCCTCGACTGCGACTTTAACGACATCGCTCCGAACACCAATATCAGTAGCATACCTACTCACACAATACATTCCAGCAGTCACTGTAGCCACACCAACTGGACTAGGCATCAACAACTTGAGAGGAGAGGAAAGTAAGGCTGCTAGTGGTGCACCTAGAACAGATGAAGCTTGACCGCTCCTTCCCACTCCTAGCCGGTCAACCGTCAAGAGCCCCGTCTTGCAGTACAAAGCAAAATCCTCGCAGTTGTTGTGGAAAACATTGTAGTTTCCGAACCCATTTTGAAGTAGGTACATTGCTCGGTGAATGACTGTTTCTGCTGAGTCGGACGATGTTGTCGTGCACGTGCCTCCACGTACTTTAGCCATGAAAAGAGACGGGCCCACTGCGTACTCGAAGGCGTAGAGGGAACCGTCTTTGAGGAAGCAGTCTAGACAGGAGAGGATGACTCCGCTGTTTGGCTGTCTGAATCCACAGTCGGGGTAGTTGTTCGGACATGATTCTGCGGTGGGGTCGTTGCTGGAGGAGCAGGTGGGAGAGGTTTCGACACGAGTGAAATGAACTACTTTGCTACCTCCAACAAAGATACCTGCATACTTAGATAATATACATATATAGTGAGGATCAAAAAGGAATTCAGGAAAAGGGACTTGAACAAATTCTTGGGAGAAACTAAGCAAACAAAATGGACTTAATTTCCAAAATTCAGAGTTAATTGAGCAGAAACAAAAAACACACCGAGAACCGAAAATACATCAGAAATGAAAAAATTGAACACACACACAGGCAGAGCAACCAAACCAAGATGAGATTTTTAGTTACCCATAATTACAAGTACTCCAATTCTGCAGAAGTTCAACAAATTAAAATTATGCAGCAAATTAAACAAAATGAAGGGGTAGCTAGATTGAAGTAACTGACCATGATGAGAGTAAGCAAAGACTGCCCTGTAAGTGTAGATATGATCCCCTGCCTTGATTTCACACCTCTCCACTCTGTTTGTCAGCAAACCCATTTCTCTTTCTCTCAATTTACTCCAAATCTTTCTGCAAACAAAAAAAAAAAAAAAAAAAATTGGAGCTATATTCGATCTGTATAAGCAAAAGGACACAATCCACCGTTCATTTTGTCAATTGAAACACACGTGCGTGGAGGGATTTGATTGGTTACCGACAATTGGCTCAACGTTACATTACATACCATAAATTACATTGTAGAAGATGATGACGCCACCAATTCATGTTGTTGGTTCCTTTTTTTTTTTCCTTCGAATGAATGAGTAACATTGGGTTTATTTCATTTTGTCCTTTAATCTCTTTTTTCTAGTTAAAAAGGTAAGATATAATTAGATTCTTGATATTGGGAATGGGAATCCAAGGAAACTTTGATGTTTGCAATGGGATTTCATTTCATTTAGTTTGGACAAGAAACATACTTTGCTTTTTAAACACGTTTTAAGTTTATTCTACCATGTTAAGATACTTGAAAATGGAGATTGCATTTTAATGCTAAAGATAAATTTGATGATCTCATATTACATTTAGTGTAAAATTATATAAACTAGCATACGTCCCGTGCTATGCACGGGTTTTAAAAAATATATATGTTAAGTACCTTATTTAATATGTTAAAAATATCTAATACAATAATATATATCAATCACATGAATTGTCAATGTGACAGCCAAAGTCGATTTCGAAATCATGCAGTACACAATTATAACAGTAGTGAATAGTGATGCAATTTTTTTTGGTCTTATATGAAAAAACGAAAGTGTGTCTTAGAACATGGAGAAAATTAGTTGAGACCAGAATAGATGATCACATAATGAATAAAACTCTATAAACATGACACGGGAATTTTATGAGATGTGTAAATTATTAATTACCATGTATGCTTTTAAAAGCTTCTTAGAATAATAATGATAGTCTAATTGGTCGTTAAATTGATTGCACATAAATAATTAATGTTCTCGTTAATTACCTCAAATATATATATATATATAAACGACATAAGAATTAGTGGCATGTAATACTTACCTCTTTCTTTAATAAATAACGCCTTTGAAATCTTATGAAATGGTTTCGTAAGATATTCTCTACGCCACTGCTGTTATCATAAAAAAAAAAATATGCCCAATGTAGCACACACAACAGGATTAGGTAGCTACAATTAATGCCGAAGTCTTTGCACACAATGTCGCTGCTTGGTCTATAGTAACTTTGCGCTCCATTAAGTTTTGATTGTCAACCTAATCAGGTAAACATATATATACCAAAAATAAGCAGCATATTAAAAAGGGGACTAATTCATGTATTAAGAGTAAACGGCATAAGCGTAAAACAGTACATGGACCAAAAGTGCTAGGATAAGAAACTGAAAAAGAGAGTTTAAGAATTGAAAACTAACCTTTAAGTATTAATTTTGTGCTCCAAACAAACTCGTATCTGCACTGAATTTATAACTAAAGTTCTAGCGACACAAAAATAAATGACAGTGGCGAACAGATTAATGGGATAAACGATATAAATTCGAGACAATCAGCATTCATTGAGTCATCATGGTAGCAAAAAACTTATTAGAGACCACCGTTCTTATCTCATTCACTTGGTTTTTTGTTGGATTCTCGGTCTTGTACCACATACTCCTGCCAAAACAGAAAGCAGAAAACTTTGAAAATGTATCTAACTTGTATATATTAACCGTGAACATAAAGATCACAAGTTCTGACAACTAAAATATAGATTATTGAAGCTTGATACCGCCTTAACAAACATTGAGCGTAATTTACCTCTTTATACAAATTTTAGTAGCATATTTCATTGGCAATTATTGAAGAGCTTCATACTGCCTTAACAAACATTGATCATATGGAAGAAAAATGAGTAAAATATTTTGAGAAGAAGATGGCGAAAATTGAATTGTAACTGGGTTTGGGATTGTACGTGTTTTGTGAGGTGATTATATATTTAGAGGTAGTTATTATATTATTAAGTAAAATAAGATAAGGAGAAAAACATGGGTTAGGGACTATGTAGTGGGTTTGAAGGTGGTTATAGATAATTATTAAGTAAAATAAAATAAATCAAAATAAGGAGAAAATAATATTTTGGTCAAAAGAAATGAATTGAAGTCAAACACCGCAGTGAAATATATTATTAATAGATTAAGTCAACAAATATAGTAATTAAACATGGATATTAGCGTCTATCAGGAAATATCAATAACTTGATTAAAAGATTTTAATAAATTGATAATTCTTCATTACCTATTTCGGCATTTCCTATTTTCCTAGTTTGATAATTCTTCATTACCTATTTCGGCATTTCCTATTTTCCTAGTTAGTTCCTCAAATATGCAAAGCTCAATTCTCAATTATTTTATTTGAATAATGAGTAAAAGAAAAATAAATAGTGAGCTATACATATTAAGACCAAATAATTACAGAATATAAATGGTGCCACACACGCACCCCTTCTAATGTGGCAGTTGATTAAAATGCAGTAGCAGAAAAAGAAAATGAAAAAATGAAGGGAATTTTGGCTTCGCCCGGGTTCGAACCGGAGACCTTCAGTGTGTTAGACTGACGTGATAACCAACTACACCACGAAACCGATTTATAAAGTTTGTAGAACTATATATATTTTAATTTCTCTTACTTTATCCCCGAAAAGTTTTTTTTCAGCTATTAATCTCATACTACAAATTATGCACAATAGCCCCTTAGATAATTTTTCGGCAATAATACCCTGCAAAATTCGAGCACATGTGTTGCATGTGATGCCTAGTAAGGACAAAACGGTCAATCTCTCCACAAAAAAAACCATTTTATTTGAGTTGATTCATGCTTGCTGCTGGAAATTTTTTCCACCAAAAAAGTAATGTGCACTTATTGCACAACATAAATAATGAAATGCTAGAGTGTATTATTTTGATATTTTGTTAGCTAGTGTTAAATTGTTAATATACCAGTTGCATAAGATTATTCTTTTGTTCTAGGCTTCTAGCATACATGGATTAAAGTTTCTATTTTTCGCTATGTTTTGGTCAATTAATTACTGACTTATCAATTTTCTCATTTTCTTTTTCAAAACTTTCGAGTACATTTGGAAAATTTGTAAATTAAAGAAATATGTTAAAGCGAAAATTTCTCTACTTTTTTTTTCGGTAGACTTAAAAACATAAATTTTTGATTTTTTTTTTTTATGCAAACGTATCGATATTTTGATTTGTGCTAGTATGTTTTCGAGGGAAAAACACTTTCCATATTAAACTTTAGTCCAAAAATTACATTTGATACCAAGTTTTTCGAAAAAATACATTTCATACCAGGATTCACACCATCTTGACACATTTACTTTTGCCGTCAATTTTCAGACGTAATTCAACACGTGCCATCAATTGTGGACTTTAAAACCCATGCATGTTTTTATTCTCATTGTCAACTTAACGGGCACATGAGCGGCACACGCTGAACTTCGTCAAAAAATTGATGGCAAAACTAAATGTGTCAAGGTTGTGTGAATCATGATATGAAAATGTGTTTTTTCAAAAAGTTTGGTACCAGATATATTTTTCGGACTAAAATTTGGTATCAAAAGTATTTTCTCCTCGTATGTTTTCTGCAAAATTTTAATATATCTTATCTAGAATAATTTTATTGCCTTTACAGTAGAGATGCAAGTTTTCTAATCAAGATATTTTATTAATTTGAAAAAATAGATAATTTTAATAAATGATCCCCGAAAACTGACGTCAATTACATCAAATAATATTATTTTGGGTGGGAAATGCATTTTGATGTTTTGCCTTTATTAGGCATCATATGTAGCGTAGCGGCAGCAGATCTTCTGTACCACTTTTGTGTACCACCAATACAATGTTGACACATGTCTATATTAATTGTAGAGTTAATTTAAATTAAACTTAACCACATTAATTATTAGAGTTAATTCAAATAACTCTACAATTAATATGGACATGTGTCAACATTGTATTGGTGGTACACAAAAGTGGTACAAATAAGTGGTACAGAGGATCTGCTGCCGTAGCACACATAATTAAATTTCGCAGTGTATTATCATCGGAAAATAGTCTGTGAGGTAATGTGATTCATTCTTTGATCTTTCAAGGGATTGTGTTTAATTCTTAGTAAGTGGTAAATAATTATATAAGAACTTAAACTTTTAGAAAGTTATTTATCTTTTTTTAAAATAAAGTAAAATTGTAGAAAATGTCCTAAATTAATTAGTGATTTTGGATTTTCGTTCCAAATTATATTATCTCATCGAATTTTGTCCCGTAATTTAATATTCTTTTGAAATATCGTCCCAAACTATTTACTAATTTTGATTTTTCGTCCCAAACTATATCAACTCGTCGATTTCGTCTCGTAATTTATCATTTTGCATGACATTAGTCCCAATATTAAAATTTTAATTTAATGAGAATGGAGGTTCAGTCTTGTAATTAGTTTGAGACGAATTCTGCAATATTGTTTAATTATTTATGTGAACATGTACTACGTCATGATACGTAAGCATCTATGTTTTAACGGACAAATGTACAATTTTCGTCTTATAATTAAAGGTTGGACGATATTCCTAAAAAATATTAATTACGTGACGAAATTAGCTAAAGTAGTATAATTTAAAACGAAAATTCAAAATCAATTATTAATTTGAGACAATTTCTGCAATTTTGCTTTAAATTGTGCTCGGATCCAATATCATTTTTCCATTAATGTGACATTTTGTCTTTTATCCAAACAGTATTCTAATACTTGTCTTTCTTTTTAGTACAAGTAATATCATGATAATTGATAGCACCTTATGACCTCTTTCATTATACTCGACAAAACCCCATTTCAGTTAATTAACAACTTGAGTTATGCGGTTTGAACTTATATTCTACTTAATTTTATTCTTCAAATAATCAAGATCATTGCATCAAATATTCCATTTCAAACAAACCAGGCAATTTAAGGGGAATAATTACACTGTTATTTTAGACACGTGCTGTGTATAGAACTATAGATAGTAATTGGTCTTTTCTTTAATTGTCAGAGAACATATAAATAATAATCGCTCTTTAAATATCATGCGGGGATAGCTCAGTTGGGAGAGCGTCAGACTGAAGATCTGAAGGTCACGTGTTCGATCCACGTTCACCGCATTACCTAAAAATCTTTTTTTCTCATTTGTTTTTCCATTGCTGTTGACCGCAATTCACTGAGAATGAAATTGAGAGGCGGACTAATTTTCTGAATTTTTGCTGCAATTTAACTTTTCTTTGGTTTGATGTTAATTTAATAATTGTGTTGCTTGTTTTGAGTGTTGTGATACTAAACTGAAAGATATTTCATGTAGCTCTCATCTTAATGTAATTTATACTCTATCGTTAGCAATATCGAATTTTACATTTTATTATAGACCAAACAAGTGATATATAAAAACAGCACAAAGACTTCTCATTGTTTCACATAATTCATTAGAGAGGTGCAACAAGTGTCGGCACAAAAACAAAAAAATACCCTAAGTAGGAGACTTGATAAACTGACAATAATTTGAATAAACTAAACTACAATCTGTAACTTAATTGACTAAGTATGCATGCAATGGAGTTCTAGTTTTCTCTCCAGGTGAATTTACACTTGGTGCACCTATAAAATTCTGTCATTGGTTCATCAGCCGACCTCGTTTGTAATTGTCGACAACTAACTTCCCCGTGACCACACTCGATACATTTCACCGCTGCACAGGAAAAAGCTATCAGATAAACAAATCTTAATAAAACATATTTAACTAAATATAAGTTAGTGTATTGCAAGGCAAGGAATGAGTAACTTATAATAGGTCCAAGAGCTAGTGTTGGAGAAGCAATATCATCAAATCAACCTATTTATTGTTTACAACAAATCAAAAACTACGATCCATGGAATGACTGGGAAAATCTAGCCTAGAGAGAGCCACCTCAACCGTGCTTAATACACTTGTCATAAAAGTCTCACGAGAGTGACCAATCACAATATCTGAAAGAATTCTAACATGGGTTGCATGAAACTTTGGATAGTTTTAAAGAGGTAACAAAGAATTTCTGTAGAAAACTCGATGTTATGACCTGAAGGTCAAATGGACCATCATTTAGCGCATAACGCGATAAATCTTTTTCTTGCATCAATATTGTTCATTTCCAATATTTTCCATGCCATACTGAAAGAACCAATTTTACTTTAAAAAATTGGTCAACTTCCCAATATGTAGGAGTAAGCAGAGGTCAGATTTTTATGAGAAACATCAAACAAGTAATATGAATGTAGTGAAAAGCTACTCATTTTCCATATAAGTGTACGTTTTCTACTTATGGTCAAGTTGTTGAGTGGAAAATAAAAGCAAGTTTGCCACTGGATTTGAATACATATAACTAACACTAATACAATCCAAATAAATAAAGCATAAGAATTATGACCATTGTAAAAATTCAATAAGAAAACAAATCAAAACAGCAGCTCTCATCATAATTGTATCATATAATATATAACATGGAGCACAGAGACAGAAATAGACCGACCTGTAGTTATGTTAGTATCCTTGAAATCCTCTTCAGTGAAGATGGGATCTATTGCTTTTTTTACTAAGCGTTGACGTTTCTTAATCTTGACCTGTTAAAAAGACCCATAGTAATTAAACAAAGAAAGAAGTTTGAACAATCGGCAAATACATAGCAGCACTTATTTGGATAATTCTGATTTTTTTTATGGATTTTAAATTTTAAATAGCTATTATGTACTATTCTTTTCACTAACTAAAATAATGAATTTGAAATCCACATACTCATTGTAAATCTTTCATCTAATACAAAGTCCCTTGATACAAATGAAGGGTAGCAGAAGATGAGGTGATTTACCTTGGGCTCTATTTCACATACATAAGGGCAGGTTGAGCAGAAGAATCGGGCAGGATGCAAGTTGGGCAATTCATAACGCAGCATGTTTCCGCAAGTTGGGCAGAACTCCATTTGTTCTATCATAATGAATCAAATTTATAATTCCACTTTTTGTGATAAATCAATTAACAATTGAATTTCGAGATATTTAAGGAATCCTTTCTCCCATATAAAAGTAAAATGCAACACATTTGAGCAATCAAAGAATCCATTATCATACGACGGAGGCCTATGCGAAATTTAAAATCTGGCCCTATTTTACCAAAAGGAAAAAAAAACATCCAAATCCAAATCCTACAAAACTTAATGTATTATTGCAACAAAATTACAGTATCATAACCAAAAATATTAAGATACAATCAGGGCCAGTCTGACATATTATGGGGCCCTAGACGATGATTAAAATTGGGGGCCCTCTTTTACAAATTAGAGGATATTTTTTAGATTCAATCGTAATATCTTTTTAAGACATTTCATTCTTAAACTCTCTTAACAAAAGCAAATACTTCAAGTATTGTGTGTGTATATATATATATATATATATATTGAAAATTCAAGTATCATGAATATTTTTATATAACAAATGTAAGTTAACAAATCTAATTTTATACTTGTCAGAATAATAAATAGATAAAATATGAAAGTAGAATATTTCTGCTCAAGCTACTATCTAGGTAATAGGTGGGGCTGTGCAAACTGTAAACCGAATCAAACCGAACTGTACCAAATTTCGTTATTCGGCCTAGTTCGGTAAACCTAAAAATTCAGTTTGGTTCGCTAAATTACCATTCAGTGAGGTTCGATTTGATTTGGTACAGAAAAATCGAAAATTATTGAATCAGAAACAATTTGTCTTGAATACATATGTATATAATAATATGCTTCCTACCACTCTAACCATCCAATGAATGAAGTTGAATAGAAATTATAAAGAATACATCAGAGACCCCCTAGCCTCAGTCCCCTCTCCAAAAATTACTTTAGCATCAATCAACTTTTGGGTATTAAAAAGAACCCAATTTATTAAGAGAAAATCAGAAAAAGAACAAAATTGGGCATTTAGAATTTGGACTGTACCTCCGTCGATTACAAAATCTGGGCCGACAAAAGATATGGTGGAGTCGCGATGGGGTGGATGGTGCGGCGGCGCGGTGGGATTTTGAATTGAAGAAGAAGAAGATTTGGGTTTTGCTCCAGGGCAGTCCGTAGAAGAAGTGAGAAGGATTGGTGGGAATTGGGATTAAAAAAAATGGGTATAGTGGTATACCGGTTCGGGGTAATCATACGCTAATGGAGCTAGTACTATAATTCTAACCAAAATACGGTATGTATTACGATAAGGTTTCACGCATTAAATATTATATAATCGTACCAATTTTCGGTATTTAATCCGATGTTATAGTTCATTTCATTATCAAAAAATAAGACATATATATAGTTTAAGTTTTCTTTGTAATAAATTAGTATTAAAAATTGTAGCTTGCATCAAACTATTTGAATTTAAGTTACATATTTTTTCTTCCAAAATATTACGATACAATAAAACAAAAATATTTGTACTAACAATTAGGGTAATTAGCATACACTCTCTCCTTTTTTTTTTCGGACCGCCTGCGCGAACACAGTGGTTTCTAACTGAGAATTGCATAAGAATTAAGAAAGGTAATAAATAGCCAATTTTTTTAAAATAGAAGTCTCAAATCACTCTTTTAATCAAATAATCATACCATTAATAAGAAAGTAAAATTGGTATAAAATATTTAATTCATTGAAATCCTAAAACAACAAATAAAAAAGAGGAGAGAACAATATTTATCATTTGACGCCAATAATATGAATTAATAAATTTTACATAAATTAGCTCAACAGTGCTTACATAGCAAACACACGGGGGAATTTACCTTGTAAGTATATAGTGTAAAAGAAAATTGGAAAACCCTAAATATAAGAAGTGGTCAAATGGGATATAAACAGGGTTATATCCTCGGTTTCCTTTTTTAATTTTTTAGAAAGTCGCACTTTGTCGTCTAAACTTAGAGTCAAGTTGTAAACTTGTAATTTCACCCATAAACTTTTTTTTTTTTAACATTATTCACTCTAATTTTACATTAATGTTGCACTTTTTCTCCTGAACTATTTGCCGACCACCATTCAGACCAAAGTTCGGGAGAAAAGTGCAATACAAAAGTTCAAGGTAAAAAATACAATAAGGATATAAGTTCAGCAGGAAAGTACAATAAGTGTGTAAGTCACGGGAAAAAGGTGTAATTTTTTTATTAGTCTTATTTTGCTTCTTTAATTAGTTTGCTATCTTTTTTATCTTCAAAAGATAATTATCAACTTAAAAATTCACGATTTCTTCATATTTATTGTTTAATTATTATATTTATTTTCAAATTTTATCATCTTGAAGTCTTATTTTAAAAAAAGTAATGAAAAACTTGCAAGAATTTAAACATGAAAATATAGTGTATGCTCGATATTATTTCATTTTCGTTCTTTGTAATGTCTAAAAAAATTAATATATTTGTTAATTTTATGCTAATTTTTTTTTTGTATTATAGGAGTATATTTATTTTAATGCAATTATACATAATTTTTAGAATTCCATGTTTTTTGCTCTTTGAATTATTGGTTGCAAAAATTTGAGTTTTACCCCCTAAATTTGTATCAAAGTTGTATTTGCCCCTCCCCCCCCCCCCCCCCCCCCCCCCTAAACATACATCCTTGTTATATTTTTCATCCTGAACTATGTGTTGTACTTTCTCCCATTAACTCTTTGATTGAAAAAATGGTTGAAGAAGAGTTCAAGGGGGAAAGTGCAACATTAATGAGTTCAGGGGATAGTGCACAAAATTAAAGTTCAAGAGAAAAGCTCAACCTAACTACTAGAAGTTCAGGAAGTGTGATTTCCTCTATTTTTCTAGTGAACTAATATCTTCAAATTCGGACTTCACTTTTTACTTCTTTAATTGCTTAAGAATGAGGCTCCCAATTAGTCGGATCAAACTCGATCAAAATTCACCATCATTTATTTCAGATCGGACTTTGATTGGATTTAGATTTAGTTCGGATATAAATTCTCGGGTCCGTCGAATCTTGATCGAATTTAGTCGGATATCAAATCGTTTTTGGATCTAATAAAATCTTCATTTTAAATACACCATTATTTTTTCTTTAACAAGTTTGAAAATATGTACAAAAATATTATTTAGGAGACGAACTTTATGAGACGACCTATCACATAGTATCAAATTTATATTTTCGTATTCAATGGTACCAAAATAAAAACGACCTATTATGTGGTACCAAAGAAAAAATAAAATTTCCAATTAAAGTATTAGACGAATTTGTGCTTAGTCATGCTCAACAAGTTAATTCAACTAAACTTACATGGTGATGTAGTTTAATATGGTTCATAAAAATAAAAATAATGTCTATATAAATCTGTATCTAAAAATGAATTATCTATCTTGCCTTTAGATTTTTTTGACTCCGAAGGTCAACTCTGTCGAAAAAAATGAGAGGTACTAATTACTGAGTTTTTCTTAATTTGGGAGTGTTAAATATTAATTTTGTGTTTCGAGGATACAAGTTGCTGAGTTATTCTCAATTTGAGGGTGGGGGATGCAAAATATCCATTCTTCATGTTTTGGGAGTGAAAAATGTCAAAAGATCCATAATGATTACCTATTTTGGCCCTAGATTTTTTTACTCCGGTGATCAACTTTGTCGGAAAATAAGAGAAGGTGCAAAGTGCTGAATTGTTCCTATTTCGGGGTGGTGCAACAAAGTGAAAAATTTGTAACTTGAGACTTGAGAGTACAAAATATCTATTTTTCATATTTTGATGGTTCAAACTCCAAAATACCCTTCGAACCTAGTTCAAAGATCTTAACAAATCCCAACTCGAAATTTGAGACAAGATCTTCATTGAAATTGGGCCCAGCCCATTTTCATTGAATTACATTTGGAGGCCCAACAAGTTTACAATACATCTCACTCGCGATTTGACAAAAACTGAAGAGTAAAACCCTAAATCTAGACCCGCATATATAACACACTCACCATATCGAACAGCTCAAGAAATAGAGCGGCGCGTGCAGAACTGATCGAGGGAAAATGCAGATTTTCGTCAAGACTCTAACCGGGAAAACAATAACGCTCGAGGTTGAATCGAGCGACACCATCGATAATGTGAAGGCCAAAATTCAGGACAAGGAAGGTAACAATTATTTATCTTTTTAGGCTCTTTTTCTAACTAGAAAATAATATTAAATTAAAAATTGTATTTGCTGTTAGGTATTCCACCGGATCAGCAGAGGTTGATCTTTGCTGGAAAGCAGCTAGAAGATGGCCGCACACTCGCTGACTACAATATTCAGAAAGGTGAGTTATTTCTTTTGAATTATGTTTTCAGTTGTACATTGTGTTTTAATATTTGCACTTGAATGAATTTGAATTTTATTTGTGTAGAGTCGACTTTGCATTTGGTTTTGAGGCTTCGTGGAGGAATTATTGAGCCATCATTGATGGCATTGGCCAGGAAATACAACCAGGACAAGATGATATGCCGCAAGTAAGCTTTTGTATTCAGTTTTTTTCCCTAATAAATATATAAATGCTATTGTGGTTTATAGAGTTTGTCTTAGGTTGAATGATGGTCATGTCATTAATTTATGCAACACATATTTCTTTTGACTGCTGTGAATCTCCAATTTTATTTTAGCCTAAGAATACTTAGTCGTGATTTAAGTTTAACTTCAAACTTTTCAAAGCACAAACAGCTAAAGAAATTAGTTTTTGAGATAGCAGTGCATCATCTTAACCTTTTGACCATAAGAAACTATACTTCATAGTTCATTGGAAATTTGTAGCATTTAACCTACTCAAATTGGTATTGCTTTATGCAAATGATATGGAAAGAATTAGAGGTGGTTATGATCTTTCTTCCATGCAAATTAGGTTTAAGATCCTTAAGACTATGTCATCTTAAATGGATTCACCTATCTTATAATCTTATCTTTTAGATGAATTTTAATTATTTATAAATCATGAACGGTCCGACCATGTTTATCAAGTATGTGTATTTCTTTGTTTAAGATGTTATGCTCGTCTTCACCCACGTGCTGTCAACTGTAGAAAGAAGAAGTGTGGTCACAGCAACCAGGCAAGTATTTTTGCTTATCTAGTAGCTAATCTTCTATCTGTTGATTCTGAAGAATATTCATTTAGCTAGCATGCTAAAAGTTAATCCTTGTTTGCAGTTGAGGCCAAAAAAGAAGATCAAGTAGACAAGAATGCTTTCATGTGGTGGCTTATGGCAAGAACCTGTCATGTTATCTTTACATTGCAGCTCGACTGCATATAGGAATTTTAAATGTTTATGTTGGCCTTTATGGAACAATTATTGTTTCTGGTCTGATGTTATTTAGTTTCAAGAATATTCAGGGATTTGTGTTATTAATAATTATGTTTTTCGTAGTTATGTACTTCTATGTCAGAGGTATAATATGATATGCTTGGTTGTAGAATTTTTTTTTTTGATACCAAAGAAAACTTCACCTTTTTGAATTGGAGTACAACCTCGTGGATTTTGGTATAATATGATATGCTTGGTTGTAGAATTTTTCGTAGAAGTACAATGAAAAGTTTTTCGTAGTTATGTACTTCAAGATAAGGAAGGCCAAAATTGGATTTGGAGAAAGCTTATGATCGGATCAGCTGGAATTTACGTTACACTATTTTGGTATGCCCTACGACTTTGGTGAACCTCATTATGTTTTGTGTTAAGTGTTTCAAGCCTCGGATATTGTGGAATGGTGAACCTTTGGAGGCGATTATTCCATCGTGTGGGTTGAGGCAAGGAGATCCACTATCACTGTATTTGTTTGTGTTATGTATGGAGCGTCTTTCTTATTTGATTAGTGAGATGGTTGTGAGGAAGAAGTGGAAGCCGTTTAAGTCCATGTAGGGGTGGGCTGAGCATCTCTCACCTTTTCTTTGTCGATGATCTCATGTTAATGGCTAAGGCTACTGCCAAAAATGCGAGATGTATAAATAGGATTTTGAATTTATTCTGCGACTCATCGGGTTTAAAAATTAGCTACCACAAATAAAAAATCTTCTTTGCAAATGGTGGAGATGGTCGTACTAACCGTGAGGTTGCTTCTATCCTAAACATTCGTTGGACTAACAATCTTGGGAGATACTTGGGGGTACCTATTATTCACGAGAGGGTCTCCTCCCGAACATTTAGGGAGTTGGTGGATCGATTAGCCAATCGTTTATCAGCTTGGAAAGTTAAACTCCTCTCTTTACCCGGTCGTACTGCCCTTATTCAGTCGGTCAATATAGCTATTCCGAATCATGTTATGCAATCGAATTGGCTTTCGAGCTCTACTTGTGAGCAACTGGACCGATTAAACCGCAACTTTCTTTGGTCTTCCGATGCTTCCCAAAGAAAACTTCACCTTGTGGAATGGCATAAAGTTACGAAATCCAAAAGAGAAGGGGGATTGGGTATAAGACCGACTCGTAAAGCGAATATTGCTTTACTCGCTAAGGTGGGATGGAAGACGTTGAATGGGGAAAACGAGCTCTGGGGAGATACATTTTGGAATAAATATCTCAAGAAGACGAATCTCCTTGGGTATAAAATTAAAGGGAGTGACTCATATACTTGGAAAGGGGTGGTACGTAGTCTTAAAGGGGTTGAATCTTGCATCGGTTGGAGATTATGATGTGGAAAGTCAATCTCTTTGGAGTGATCGTTGGGTGGGATCATGTCCATGATGGCAAGGATGGAAGGGGAAATCCTTGATGAGGATAAAAAGTTAACTGTGGCGAATATTATTAATACGGAAGGAACTTGGGACAAAACTAATTTGGGTATGTTCTTAGCGGAAGATATTTGGAAGGAAATCTGCGATATTCCGCTCCCGTTGGAATTAAATCAACAAGATAAACGCATTTGGAAGGGCACCTCGAATGGAAAATTCTCGTGTAAATCTGCCTACAAGAGCCTGATTAGGACGGAAGAGAGAAGAACGGAGGAGTGGGGTTGGATTTGGAAAATCAAATGTTCAGAGATGATTCGTTTTTTCATTTGGACTTGTCCACATAATAGTTTGGCAATTAACAAAATGAGGTATGAACGTAGGATTGCGGAAACAAATATCTGTCACAGGTGTATTAGTGAACCGGAATCAATTGTGCATGCTCTTCGTGATTGTATGGTGGCAAGACAAATTTGGGAGTTTGCGATCACACCTACCCATTTTTTGGAATTTTGTCGGGTCTGTCCAGATACTTGGCTTAAGGAGAACATTACGAAGGCAAAGTTTACAAACATTTTACTACCGGAGGTCCCATGGTGTATTATGTTTGTCGCTTTGCTTTGGTGTATTTGGAAATCAAGGAATAAGGAGGTGTTTCAACATATTAGAGAACAAGTTAAAGTTGTGATATTTGCAGCGAAGAGACTTGCCGCGGATCTAATGCAAATCAAGAACAAACATGGAGGCACTTCAAGAGGGAACGATAGGCAGACCCGGTGGATTAAACCGGAAATCGGATGGGTCAAGATCAACACAGATGGTAGCATGTTAGCGGAGAAAAGGTGTTAGCTGCTGGCAGTTTGATTAGGGACGAGAATGGGGGCTTGATCTTGGGGTTTGCGAAGCCTCTTGGCGATGTTTCAATCACAATTGCGGAACTATTGGCTGCAAGAGAAGGACTGATGCTGGCCTGGGAGAGACGAGTCCCAAGGGTGATTCTTGAACTTGACTCCGAGGTGGTTATACAACTCATTAGGAAAGTCGATACGGAATGTCACCCTCTTGGAAGAATTATTGAGGATTGTAGGAGTTTGTTGGGAAGACCGTGGGAAAGCCGGATATGTCACACACTAAGAGATTGAAATAAATGTGCCGATGCTTTACCACGAATGGGACATGAAGTGCGAAGAATTTGGGACGAGGTGCCTGATTTTGTTTTGAGTTTACTGGAGGAAGACATTTTGTAATTTGATTGTGGTTGCTTTTGTACAAAAACAAAAAAAAAAAAAAACGTAAGCCAATGCTAAAATCAATGTCGTGTTGATTCAATTCGGGTATATTGAGATGCTGAATTGATTAATTAACCAACAAATTTGCCTAAGCAAGATTGCTTATTCAACAATCTTGAAGTGCCTCCATGTCTTCCAAAAGTGCTTGCAAAACAATATGAAAAAGAGAGATCGTGCTTATGTCTTCCATCTCAAAAGAATTTCCTAAGAAATTAGTACGAAATAAAGTAAAAATACAAACCAAAAAGAGAAAGAAGGAAAATGGATAGCGAATTTTTCCTATGTTAATGGTATTAATTAAAAATAAAAATAAAAGAGATATTTGACAGCTGTGGGATTTGAACCCACGCCCTTTCGGACCAGAGCCTAAATCTGGCGCCTTAGACCACTCGGCCAAACTGTCGTTATGTATGTATACGGAATTGTTTCTTTGTTTTAACTAAGAAGGAACAGTTGCGTTCAATGAGGTAACCCAGTCCAAGAGGTTTGTGTGTATTTTAATACTCCTAGTCCGTCTTAGTAGTATCAATTACTAGTAATTAATTGTTCTGTATCATTTCATTGTTTGATGTGGGTGAATTGATCTCTGTCAAGTCTCAATGAGTAGCTCTCAAAAGATAATTAAGAAAGGTTGGTTCACATCACATGAATGATATTAAAATTTCTATTGCAATAAGTTGAGAAAATAAAGTACTAGTAGTAGCGAAAATGCTGGATGGATCGATGAGCTGAACAGAACAACGTAACGGAACAATTATTCAATAATCCTTCCTTTTTTCAATTAATATACATATCATGATATGATATGATATGATATATGATATAATAATATCAAAAAGATTCAAGACCAAAAATCCCAGGACAGATAATTGTGAGCCGTGTCATCATCAAGAGAACTACTTCCCCAATCTTCATCATGTGATGTTGTAATTGTTAATGGACTTGGATTTGGATTTGGATTTGGATTTGAATTTGGATTATCCACATCCACCATTTTAATAAGCAACTCATCTTCATCTTCTTCATCATCCAATATCCCTAATAATTTAAAATCCCCAATCTTTTTCTTGTAACATTCCCCATCACTCCCAGCTCCTCCTGTTACTTGATTTTTACACTCAATCGTACCTACCATCTCATTATTATTCTTCAGCTTCTGCAACTGTACGTACGTATTATAATAATCAATCAAATGGAAATCGGATCTGATCATCAAAATTATTATATATATATATATATGAATAGGTAGTAGATTAATTATATAGATACCTGGATAAGCAGAGATTGGTTGTCTTTCTTTAAGGAATCAAATTTGGCTGCTAAATTGTTGTAATCAGATAAGAGAAGAGTGTAATCTTTCTCGATTTGCTTTGATTTCCATCTGGCTCTCTTGTTCTGAAACCAAATCGCTACTTGTCGAGGCTGCAAACCCAATTCTTTTGCCAGCTCCACTTTCTTTCTTCCCTCCAATTTTGTTTCAGATTCAAACATCATTTCTAGACTTTGAATTTGTTCATCACTGAATCTTATCTTCTTCTTCTTCTTCTTATTATTATTATTGCTTTTCTTTTTCATATTCTCCTCCTCCAACATCATGATATATATCTTATTAATTAATTATCTATCTATCTATCTATCTATCTTCTAAACTCTTTTAACACTGGCATTTTGGACAATTTATATATATAAGTTATAGTTATACACCCACCCATTCAGAGTGACTAGTACACTACCTGGTCCTACGTACTCTATCTTCTTTTTCTTTCTATTTCTAAATTCTAAATTCTAATGTCGTGTACACCTTTTCTTCTACTGCCTTTAGATTTTAATTTGTCTATTTATTAATAATTCTTAGTTTACTTAAAGCATTTTTTAAGACAAATCTATTTTATTTATACATAAATGAGACGGGAAACTGACATCAAACAAATGCCAACGCCTAGCTAGTATTACGATTTGTTTGTCGTTTCCATAATCTTCATTAATTCAACGTACAATATTTTCTGCAGCCATGTAGATTAACTAGTCTGATAAATATTAAATACAACGTGAATCACGTTATACGTGTCAATTAATCCAGTTTCTAGTTCTTCGTACCATGAAACATGTTATGTGCCAGCCTAGACTAATACAACAAATTATACTGTTAATGTTAATTAAGTGTAAACCTTAATTAATTTTAATGTCTATCTTATCCTTCTTCCCTAGCTAGTATATATCATTTCCATTATTTCTATATTGAGTGCGCCCCAATATATATATATATATATTGAATATATTTGCTTTGTGGAGTTTGTGCTATGTTTTTTTTTCTTTTAAAATAAATTAAAAAATATATATCAAATCAGTTGCTCTATTCTTTGAGGGGTTTGTGCTATGTTTGGAGAATGGGTAGGAAAATAATTGCGTTGTTTAATTTCGATATTTAATTTTAAAAGTATCATTTTTTATCCAGTCTCAACGGCACTATAATGTGTCAAATGACATGCATATTATCCAAAAATTTGAAAAATAATTTGAAGGCGTTTTGTGAAGACAAAAGTTAGGGGCAACTCATAGGGGAGGGGGTGGTTGGGGTTGAGCTATTGGAGATGGCCGGGGTGGAGGCGGGCTCAGAGGTTGCAGCTGGAGTCATCTTCAGTGGAGGAGAGGCCGGGGCGGGACTGGATCCGCCTTTTCTTTTTCTTTTTTTTTTTGAAAAAACTTCTTTATTTAATAAATTAAAATAGAAAAAAGTAATATATATATATATATATATATATATATATATATATATATATATATATATATATATATATATATATATATATATATACTTAAAAAATTAATAAAATTAAAAATTTTCTATTAAATTAAATTAAATATGTAGAATTGAATTATTTAATAAAATTTATTTAGTATATTTATTGTATATTTACTTGTATTTAATAAATATTTGTAGTCACCAATTTTTAATTTGCTTATTTAATATAATAAAATTAATTTTTAAAATTAAAATCATTAATAATTTATTAGAATTGCAATTAAATTTATTTATGAATAAATCAATAATAAATAATTAGCCTAGTTTATTTTAATATTTTTTTATTGCAATTAAAAATTTAATCATTAACTCAATATTGGTGGTGGCTATATTTATTTAAAAATACGGAATTAGTTAAATTTTTTAATATAATGTATTTCTATTATGTATTAATTTTAATTTACTTAATTATTTACTCTCTTTAATTTTAATATTTTAATAATTAATAATTTAATTACAAGATGTAAATAATTATTAGTATTATTAATATTATTATTAAAAATAAAAATAAAATCATAATATTAATAGGGTGAGAGTGAGCAAAGATAAAATGAAATTAATTCCATTCTGGAGCCTTACTATTGGAGACAATCAGACAGAGCTCGGGATGAGAGCATAGCCAACCCCGGGGCTCCAAAGCTCCGAGAATCCCCTCCCCACCATTGGAGATGGCCTTAGAGCGCCGACATCAACGTGCCCAAATTGTGTTCTCATCTAATTGCCTATTTATTTTATAGTCTCTTTCGAAATTATTTTATATTCATTTCATACTTTGGATTAGAAAAAAGATATTATAAAAAATTTATGAGGGGGACAAAGTACAAGTGACTTTGTCACCTGTCACACTTCACCGAATGAAATTATGCCAGCTCCCTTATAGTCGAAAGACCAATTTTTTTGGGATTGTGACGTGGTGTTGAACCCGTGGTGCAGCTTTGGAAGCTTGTACCCACTAAATTTGACACGTGCACGAGTCGGCATCCCTGTGGGGACCACTGAATAATTGTGTGTATGTATGTACTTGTACACTTGTCTGCTTCCTTGTTGTACTCTGCTGCACGCCAATTGGTACATCTTTCCTTTGCCTTTTGAATTTCTTTTCAATATTTCTACTTTCCCGTGCCGTGAATGTTTTCTCTATATCTTTTTTCTTTCAAAAGAACAACAATTAATAGTCCCTAAATTATTTCTTTACTTCGAAAAACAATAATTAAAAAGATAAAGTAATTTTCTTATGATATATCTCTGTTTGTACCCAAAAAATCACCCTCGATTTATCGAGGAATATTGGCTCAATGTAACAAGCCAAAAATGGCATATGGGCCGAATCAAGTCACTCCAAAACGGATCAGACCAAATCGGATCCAATTTGGACCGAAAATGGGTCTAATCGAGCCAATGGGTTGGCTACGAGCCCAATTTCAAAACTCGACCCAATTTCGCAATTAATTAACATTTGGGCCAAAAATATATTAATTAATTGATAAAATTAATTAATAGGCTAAAGTTAATTAATTATTAATTAAAGCCAAATAAGGATTAATTACAAATGGGCTCGACCCACTTAATGGCTTTGGTTAATAAAGATTATGGACTAATTAATTAAGGTTAATTGGGCCAAGTCTAATTAATTGGCCTATTTTTATAAATAAAGGCCATTAAGGGTTTAAAGGGGTAATTAATTGGATAAATTATTAGACAAACGGGCTCGACCCAGGACCAACCATGGTCCGAGCAGCCCAAATCGGCCATGGCCCACCCCAGATCGGCCATTCTCCATTTTTGGGGCCCACTTGTTGCTTTGTTATTTAATTAATGATTAATTAATTAAGGGATGAGGATTAGGCTAAGTAGTTGGCTTAAAACACTAAGTCCTTAAAAATCTCTTAATTAGTTATCATTAATTCAATTTCAAACACAACGTTTCTTCTTCTTCACCACTAACATTAATTTTCAGCAACAAAAGAACTACCACCAAAGTAGTGGAAGTAGTGGAAGGTTTTTCAAGTAGTGGAGAAAGTGGGAAAGTGGCTGTCAAGGCATCAGTTTCTGGCCATCAGCTCTACAGATCCAGCAGCTATAAATACCTTGATACTGTCAGTCGCGCAGGACACACACACAACTCAATCAACAAATCTCAGTCTAACACTGATCGGCTCAACGCCTCACCGGAAGTCCAGCACCTCGCTGCTTCTTTTTCAGCAAACAATTGTCAATCCCTTGATATCAACTGTCACTCCTCAGCCACCAGCCACCCTCGACAGCCTGAAGTCTTGCCGCCGCCGCCGCCCAAGGTCCGCCGCCGCCGCCACTAAAAATAGTCTGCCGCCGCCGCCGACATTAAGCCGCCGCCGCCGCTGCTTCCGCTGTCCAGACGCTGTCTCGAGCGAAACCTTGATAGCAAGCAGATCACAATCTGTTTTCTGTCGAGTTATCAGCCCGCCAACTCCTCGATATCAGTCTGTCCCTCCTCAGCCACCAGTGATCCCTGACAGCCTGAAGGCCTGCCGCCGCCGCCGCCGCCGCTCACAGTAAGCCGCCGCCGCCGCCGCCGCCGTCTTCCGCCGTCAGCTGACACTGCCTCGAGCGAAACCACTCATATCAGCAAGTAGCTCGCTGTTAACTGTCATGTAAGTGCCCACGTATTTATATGACAAACTCATTGAGTAGCCATCTGCTTGATGAGCTCGTCGTCAAGTAGCCATCTGCTTGACGGCTATCGGCTAAGTAGCCATCTGCTTCGTCGATGCCTTGGTCAGTGGCCACCCGCTGATCAGGAGCCCGATTGGTGGTTATCCATCAAGGTTGGGCGAACCATTGACGGTGGTTCTCCGTCGTCAATGTTACTTTCTGTCAATATAAAGCACTGTCATGTTTTATCAACTCACCGGCGGGTTCCCTGCCGATCAAGGAGTCAGTTTTCAGAATTCAATAGACTTATCAGCTCAATTGGCAGACCTTGCCAAGAAAGGAGAACTTTACCGTTTTGCATATTTTTTGTAATGTTTGTACATCGGGAAACGTACTAATTTTCTTTTATTATCAATGGAAGTGATTTAGTTCGTATATTTCGTTTCATTTACTTAAATATGCTTTACGTCGACTGATTTCCATTGATACGCCGTTTCTGTCAAGCCTTTGTTTTCTGTCAAGGTGATTGTGTAAAACTGATTGATCGTCGACCTGTTTACTGATTTATAAATCCACTGATATGATAAACAGGCCATCGATTGGCTATAAAAACATGGCATTTCAAGAGAGATTTTCATAAATTGTTTAAGTCCTGCGGCCAGGCAGGCATAGAAAAGAACTAGGGGTAGTGTTTGCCTACTCTGTCGCAATCGTTTAGAAGTCAGCCTTATCAGGACAACCTATTATGATATCAAGATGTCCTCATCAGGACAATCACGTTACTAATTTACAGATATCAACATGTCTAATTTTGGATTGTTATGTTTGCACGCACAAACATTGGCACGCCCGCACTTTTTCCATATCATATCGAGGTATTTCTCGTCGAGTTGTTGGCTCGTCGAGGGGTTTACTGACAGGTCTGCAAGAGACAGCATTTTGGCACACCTTGATGCCAATCGCACCTCGATGTCAATCCCTCGATGCCAAGTACCCCTTGATGTCTGTTTTATCACAAACAATATTTTGGCACTTCTTGATGCCAAGGGTTGCTCGATGTCGTCGAGGCATTCCTCGATGCTTAATTTATATGCAAACAGTTCCTTGATGCCATGCATTGTCCGATGGCACGATCGATGCCAAAAGTACCTCGATGACGTCAAGGCATAACAGGGCCAAATTTATACGCAAACAATATTTTGGCACGCCCAGTGGGACACTCGATGCCCAGTGGGACTCGATGCCAATCCCTCGACATTAGGGTGTGTTGTCAAAATTATACGCAAACAATATTTTGGCACGCCCAGTGGGACCTGAAAGTCTTTATTGAAAAACCCACCAGCCAAGCAGTTTATGGCTCGGGGGGCATGAAAGTAATTCTGTGTTTTAATTGAGTTGCCATAAAACGATTATCAGCCAATTTTGGCTAGCTGACAGCTTGATTATCTCTTTGCCAAACGGTCAATCAATCGATACTAAGTGGGTGTTTGTTTTGTTGTCATCAGATGACATCACAGGTACCACGAAGGACCCGATCAACCTTGACAAGAACACAGTCTGACTTAACGCATACTTTGGAAAACTTATCAACGGTTCCACTGACTATGGAAGGAACCGACAGAATCGAAGAGCTGACAACAGAGGTCCGCAACTTTACCAGGGACCTTGAGACCAAGCAAGGAGAATGGTCTGACATTGTCAGCAAGTTTGAACATATGCTGGGCTCGGCCACTGCTGCTAGTCAGGCCAGTACAGAAGCCAGCCACACTGTAAATAATGCCTTGATACACTTGGAGGCAAAGTTGACATCCCTCACTGAAAGCATTAACATGCTCGCCAATGGCATCCAAACGCAGGCCTGGACTGGGCCGCCAAAGACTGCCGTTGACAAAGGAAAAGGCCCCGCAATCCATATCGGGGGAAGTTCGTCAAGAGACGAGACGCCTTGCAGACAGGGCAACGGACAATCCCATGTCCAGGAAAGAAACAAAGGAAGCACTTCCAAAGCAAGGAACACCCGTCAAGACTCGGGGGGCAGGTCCGAAGAGGACCGATTAGAGGCCACCGGGTATGGCCAGGAAGGATATCAAGCCAACTCAATGGCTTATGACAGGACTGCTCATCGAGCAGTAGAGGGTCCAGAAGACCTCTTGACAGTGAACCAAGCTGAAGAAATGTTCGTCAGGAGGCAGGGAAACAGGGCAGCGAGGTATAACAAGCCTCACCCGGAATATATCGATCAGATCCCGTTCCCGTTGAACTACAGACCGCCGAATTTCACACTGTTTTCAGGCGAGGGATCACAATCTGCCACAGAGCATCTGGCTCGATTCTCTCTAGAATGTGGCAACATGACAAATGAGTTAAAATTGAAACTGTTTCCTAACTCCTTGACGGGAATGGCGTTCCACTGGTACGCCAACTTGAAGCCTGGATCGGTCCCCGACTGGCCATCCATGGAAAAAATATTCGTGATGAACCACTATCAGGCCCCTCTCGAGGTGTCCGTCATCGAGCTGTCGAACATGAGGCAGCTGACAGGACAGACCGTCGAGGAATACATGAAGAAGTTTATTAGGGCCAGAGGGTTCTGCGCCATCCCGCTGCCAGAAAAGGAATGCATCAAAATTGCCATCCATGGCATGCATTTCGAATTGCGAAAGATCATGATGGCACAATACCACGAGGACTTGTTCGAACTGACCGATCACGCGGTCCGTTATGAACGAGTATTGAGAGACGAGAATGGCCGACAACCCAGAGGAAGTTATTATCAAGTGGGAATGGCCGATTCTAGTGAGGAGCAGCTCAATCAGGTCAGCAGACCGATTGAGCAACAGGGTATCGAGATAGGGCTGGCAGAAGTGGTCTGCCCTAAGAACACCGTTTGTACGGCTCTTGCCAAGCCGAAAGAACCGCAACCTACTATCAAGGTGCCAAATAATTTGGTGCGACGAGACGCTGAATATAAAACTGATAGGGAAAGACGATACTCTTTCGACGTCTCGAAGACAGAGGCCATATTTGATCAATTATTGGCCGACAAGATCCTTCGCCTCAAAGGAGACCACGTGATTCCACCATCAGTGAAAATATCAGGTAAAATGTATTGCAAGTATCATGATGTTTGGACTCACACAACGAACGAGTGTCTAGTGTTCAGGTGGATGGTGCAGGACCACCTTGACAAGGGCATCTTGAAGTTTGCCCCGGATTGGAAGATCACGAAACCGATGACGGTTGACACCAACCCATTCCAACAAAATGAAGTAGGGATAAATGTCATAACAATCACGGAATTACCGACAGGCGAGAAACTGTATTCAGATGATGATCCGGAGTATGACATGAGAAACAAACAAATGGGCCTGTGTGCGAGGTGCCAAAACGAATTGGCGACAGTCCCGCTGTTCATCAACCCGGCGATATATGGCCCATACATGCCTTGGCCAAATGTAATGCCGTCAGGGTATCCTTATCAGGTGATGCCGCAGCCGCAGGCAAACCCTCAAACAGCGCCGCAGACGCAGGCAATGCCACCACCGCCACCACCTCGATCCATGGGGCCGCACCCGGTCCCAACTCCGATGGAAAATACTGAACGCGCAGCATCATCGGCGGAACAACGCCGGGAACAGGCTAAAACCATGATGCCTCGACGGCATCAGGAAGGTACTAACCGAAACAGCAGAATCAGGGAGAGATCCCCTGACAAGACACCAGTCAGGCAGGTCAGATCGACCGCCAGTCGTAGAGACAGGACACAAGGTCCGTCACCAAAGATTACTCCGCCAGGCTCATCGAGGCCGCGGACTGTTCATACTCCCACCGACACACCGGTGGATCGATGGGTTCCTGTCAGGCACCCGAAGTTCCCTGGCGACCGAAAGGTTGACCAAATGACTCGGACTCAATATAGGCGTTTCTTACGTCAACGGAAAGGACTGGAAATTGCTAAGGGGAAAGCCCCGATGAAGGAGGAGTCAGCAAAGAAACCTTCACCGTCAGGAGAACAGAAACTGAAACAGGCAATGAAAGAGGCCAAATCTGGCCAAGGGGTCGACAGTAAGGCCAAGACCTCGATGCAGATCGATACTTCCAAGTGGACCCCAGGGAAAGTTAAATTCGGTACTATCGATTTGACAAAGGATATGGAAGAGGACGACTTACTGTTCGATGACGAAGATGGAAATGATCTCGAGGCAAAGCTTGCCGAGATTTTCGACGATGACAGAGGCAACAAGGAAAATGAGGCCAAACCTGGTCAGACCGTCGAGGCCAAAACTGGCCAGGAAATCGAAAAACAGGTCGATCGACCTGCCGAGAAACAGGAAGCTGAAAAACAGCCCATCGAGAAACAATCCATTGATGAAACAGAAACAAAATCAGTGGAAGATGCTACCACGAGTCAGCCGACAGACGGCTCGACGATGATGGAATGCAATGCTATCGATTCAGAACTTGTTGAATTCGTCAACGAGGAGTTGGGATATTCCACTGACGGTTTTTGGGATGAAGGTATGCCAGTTGTACAAATGGCAGAAGATCTAGAGCTGTTATCGGTTGACAACGAAAAAGAGACCGATTGGGACAGAAAAATCGAGACAATATTCCAAAAGCCACCATCTTTTATGGCCAGGCATATCAGGCCATTGTATGTATCAGGGCATATCGACGGAAAACCCATTGACAGAATGCTGGTCGATAATGGGGCAGCCGTCAATGTAATGCCTTCATCGACGATGTACAAGCTGGGCAAAGTCAGCGAGGACCTGCTGGAGACAAAAGTAATTGTCAGCAACTTTACAGGGGGAAAGGCTGATACACTAGGAATCTTGCCTGTCGAGGTAAAGATCGGAAAAACCAGCTTGAAAATTGCATTTTTCGTGGTAGATGCTGCCACCTCTTACAACGCGTTGTTGGGAAGGGACTGGATTCACTCAGCTCTTTGTGTACCGTCCTCTCTTCATCAATGTCTGTTAATCTGGGGAGACTCTCCCGAACCTGAAATTATTATGGCCGACAACAGGCCATTCACCGCCAAGGTCAACGCTGTCGAGGCAGCATATTATCGAAATGATGTAGGTCCTTATCGATTTATCGGGCAGGACAAATACGGGCGACCGAAGGAAGTCACTTCAAGCAAGAAGTTGACGCAATTGGAAATGGCTTGTTTAGCCAAGGAACTAAGTCGGCCCTGCAACGTCAAGGAGTCAGGGCCGCAAGGAGAGCACTGTCAGGATTAATGAATTGTCCTGATGACGAAAGACCATCGGCCTGTAAGGCCGACAGACTGGAAATTGATGAGATCGTGGTTATCGGGCCGCAGCAGGAAGCATGTGCCGATTTAATCAGGAGATTTCGGGCCTATGTGGCCGAATGCTATACAGGTGATCTCATCTTCGAGGAAGAAACGCCACCGTCGGTCGGCGATGAAATTCAGTTGGAAGAATTAGCAACGGCGCCAGCCAAGCTTGACGACATCAAGATCCAAGTACAGGATCCTGTTATCGAGATTGAGTTAGGCAGCGAGGAAGATCATAGGCCAACTTACATCAGCGCATTGCTTGATGATGGCCAGAAGGATCGATTGATCCAAGTGTTGACGGAATACAAAGATTGTTTTGCCTGGAACTACGACGAGATGCCTGGGCTAAGCAGGGAGTTGGTAGAACATCGTATTCCGATACTTGAAGGATACCTACCCCGTAAACAGCCTCTGCGAAGGATGTCTGTCGAGGTCTGCAGACTGATCAGGGAAGAGATCGAGAAGCTGTTAAAGGCCAGTTTTATCGAGGTGGCCAGATATCCGGAGTGGGTAGCAAATGTAGTCCCCGTAATGAAAAAGAACGGGAAAATAAGGATATGCATTGATTTCAGGGACCTAAATCTTGCATCTCCCAAAGACGAGTATCCGATGCCAATGGCGGACATGCTAATCGATGCTGCCGCTGGCAATATGTTCCTGACAGCCGTCGACGGAAGTGCAGGTTACAATCAGATTTTCGTGGCTGTTGACGACGTGCCAAAACTGGCCTTTCAATGTCCCGGCGGAATAGGCACCTTCCAATGGAAAGTGATGCCATTCGGACTCAAAAACGCCGGAGCAACCTATCAACGAGCCATGAACTGCATTTTCAGTGAGTACATCGATGACTTTGTAAAAATTTACATCGATGACATTATTATTAAATCGGCTGGTTATGATGAACATTTGATACATTTGGCGAAGTCATTTGCCAAAATGAGAAAACATAAGTTGAAACTCAACCCCTTAAAATGTGTTTTCGCAGTGGCGTCAGCCAATTTTCTTGGCTTTCTAGTACACCGCAAGGGGATTGAGATCGATAAAAACAAGTCCAAGGCTATCCTGACAGCCAGACCTCCGTCGACGAAAAAGGAATTACAGCAGTTCCTTGGCAAGGTCAACTTTTTACGGAGGTTCATCTCTAACTTGGCTGGAAAAACAAAGGTATTCTCACCTTTGTTAAAGCTGAAGGACAAAGAAGAGTTCTGCTGGCAAACGGAGCACGAGCAGGCGTTTCAGGATATCAAAGATAAGCTGACAACGCCGCCTGTAATGATGCCGCCCGTCAAGGGAAAGCCCTTGAAATTATACATATCTGCCACGGAAGACACCGTCGGCGGATTTCTAGCGCAGGACGATGAAAACGGGTTCGAACGAGCTATCTATTATTTGAGCAGACACCTAACAGAAACGGAGCAGAGGTACTCACCGATTGAAAAGGTATGCCTTGCACTGTTTTTCTCTTGTAAGAAATTGCGTCATTATATGCTGCCTGTAAAAGTATTGGTTATTTCTGGTATTGACGTGATAAAGTACATGATAGCTAAGCCTGTAATGAGGGGAAGGATTGGTCGATGGGCCATCCAACTGATGGAGTATCAATTACAGTACGTACCGCAAAAAGCAGTCAAAGGCCAAGTATTGGCTGATTTTCTGGTTGACCATCCGTGTCTCGATATCGATCAAGCCGTTCTCAAGGAACTGGACTCGATGACAGTAGAGATCAGGCCGTGGACACTGGCCTTCGATGGGTCTAGAACCGACAGGCTGTCTGGAGCAGGTATAGTCTTGATTTCCCCGTCAAACGTAAAAACTAAGTTATCAATTCAATTTGATTTTGAATGTACTAACAATCAGGCCGAATACGAAGCCTTGATAATTGGTCTGGAAATGCTTAGAGAGCTCGACAGCAAGTCTGTCATCATCGTCGGGGACTCGCAGTTGGTTATCAGGCAAATACAAGGTACTTACAAATGCCGAAACCCAATACTTGACAAGTATTATTTAACTGCGATGTCTTTGTTGTCGGAGTTTGTTGACGTTACATGTTACCATGTGACGAGGGGAAACAACAGCGAGGCCAACAGTTTGGCCCAACTGGCGACTGGTGTTGAACTCCCTGATGACATCGAGGAATCCCTCTACGTCGTCAGGAGACGACACTGTCCTTCATTTATGTATCGAGACAATGTCCTGACTGTTTTGAGTGTGTTTCAGGACCCTGATGACTGGAGAGAGCCGATCAGAAAATATCTGGCTGATCCGTCGGACCGAGCATCTCGACAGACGAGGCTCAGAGCAGTCAATTATGTCTTGATAGGCGATCAACTGTTCAGAAAAAGCCATGACGACGTTCTCCTGTTATGCGTCGATCAGCAAGAGGCCATGAGGATTATGATGGAGGCTCATGAAGGAATTTGTGGGGCCCATCAAAATGGCCACAAGTTAGCATGGCTGCTGCGTCGATATGGCTATTACTGGCCAAAGATGGTGGGAGACTGTATTCAATTGGCAAAGGGTTGTGAGAAGTGCCAACGCTTCGGGGTAGTCCAAAGGATGCCCGTCGAGGAAATGAACATGATAATCAAACCATGGCCTTTCAGATGCTGGGCCATCGATATCATCGGGGAGATCCATCCTTCGTCTTCCAAACACCATCGATACATTATTGTGGCCACGGACTACTTTACCAAGTGGGTAGAGGCCAAACCGCTCAAACAGGCCAATCAGGCCGAGGTGATGAAGTTCATCAAGGACTTAATCATTCACAGGTTTGGTCTGCCACAGACCATTGTCACTGACAGGGGACTGATGTTCGTCGGTCAAGAGATCAAGGAGTTTGCCAGATCGATGGGTTTCGAATTGGTCCATTCAACACCGTACTATGCACAAGGGAATGGCCAAGCGGAAGCTTCTAATCGAGTCCTCAAGGATATTATCTCGAAAATGATCGATGAAAACCCAAGAGCTTGGCACTTGATGCTGTCAGAGGCATTGTGGGCTTATCGGACAAGCAAACGGACAAGTACAGGCACCACTCCGTATAAGCTGACTTACGGACAGGAAGCCGTTCTACCGATGGAGATCAACGTCCGATCTCTGCGGGTGATGCAGCAGAACGAGCTGACGCCCGAAGAGTATACTGAAAATATGTTCCAGCAGCTCGACGAGCTCGACGAGATCAGGGTTGCCGCGTTAGACAAGATCGAGGCACAAAAAAGGCTAGTTGCCCGGTGCTACGATAAAAAGATACGCAGGAAACACTTTGACGTCGGGGACATGGTCTGGAGAGTTGTGTTGCCACTTCATCAGCGCGAGAAAAAGTATGGCAAATGGAGCGCAACTTGGCAAGGACCATATGAAGTTTACTCGATAACCCGAGGAGGGGGCTACATCTTGAAAAAGCCAGATGGGAATCTCTGTCGAGACCCCATTAATGGAAGATACTTGAAAAAGTTTAGGCCTACTCTTTGGGAATCGATGTGTCTGGAACATCAGCAAGCCTTGGAAATGGAAATCGAACGGCGTCAAGAGTACTTCAGCGCGCCGATACCTCTGTAAATATAAATAGAGTTTATTTTTAGTTTTTGTTTTTATTTCCGTTGTCGTTTACTTAGGCTAGGAGTTTTAAATTAATAGTAGTAGTCGCATTTACGTTTTTATTTCTTGTCAAAATACTTCCGTTTTAATTTTTTAAAATTTCGTTCCCCGATTTACAAATTTTTTACATCAAGTTATTTTGATCTTTTGTGAGTTGGTATAATTGTAGCTAAGTGTTGTTGGCAAAAAGTGGCGTTTTTTCTGCTTGAAAAACTGTTTCGTCGAGTGGTTGGATTGGTAGTGCGGAGGTTCAACACATGATTTGCTTTTGGCTTTAAGATTTAACGGAAAACGTAATAAAAGGCCAAAACAAATTTTGACAAAGAAAAAGCAGTCTATGGCTGTCAAGCCAATACATCGACAGAAAAATAAATGAGTCTGTGGCCATCAGGCCAATGCATAAACAGAGAAATAAACTAAGTCTGAGTAATCAAAGTACTAAGGCACATGCGCCATATCAAATGGCTCGCAGGCCGATACAGTCAACGCAAGAAATCCTGAGTAAACTTGGTGAGAAATCCTTTGAGGGCCGTCTCGATTCTGGCCTGATCAGCTGCTGCCGCGTTTGCCTTGGCGATTGCTTCATTTTCAGCAGTTTTTGCCTCGTCAAGCAGATCGGCGGTGTTGGACAACTCCACCGTAACTGACTCTGCCTCCCCTACAACGTCCTTCACTTTACTCCGGACCGAATCCAGATCCGCCTGTAGCTTGGCAATGGCCGAGATCAAATCGGCCTCTGTATCTTGGAGATGGGTGAGCGAATCATTGAGGCCGGAACCCTGAACGTATAGCTCGTTACATCGAGACTGAAGGGCCTCGACAGGGGATGCAGAAGCTGTCCTTGCCTTGATAGCTTTGTCATTTTCCTTGAAATCACCCCTCATCTTCGCAAACTGCCTCGCAAAGTTAGAATAAAAAGGCACTTTATCGTCAGGGAGTTTGGCGGAGGACAGTCGGCTCATTAAGTCATCAAGGGACGGTCCCATATTGATCATTAGGACCTCCAACGGCTGACTCTGATGGCTCGACAGCAACCCCTCGAATTGAGCAAGCTCTTCGGGAGTAAAAGGGGTTTGAGTAGATTGATCCGATGCTGCTGACAGGGTTTGAGAGGAGGAGCTCATCGACGGAGCGTGAGTACCAGCAAATCGAGCCAGTATCTGGGAGAGTCGTTGAGAGGCATCTTTGGCTTGATTAGATAAAGGGATCTGCGAAAACAAAAGAAAGACATAATTAGCCAAGTACAAAATAAGCGAGGGGTTTCCGAATAACTCAATGATGAAAATTACCTCTCGACGAGGCAGAGGAACTGAAACGGGAGTCTCCTTGACAGGGATGGACTTGTGAACAGAAGGTTCAACCTCTCGATGGGCTGCCGCCGCATCACCTAATGCACCGTCGACAACAGTGTCGACGAGGGTTTCCTCGACATGTACTGGAGGTGGCGGATGGAATGGAATCTCCACTCGTTGAAAGCGCGACCCATCGTCCTCACTGTCAGACGAGCTGTCAGCCATCGACCTAACTCGTTTTCGAAGGGGGAGGTCATCCTTAGCAGCTTGACGTCTTCCTTTAGAACTTGCTTCCTGACAGAAAGCGAGACATCAATGTTAGTTGAAAAATGTGATAAGTAAGTCAGACAAGGACTACCTCTTCGTCGGAACTGCTCACGATTATGGCACTCGTGCCACCTCGCTGGTAGAAGAGCCGACGAGAGCGTCGGACATATACGACAGGGGGGTCCGTTACCTTGTCGACAGAAGATTGAGCTTCAGATGTCTGCAAGGACTGAGAAGCGGCGGGCGAGGGTCCTGACGGACTGATGACCTGCAGCGGAATGGCCATGGGGATAATCGGTTCCTTGACAACCTTCCTTTTCTTGTCAGCAGGAGGGGCTACCGATTTTTTCCCTGCCAAAAACAAACAAAAGTGTCAGTACATTAGAGACGATCGAACAAAGAAAACAATGGAAAGCTACCTGGGTCGTCAAGGGTAATGGTGCCCCCATCCTTGTAGTCACATAAAAGGTAAATCGTCGACATGTCTCGCAAGTCATCAGCTTGATACCCCGTAAAAGTAACTTGGGAGGTACCTTGATGACTACGAGGCTGTGATTTAGTACTTGTGCTAGACTCAACGGAGGGAACTACATACCCCGACGACTCGATAAAATCAGGGAGTAACGGAAGAGAAAGGCCAAAAGGTTTGTAAAAAGTATGCCAAGGAGGAACCTCGCCGGGACCTCCCCGTTTTTTGGCTAATTTAGCGTGGGCTAACATGGCTTTTCCTATTCTAATATTTTTGATTGACTCAAAATTGGCAATGGCTTGATCATACACCCTATCTCTACAATCAGGGTCCCAAATCACATTGTAAAACTTTTCAAAACGAGAAACAACATACAATGTACCTTTTTGAGAGGCCTTGACGGTGGCAGCCGCTGATTGGTCAAGGAAAGGGCCATCGGTAGAGATGACCTCCGGATGGTTAGGGACCTCGTACTGAGCGATGACAGCATGAAAAGATTCCCGACGGGTCGATGTAATATAATCCCCCCACCAACTAACGAACTCCGGAGAGGCTACAGGCGTGGGAGCGAAGGGCCGAAAGACGAAAGCATCACGGGCCGCCCGCCAGCATCGCCGTAGCTCATCATAACCATCCATATCCTCCATCTCCATCAACTTATCATTCCTTTCAGACAAGGAGTCACCATATCGAGGTATCATCTGCACTAGCCCAAACTGACGAGCCACGTAATGCGCAGGGTAAAAGCGGACTGAACACTTATACGGTTTGCGCTTCGTCGGAGTTCTAGCCCCAGTAACTTTGAACCCTGACGGAAGGTCTCTAGGCGTCAAAAAACTGGCCCACAGCCGTTGATACTCCTTGAAAGCTTCCGTCGACATAGAGGGGTCATAGGTCGATAACACCGACGGATAAAACACTGAAAAGTCCGGTGCGAGACCTTTCTCAAGGCTATAAAACCTGCTGAAAAAGTAATAAAAGTTGCAAGGTGGCGCTCTCTGCCTAGCCACGAATGAGGCATAAATCTCACCATCAGCAGGACAACCATCAAATATACGAAAATCCGGAAAGTAAGCAAGCAACCAAATTTGTAACAACCAAATAGGCCCCTGGAGCGAAGTACAACTCGAGGCCAAAAACCCTTCCATGCCAGTACAAAAAGTAGAGAAAACAACAGGACCAAGTGCCACTCGATTACCCCCGGCAAGGGAGATTGCGAGGGCATTATACTCTTTCGTAACTGATAAAGCTGGATGGCAAAAAAGGTACCTTGATAACCACAGAGTCAGAAAATGTACGTGCTCTGTGTGCGTCACCTCGACAGCATCGGACAAACCCTTATATCGACCAATCACAGGGCCGTATGACACGGCCTTATCACCCCCACCTGCGGCTGCTGGGAAACGAAAAGCATCATCGTTTGCGGACGGTGTTGGATCGACATAACGCCCCGTTGGACCCAGGCCAGTAATGGCCATGATATCTAAGAGGGTGGGTGTCATCGGACCATGGGCGAAGTGAAAAGTATTGTCTTCCTTACACCAGAATTGAACGGCCGCGCGAATCAATGGAAGATTAAGGGAAACCCCTGTTTTGCAAAATTGGATAATGTCATAAATACCGCTGCTCCGCCAAACCGAAGCATAAATTCTTTCAACCCGGGTACACCAAACAAGCCAATCGGAGTGGGTAACGGAACCGGCCCACGGCCACCCGCGAGTGGTGGACGAAAGTTCCTTCGCTCCCGTGACAAATGGGAGTGACTCTCTCGAACGTATAAGTGGGTGCTGCTCCGGCGAAGGCAAATCGGCTTGGGTATGGTACGGGCCGATTGTAACCCCGAAAGAAGTGTCCTCGAGTGCTTGAGTAATAATCCGAACATCCTTCCGTTTAATCCCAGCCATAATAACACTGCAAAAGAAACAAAAATTCCGTAGTAAGTGGCTAAAAACCGAAGCTTTTCGGTTATGGAGGATTTCTTGTAATGGGTATTTCGGATTTGGTGACTTGGGGAGCTTTGAGTTCGGTTTTTACATACCTTGGACGAAGGAGAAGCAGTGGGTAGCAAAGAAAACGCAATGGGCAGCCCGATTCCGAAAGCTTCGAAGCTTTTTGGCTATGGTGGAATTTGAATGGGTTTTTCGGATTTTAGGGTCTTTGGGGGAGATGATGGTAGCTTTAGATTCCTTGGGTGATGGAGAATTCAATTTTAACAGTTTTGGAGGAAGAAAATCGAAGCAAGGGACTCAATTTTGGAGAAAGAAAAATCGGCTATGGAGTTGTGTAGGAGATGAAGTCGGCCGAAGTGAAGAAGAAGAGAGAGAGAGTGAGTAGGAAAAGTGAGTGTGGGGCCCAGGTGAAGTAGAAGAGTTTTATTTGAAAAGAATAAAGTAGATATGTTGGGAAGTGTGTGTAGAATAGACTTCTAATTAATTTAGAAGCTATAAAAATGTCAGGCTGCATTTGAATTTACCCGGGAGTTGGGAGTGAGTTAGGGAGTTGACACCTGGCAAAGGAATTATCAGACTGGGAAGAATTCCAAAATCCCAAAAATGCTGATATAATTTAATTGGCTAAAAATGGCCAATTTTAATTATCAAAGCATGATAAAATTAAATGCCAATCGAGGAGTAAGAAAAAGGGGAATTTTCTAAAAACTAAGTCTATCCGATAAAATTTTATTTCCGGATAAAATTTATCAGATACGACTTACGGGGGGCATTGTTTGTACCCAAAAAATCACCCTCGATTTATCGAGGAATATTGGCTCAATGTAACAAGCCAAAAATGGCATATGGGCCGAATCAAGTCACTCCAAAACGGATCAGACCAAATCGGATCCAATTTGGACCGAAAATGGGTCTAATCGAGCCAATGGGTTGGCTACGAGCCCAATTTCAAAACTCGACCCAATTTCGCAATTAATTAACATTTGGGCCAAAAATATATTAATTAATTGATAAAATTAATTAATAGGCTAAAGTTAATTAATTATTAATTAAAGCCAAATAAGGATTAATTACAAATGGGCTCGACCCACTTAATGGCTTTGGTTAATAAAGATTATGGACTAATTAATTAAGGTTAATTGGGCCAAGTCTAATTAATTGGCCTATTTTTATAAATAAAGGCCATTAAGGGTTTAAAGGGGTAATTAATTGGATAAATTATTAGACAAACGGGCTCGACCCAGGACCAACCATGGTCCGAGCAGCCCAAATCGGCCATGGCCCACCCCAGATCGGCCATTCTCCATTTTTGGGGCCCACTTGTTGCTTTGTTATTTAATTAATGATTAATTAATTAAGGGATGAGGATTAGGCTAAGTAGTTGGCTTAAAACACTAAGTCCTTAAAAATCTCTTAATTAGTTATCATTAATTCAATTTCAAACACAACGTTTCTTCTTCTTCACCACTAACATTAATTTTCAGCAACAAAAGAACTACCACCAAAGTAGTGGAAGTAGTGGAAGGTTTTTCAAGTAGTGGAGAAAGTGGGAAAGTGGCTGTCAAGGCATCAGTTTCTGGCCATCAGCTCTACAGATCCAGCAGCTATAAATACCTTGATACTGTCAGTCGCGCAGGACACACACACAACTCAATCAACAAATCTCAGTCTAACACTGATCGGCTCAACGCCTCACCGGAAGTCCAGCACCTCGCTGCTTCTTTTTCAGCAAACAATTGTCAATCCCTTGATATCAACTGTCACTCCTCAGCCACCAGCCACCCTCGACAGCCTGAAGTCTTGCCGCCGCCGCCGCCCAAGGTCCGCCGCCGCCGCCACTAAAAATAGTCTGCCGCCGCCGCCGACATTAAGCCGCCGCCGCCGCTGCTTCCGCTGTCCAGACGCTGTCTCGAGCGAAACCTTGATAGCAAGCAGATCACAATCTGTTTTCTGTCGAGTTATCAGCCCGCCAACTCCTCGATATCAGTCTGTCCCTCCTCAGCCACCAGTGATCCCTGACAGCCTGAAGGCCTGCCGCCGCCGCCGCCGCCGCTCACAGTAAGCCGCCGCCGCCGCCGCCACCGTCTTCCGCCGTCAGCTGACACTGCCTCGAGCGAAACCACTCATATCAGCAAGTAGCTCGCTGTTAACTGTCATGTAAGTGCCCACGTATTTATATGACAAACTCATTGAGTAGCCATCTGCTTGATGAGCTCGTCGTCAAGTAGCCATCTGCTTGACGGCTATCGGCTAAGTAGCCATCTGCTTCGTCGATGCCTTGGTCAGTGGCCACCCGCTGATCAGGAGCCCGATTGGTGGTTATCCATCAAGGTTGGGCGAACCATTGACGGTGGTTCTCCGTCGTCAATGTTACTTTCTGTCAATATAAAGCACTGTCATGTTTTATCAACTCACCGGCGGGTTCCCTGCCGATCAAGGAGTCAGTTTTCAGAATTCAATAGACTTATCAGCTCAATTGGCAGACCTTGCCAAGAAAGGAGAACTTTACCGTTTTGCATATTTTTTGTAATGTTTGTACATCGGGAAACGTACTAATTTTCTTTTATTATCAATGGAAGTGATTTAGTTCGTATATTTCGTTTCATTTACTTAAATATGCTTTACGTCGACTGATTTCCATTGATACGCCGTTTCTGTCAAGCCTTTGTTTTCTGTCAAGGTGATTGTGTAAAACTGATTGATCGTCGACCTGTTTACTGATTTATAAATCCACTGATATGATAAACAGGCCATCGATTGGCTATAAAAACATGGCATTTCAAGAGAGATTTTCATAAATTGTTTAAGTCCTGCGGCCAGGCAGGCATAGAAAAGAACTAGGGGTAGTGTTTGCCTACTCTGTCGCAATCGTTTAGAAGTCAGCCTTATCAGGACAACCTATTATGATATCAAGATGTCCTCATCAGGACAATCACGTTACTAATTTACAGATATCAACATGTCTAATTTTGGATCGTTATGTTTGCACGCACAAACATTGGCACGCCCGCACTTTTTCCATATCATATCGAGGTATTTCTCGTCGAGTTGTTGGCTCGTCGAGGGGTTTACTGACAGGTCTGCAAGAGACAGCATTTTGGCACACCTTGATGCCAATCGCACCTCGATGTCAATCCCTCGATGCCAAGTACCCCTTGATGTCTGTTTTATCACAAACAATATTTTGGCACTTCTTGATGCCAAGGGTTGCTCGATGTCGTCGAGGCATTCCTCGATGCTTAATTTATATGCAAACAGTTCCTTGATGCCATGCATTGTCCGATGGCACGATCGATGCCAAAAGTACCTCGATGACGTCAAGGCATAACAGGGCCAAATTTATACGCAAACAATATTTTGGCACGCCCAGTGGGACACTCGATGCCCAGTGGGACTCGATGCCAATCCCTCGACATTAGGGTGTGTTGTCAAAATTATACGCAAACAATCTCGAAATTAATAACAACGATTCTTGAATTAGATAAAGCATTTTGGATAATTTACTAGTGTAGTACTCTTCTAAGTTTAATTAAATACTAATTGTAGCAATAAATACAAAGACAATTATAAATCATTCTCTGTAACTGTTTAAGTTTGAATATATTTTTATTATTTTGATTTTATGTATATATAGTATCTTCTTCTTTTAGATATTACTAATCTATACAATTCTAAGTAATCCTGATAATAAATTACATTTTCTAAGATAATTTATAAATAAGAATTACTTCGATCATTCCAAAACCATGTACAACTAATTAAGGATATATTTTCTTAACGTAAAGATAAATTAGACATTGCTACATCATAAAAAAGAGGAAAATTATATTAGCAAATTACTAGGAGGAGTAACTAACTATATATAAATAAGGAATAATGTTTGGAGGGGTTAGGGAGCAAATTTTGGGCAAACTTGGATATTTGTACCAAGATTGAAAGGGCATTAAAATAAGAAGGACATGTTGACTGCAGACTTCCTAAGTTATTTTTAATTATTAATTTTTTTTTTTTTGGTTATTTATCAAAAAAATTATAACTAAAATTTAAATTACATGCAGATGCTAAAATAAACTCGAAGCCTTGATTAAGAAAAAAACTCATGACCAGATATCAAAAGAGAAAATAAAAAATAGACAAAATGTATTAAGTGTTGCATTTGTCATTCCAAGACTTCAAGGTTTGTGTAGGCCTACAAACCAAACCTGTTTTAGAATAAGTGAAAACTACTTCATCCCCCGAACTGCACTTGTTTCTTGCTTATTAATTAATAATTCTAAAGAGTTTTAGAAATCCATGAATGTTTTGTTAATTGGGACCCATTATATATTATAGATTCAATTCCACTGTTTTAGACATAATAATGTTTAGCTAAATATTACAAGAATTAAAGAATATTCTGTTATACTGAAATTTATACGGTTGGGCTTTCTTGGCTAGGATTCAATCCCAAAAAAAATATAGAGCAAAAGCTTTCTTGGTTGCGTCATCATCGATCTGGGTCCATCTGGGCCTTCATATAAGAGTGGCATCTCAATTCCATCTATTCAAAATAGTACTAGTAGTGTAACATAGGGTGACAAAGTTATATATATGCACAAGGCCCATTGGATCTAATAGTTCATGGGCTGGACTGGATGTTCTACAGAATTTTAATTTTAATTTTAATTTTAAAAAGGATGTGTCTTATTGGATCTGATACATATGGACCCAACTAGATTGTCATTAGGAAATAAATCCTAGCTAGTTGGACCCATAACAAATACAGATACCATTGTTTACTGTATAAAATTTATTTGACATTCCTTTAAATTTCTTTGTTTTAATTACATAGAGACGACAAAACTAAAATCATGACCAAAAAGCTTAATTTGTTAATAGTTCCATTTTTTAACATTTTCTAGCTTTTCCTCCATTCACAAGTACCTCATTTTCACATCCAAATTAAGCAAGGAATCCCTATTTGAATGATTGACAATCAATAGCCTTATTACTGAAAGTCGTCCTTCCGAAAGTTATTTCTTTTTCTTTTGGTGAAATGGCACTTCAATCCAAGAGCAAAATTGGGTGGGTTGAGGATTTGACATTTACGTGTTTCATGATCTCTTCTGTCCAATTCAAAAAGTCAGGGGGGGCTGCACAATTTTCTCTGTTTTGTGAAGCGTCGAAATCTGGAGGTATTGTTTTGTCATTTCCTTTTGTTTGTCAATATATCTTAGTCCCACGCACACACACGCGCACGTGTTTGTGTGTGTCTTTAGAAGAGAATCAAATTAAACTCACATATAGCTTTAAAAGATGCATGCTATGGCACCATTTTTCCCGTTGAAGAAAAAAAGAATAACAAGTAAATTGTGGAAGTTTTAATAACTCACCATTTTTACAATCTAATTAATTTATTTATTTTTACATTTATTTTAAAAAAGATAGTGCTAGATTCATTTCAAATACATAAAATGCAATATAATTCATTGTCTTCATCAATCTACAATTACTAATATATACATCGTACGCCAACCGAGTTGACAAGGCCAGCTAACAAACATACGTAGGTACATTTGTACATGCGCTTCAGGCCATCTCCAAGAGCTATTGTAATAGTTAAAATTTAAGAGTTTTGCTAAAATTTTGATAAAAAGTGCTCTCCAAGAGCACTTCTATAATTTAAGAGTTGCTAAATTTTATAAGTGTGGCTTGCCAAATACCCATGGCCAAATTAGAATTGCTATATGCAATTGTTTGTAGGAAAGTACAAAAAACTTTTGTACTTTTATGCAAAACAATAAATTGGAGGCATTGCTAATTAAATTAATAATAAATTTAAATTCATAGTTTGTACTAACTAAATCCATATTGCTTGTATATTCAAATACATATTAATTAAATTCAAATGCATACAAATTTGAATAAAAATTTTAAAATTCAAATTTTATAATTTGAATATCATTATAAAAATTTTGTCACTATTGACAAATAGTGGAATCTCTTTAGCGATAATTAACGAGTCACGATGATTTAGTGATAATATTTTGATTATAATTTTTGGGGCATCGCTAAATGTCAATACTAAAAATTGATATTTTTTTTAAAAAAACTATTTTTCCTATTATGAAATAAAAATCAATTAGTGTTATAAATATATTATTATTTATATAAAATAATAAATAAAGTTATTTGTTAAAATATAAAGTAGTTATTTGAGTGAAATGATATGGTTGTTAAAAAGTAGTCTCTTGAAATATAAACTAGCTGTTGGAGTGCTGAGTAAAAAGTGGAATTGTATAACACTGCTCATTAGTTATATTTTAAGATAAGAGGCTAAAATTTAAGAGAGCTGTTGGAGATGACCTCAGTTAGGCTTTTGGCTTAATTATTAATCAAGTCAAATGGATGATTAATTTGATTTTTCAATCCTGCATTGACCACATTGTTTTCCTAAACAAATTTAGTAATTAATATAAACGGATCTACTACTATTTTTTATGTAGGGAAAATTCTTACCTAGACTAATTCCTTGATGTTGTGGTCTAGATTTTGCCAATCCATTTAAAATAATAAAAAATAATTTAATTGTTATGTCAACTCATTTAAAATTATAATAATAACTTAGTTATTGTTATTATACTAAGTCAACTTAAATAAACTAATTAAATTTAAGGGAAAATAAAAATTAAATTTAGAAAAATTGTGATTGGTGATAATTTGTTTTAAAAAAGTTAATAATTAGTATTTAATGAAAATAAATGTTATCAACCACTACATAATTTAAAAATGACTCCATATATATAAATACAATTTTTCATACTTAAGTACACACTCGCCCCTCATGAACAGTACCTATGATTTAAATCTGGCATTTTTACATCAAACTTAAGTACCTCCAAACTCACAGCAGTTCCACTAGTCAATAATATTAAACTATATATGTTCGATCAACAAATTAAAATAACATTGAAGACGTGGTATTGATCCATTGAGATGGATTACTTATTCGACGATCCATGAGCCAAATTCCTTAAGTCAAGATTCATGTGAACTACAATAAAAACTAAAACAAAAAGGAAGACAAAATATTTAAACGAACAACTAGTCATACGACTTTAAAAAAAAATTAAACAAATATAAATACTTACATTTTAAATTAGCTGAGAGAAAAAATAACCCATTTTCTTAATTATTAGTGATGTATTTATATATGAGGAGATATTTATTAATTTAGCTGTTAGTGCATGGTTTGATATCATTTATTTACAATAAAATTCTAATTATGAAATTTTTAAACAAAACACTTTTCTAAATTTAATTCTTCAGTTAACATTGATTTAGTTTATTTATGTAAGGTCAATATAAGACAAAATTGAAATTGCAGAAAATGTTCCAAACTAATTAGTGATTTTGGGTTTTCGTTCCGAACTATATCACCTCACCGAATTTCGTCTATTTTCGGAATATTGTGCCAAACTAATTACTAATTTTGGTTCTCGTCCCAAACTATAACAATTTGCTGATTTTCGTCCGATAATTTCCTAAAGTTGAAGATTAATTTCTTCTTTAATTTATACTACTATATATTTAATTGCATAACTGGGTGGCTGTTTCGAAGGTACTTTATAGTTTAATTTATACCTATTGTACTGTGCCTAGTAGAGTTTTAAGTTGTTGACAAGCTAGTACAGCTAGCTAGCTTTCACATATGTATTTAATTCTCCGTATATCACATCACCCACGTACTTTGTTTTAAAAAGAAAATATTTTAGATATTCAGTTATATTTGACAAAGAACCAAGTGGAGTAATAAAGAATTAAAGTAACCTGCCTCAATGTTGGTGATACGTACTAAGTGAAATACTAAATTATAAACATTTTGAAGTCTTAGACATATGTGGATGGGTTTTGATTTGATCTCGTAGGTTTTGTGAGATCGAGCAAAAATCACTTCAAATGAGTTTTCGTTGAACCCATAAAATTATAAAAAATTTATTCGGAAACTAACATTCAAACTCTTTAAATATTGATTTGACATCTACCACTTATCACCTACTTTTTTTCAGAAATCTGATTAAAAAAGACATTGATTTGACACCTATCAACTATTTTTTCCCCTAAACCTAAACATCCAAACCCAATTTCAAGTGGAGTTTCAACTTATTCAAAGCACAAAACCCAACAGCCAAAAATATCTAAATGAGGTCTCAAATGTTTCATCGAAAATTCGAAATCACCCAAATTATTTTTTTAAAAACTGAAACCCGCAAAATCGAGTCAAAATTCATCAAAATAGACCCTTAGATTTTATTTTATACTGTATAGTTTAACAATACCAAATTAAAGTCTAATTGATAATCTAAAATTAAGGTCACGCCAATTTTATCTAGCAGAACATATATAGGGACTGAAAAATATATAGGACTTAAAGTACTAGACCTCATCAATTAAACAAGTATATATATATATATATAATGTGAATTGAAAATTCATCACAAGAAAATGTTTACAGATTTGTCACATGATACCAAGTGGTCCGTATTGAAATTGGTTTCCTTCCTCCCTCCGGCAAGGGGCATTAACTTCTCAGCTCTATCAAATTCATTTTCCTGTTTGATCGTTCACTCAATCACATATTCACATGATGCAAGCTATTTTTTATTTTCTTAAAAGTGTTTAAGTTAAACCTGATTTAATCATTTTTATGAGCAAATCATAATGAGAGTCTCTCACATTGAAATTCGAGCCTTCAAACTATGTTCTCTTTTTCCTTCTGCCATTTCCATTGCATTTAAATAATATATTATTAATTGATTAATTAATTGAGTAACTTTAGTTTTAAAGATGAAATACGATTTAATTTTCAAGTAGTGGCATCGACATGGCCGATCGAGCTAATCATATATGCCTTTTTCATTTCTCATTTCGTATTTGATAAGCCATAAAGAAATATCCGGACCTAGACATATATTTATAGGCTATAGCAAACTAATAATTGTAGAATTAAATTCAGCTAATTCCAACTTAAATTAACCCAGTTTTCTTTTAATGTACGTTCGTTCAAAAATTTATTCAAACATATCGGTCATCCCATTTAAAAAATCAAGACAAAATACCATACTTTTAAGCACAGGCGGATTTAAGAATTTAGTGCAGAGTGGAGACTAAACTTCTACAATAAATAAATAAAAATTTAATCAAAAAGTTAATTTAAAAAAAATTAAAACATTCACGAAAAATATATGAGATAAAAAAAAGGGACCTAAAGTTTAAAAAAAATTACTACCACAAGTTTCTTTAATTACATATGATACAATGTTATAACCCCAAACGAATCAAGAACATCTACGTTTTTTAATTACATTGACAATTGACCGTGATGACTTTTATTTTCTTAAATTGGTTAATAATAGCATCATTTAAAATATAACAACTGATGATTGCTCTAGTGAAAGGGCCTAATCACTATAATCACTATTAGACCCACCATTGCTTTTAGGGGTAAAATATAGTTGGTCTCTTAAAGTATGTTTTATCCCAAAACTACCCCTTTCAAAACCAATAAATGATATTTTTATAAATTATTCATTCATTCATCCACCAAATAACATTATGTTTCATTCTCTTCATTCCTTTTGAATCCTTCCGTTTTTTGATCTCAAAAGGAATGATTGGATGAAATAACATATCCTTTCATTCTCTTCTTCTTTCTTTTTTTCAAATTTTTTCCTTATTTCTGCAACGCCTGACTAAAAGTTACTTAACTAATATTTACATATAGACTTAGTAAATTTACATAAGTTGGTTTTTATAAAATATAAGTTATTAGTACCTATTTTACATATATATAAGCTTCAAAATTCTAGTTTAACTTCGACTAGAATCCTCCTGGCTTCTATGCTACTCCGAAAATCTGAAAATATGTAAAACACATTATGTAAGTTGACTTGCAGCTTAGTGAGGTGGATGTTCGTGAATTTAAATAATATCAAAAAAAGAGCAACGAATGCCGAATAAAGTAAACAAAACAGGTATTAATGTACAATATAAAAGGATACGTCTCGGTGTCTGTCAACTTCCAAAGATTGCTTCCCCAAACACACCTTATAATTTCATCCAATCACACGTTTTGATATTCCCCCATACACAACTTATGCATGACTAGTCAGTGCATTAAAAAACGACTTCGTCTATCCAAGAGATCATGTTCTCTCGAATATGCGAGCCAGGCCAGAGACTCATGATCGAGTTAATAGCCGGTGCTATATATTCAACTTAATCACATAATCGCACAAGCCAAATGGGCCCAAAACAACAGCAGATAAATAATTAACATAATCAATTCTTATCCGGGTGAGATAAAGTACTACACCCGGATAAATATCAATTCAACATAGAATTATTCTAATAGCAATCAACAAATAACACATTATTACATTCCAAATTTAAATTGCAAAATCAGCCCCTTCTAAATAATACGTCAATTACCATGCATCAAACCACAAAAAGTTTACATGTAATAGTAATTTCCTACCATTTTAGTTATATATGGACATTTTATACCAACCTTTTTAAGGGTTATGAAATTATCAACTACTTAATTAAAAATTTATCAAATGAGTAATTTTATTTGTTGAATTCTTATAGAGAATTATTGCTACACTTAACGAATATAACTAAACTTTATCGCACTTAATAAAGGATGAGTTGAGATTAACTCCTCATCTTTTAAACTCCCGCGCACACCTTTTAAACAAAATGCTCGAAATCTTCAAATATTTCTTTCAACTTCCTCGATTCTTTTCGGAAAATTCTTACTTAGATCTGGTCTAGGAGATATTTCCTAGACCTCTTGGTTGAAATTACACCACATCATTAATTGTGATGATGTGGTGCTCTCACAATGATGATGTGGTATATTTTCAGCTACAAGGTCTAGGAAAATCTCCTAGACCAGATCTAAGTAAGAATGTCCCATTCTTTTCCTCTCTCATTTTTTTTCTTCTCACGTATCTCTGTCTCTCTTTTCTTTTCCTTGCAATTTTTTTCTTTCTTCTCCCTACAGCAACACTCACGAATGTGGAAGGGTGGATGTTTAATTTTTTTTACCCATGATATTATATGCATGTAGAGACCTATTTATAGAAAATGTTGACCAATAATATGTCTCTAATTGAGGGATTATGTGGGGGATGCATGCCGCCACCTCTTGGTCATTAAGATTTAAACATGCTAAGTGTCCTACTTGGTTGTCAAATGCAGGTTCAAAAGAGAACTAACACACTTGGCTATTTGCAATAAGGCCCCTTAAGTTTTGGAATTTTCATTTTTGACCCCAGAACTCTTTTAGAAGTGTACAATCAAGTCCAACTCGAAATTTTAGTTTTAAGAACAAATAATTATTATAATTTTGACATAATTAAATTGAACAAATTAATTGAAAATTCATATAAATTAAAAATCAAAATTTTGAGTTGTCACAATTTCTATCTCGATTTTTTCTTTATATTTTTTTTATCAGTTTTTATTTGTTGATAATTATCTCATCTATTTTCGTTACAAATTACTATTTCTAATATTGAGTAATTCTTCTTCAAATTTTGACTTGCAAAATTCAAGCTTGACACAGGCTCATACAACTTGTTATTCCAAAAGTTGAGTGAAATCTCAAAATTGGTCCGCACGTGATTTAATTCGAACCAATTTTGAAATTGGATAGCAATGTTAACTAAAATTGATAGCAAATTTGAAGATGTACTTGGTGTTATTTTCAAGCCTGAAATGTTATGGGTAGAATCATCAGTTAGCTAGCTACGATCAATTTTGCAGTAATAACAAGTTAACGACCACACCATCAATTTGACAATGATTTTCATACTTATTTAAAGATGATATCAAATGTTGAACTATTTATTAGATTATGTTACAAAATTTGTTGGTTTGAATTAATTTGGCATAAAATATGCGATTAGCTGAGCCGAGCCGATGGAGGGAGAGGAGAAAGATTAATACAGGTTAAAAAAAAAAAAGGAAAGGAAGGGAAAGGAATGGAATGTCTAAAAAGGACGCACCATTTATAGTAGTAGTAATCTTATTACGGAGTAGTATAATTAAAAAATTGAAATGAAAAACCGACCCCTTGCATTATCCCCAGCCATGGGATGCATGGATCTTTTAATAAAACTACTAGTCCTCTGACTCCTCATTTAGTTTTTATTATAATAATAATAATAATAATAATTCATGCATCATTACTCACTCATGCCCGGTTCATCATCATCATCATCTAATAATTAATTAATTATAATAGAATGTCATTAATTAAAGCACTACGTACATGAATTAACTATTCATAATAAGAAGAAAATATTAAAATAAATAGTATATTCACTCACTGTTGATGCATGGGGTGGGGGTGATTTAATTAAATTTGGTGCAGGTGTAGGGTCAGAGGGTTTTGTCTTTTATTAGATTTGCTTTAATTTAATATTATACTAAAGTATTAATTATTATTCAACCTCTACCCGCTTTTTTCACCCTTAGGCCATTTTTAATAGATCTTTTAAATTTCAGTTTCTTATCTAAAAATATAACTAATGAACAGTGTTATAAACTTACGTTTTTTACTCTGCACTCCAACAATTATTTTATATTTTAAGAGATTATTTTTAAACAACCATACCATTTCACTCCAACATCTAGTTTATATTTAACAAATTACTTTTAATTATCATTTTAAATAAATAATAATAATATATTTTTAATACTAATTGATTTAATTTCATAATAAAAAATAGTCTTTTTAAAAAAAAGAATTAATTTTTATTATTTGAAAAAAAAATCCACTTTTTAATTCCAACATGCACTACAAGAAAATTAACTTTTTTGGATAATATATTGAATTATAAGGACAAATTTATCACTTTTTATTTTGTCCAGAATAATTTATAATTTTGCAGAAAAGTACATGTACTTTTCTTCAAACAATTGCAAATAATAATTTGCATTTGGCCATCCAAACCCATAAATTTTAGCAACACATAATTATACACGTGCTCTTGGAGAGCAATTTTAATGATAATTTTAACAAAACTCTTATAATTTAACTTATACATGTGCAGGCCATCTCCAAGAGCTATTGCAAAACTAAAATTTTAAGAGTTTGGATAAATTTTACACAAAAATTGCTCTCCAAGAGCTATTGTATAATTTATGGATTGTTAAAAAATATGAGTTTGGATGGTCATATACCAATAGCCAAAAGCAAAGCGTATATGCAATTGTTTACAAGAAAGTACAAAAGTTTTTGTACTTTCATGCAAAACATTAAAATATTAAGCCTATGAAACTCCGAAAATTAATATTTAAAAAAAATATTTTTAATTATGAAATTAAATCAAAAAATTTATAATATAAATATATCTATATTATTTGTATAAAATACTTCCTCCGCCCCATTAATCTTTATCCCGTGGTACCGTTGACCAGTCAATTTAATTAAATTCAAAAGAAAATTAATAAATAATTTAATTAATATATTTAACTAATAATTTGATAACGTTATATGACTACTAAGTATATTCACATTTAAAAGATTTAATACGCCAAAAAATGTGAATAAGTTAATATAATAAATCACTTAAAAAATTGAAAAAGTTGGCTGGATAATGTAGATAATGGGATGGAGTGAGCAATAAGTAAAAGTTATTATGTTAAAATATAAACTAAATGGAAGTGTATAACACTGTTAATTACTTATATTTTATAATAAGATGATGAAATTTAAAAGAGGGGATGGCCTTATTATTATAACTATAAAAGCAGCATCTTTACCAAACATATTACAGTCTTTCTCTCTCTCTCTCTCTCTATTAGTATTTACCCCTCCCCTAAAATAAGGCGCAAGTTTTTGGGGAATAAATGAAGGCCATGAGAATGAGAGGACACACACAACACAAACATACAATTACATACTGAAAGATTGATAGATGAAGAGATTAAAAAAGGGATCGGAAGGCCCGGCCGGGGAGCTTATTTAATTTGAGGGGAACGTTGTCTGGCTCGAGGACTACTGCAGACATACAAACAGACTGTAAATTGATGATGGAGATATATATATATATATATATATATAGATAATAATATATATACGTATGTCGTCGGACCAGGCTTCATTCCCCCCAATTTTTAATTTGCTCGATCCGATCCCATCTCAACAGGACTGGATTGGACTGATTTGGCTTGCCTTTTAATTGGTACGTAGAAGATTAATTAATTACTACGATTTGATTGATTGCATTTTTGTTTTGTTGTTTGCAGAAACATATGTATGGTATAATTGGTGTAATGATTAAAGCTGGATCATATATATCCCATCTAAATTGACTTTATTTTTGGATCGAACTCTGGTAAGGTAATGTAATTTTACTAATTGGTGTCAGATTAATACTCCCACTCCCTTTTCAATTCAATTCAGATCAATCTGGCTTAGCTTAGCTTCTTCAATTCTCTTGCATGTTTTCTGGCCAGACTCGGATATTCAGATCTTGACCTTTTTCCTTATCCGATCCGATCCTTCCATAGGACAGCCAGTTTGGGTATGCACTGCTCATAATTAATTACTAATTTATTTATATGCAGGTATGGTTGTGCTAACTGTGAAAGAATCCGGCCAGCTGATATTTATAGTATGTTCTTTCACAATAAATTTGGACGAACGAACCCTAGCTATTTCATTATTTTCATTCAAAATGCCTCTGAAAATTCTACTATCATTTTATTAATATTTATTTATTACTTACTAGTATTTCAAATCTTTAATTAATTGTTACACATGAATCATGATGCATCCAGTTTTTCTTCATTTTAATTACCAATTTCCTAGCAGCTAGCTATATATATATATTCACTAGATCTCATTTTAATTTTTTCATATACTAATTAATACTTAACAACTTGCAATATTAATTTGTTGTCGGCTACTACAAAAGATGAGCTATATATATAGCTGGGTGAATTAATTTGACCACAGAAAAGTCATGTGTGTGTGTATATATACATTCTCTTCCATATCGATCCTTTAAATTGTAGGAAAAGGTAAGTTAACGAACTGCATTGAACACATTTTAAGTGGGACCCACTTCGATAAAAGAGTCGGGTCTTTGCGAATTTATAATCTACTACTTGAACATATTAAGACGGTATAATGTATGTCAATTTCGGAGTTCAGGAGAATGAGAATTTGACACTCAAAGTACACTCTTTGAAATGAGAGAAACTAATTGAAATGATTTTACCCCACATTGAAAGTGGAGTGCAAAATCTTTAGGTACATATATGATTTACCTATGTAATGGTATAACTACTTGACTACCAAAAGTCTCTCCCCTTGAGTGAGCGCTGGGGGAAATTTACTTTGTCTCTTCGAGACTCGTGCAAGCCCGCGGACACGAATGCAGCTCAATTTGAAGGCTTTCGAACGGGCTCATTTTTTGCATGTATTTTTGGCCCATCAAAGAATAAAGATTTTTTAAAATCTAAAATGAAGGCTTTGTATTTAAATTGTGTAACTGCCGAAACTGAAAATGGATCCATTAATGTTTGCCCTTCTCATGTCCTATAAATAGTGCCTTCTTTCTTCAGTTTTAACACACCAGAAAATACTTTCACTCTCAGTTCTCTCTTGCGCATTTCGTCCTAGAGTTTTAGTTGTTTCAGTTCGTCTAACAAAGCTTTGGTGCAAAGTTCTTTGTTAGAGCCGTTATATCCTGGAAGACAGGCGTTCGAAGTAACCTCGAGCACAACCACCGGAAAGGTGAGGGAGCGAATCTGTCTTAAGAACACCGTGTTCACGGGCCTCAATTTGATTAATTTTAGTTAATTTTGTACTGTTATTTATATTGTATTTCAGCTGTTATCATTATTAAATTTTCCTCTTACGTATATATATTTTGCTACATAAATCTCAATAAATTGTAATTTATTGAAATCTTTTAGTTTGAAGGTTGACGTTACTGATATTAATTAAATTTCTTACTGAGTTTGGCATGTGGCTCTAATCTTAGCTAATTAATTAAGAAAAGAAGAAAATTAAATATAATGTAGTTTGGTGGATGAATGGATTTATAATTAATAAAAACATAATTTTATTTTGATAAATTTATTATTTATGAAAGGATAGGGATATTTTTGGAATAAATACTACAAAACTATAATAGAGGGGGTAAGTGTTACAATTGATCATTTAGAGGGTAATTGATACCACCCTCATGCTTTAAGAGGAGAAACTGTATTTCACCCTTTTAATTATCAATGTATATACGTTATATGTTGCTCCAGGACACTGGCGGATCCACATAGGGGCAATGGGGGGCTATCTGGAATTTTTTTTTTTTTTTTTTATATATATGTTGTAATTTTCTTTTTAACAAAAAATTTAATATATTAGCCCAATAGCCCAAATATAATTTCAAGTCCAATTAATATACCCACTTTAATAATAACTTACTCTACCAATTGTAAGCCCCAATAATATTGCAATCATTTTCCTTTGTCTTCAATACGTCGATATTGGGGATCACTAATGACTTGTCTCAAGCTTTACAAAGAAAAGATCAAGATATAGTGAATGCTATGAAATTAGTCAAATTAGCTAAAGATCGTCTTGAAGAGACAAGAGATGATGGATGGGAAACTTTGTTGGAGGATGTTACTTCTTTTTGTTCTAAACATGAAATTGAAGTTCCTTCAATGAGTAATGTTTATATTTCATATGGGAGGCCAAAGCGTAGGATTGAACAAGTGACTATCGAACATCATTACAAAGTTGAGAGATTCAATTCAGTGATAGGTAGACAATTGCAAGAGTTGAACAACCGTTTCAATGAAGTAAACACATAGTTGCTTCTTTGTGTTGCATGCTTAAACCCATCCAATCACTTTGAAGCTTTTGACAAAGGAAAACTTGTTCGTCTTGCCGAATTTTATCTAAATGACTTTTCTTTTCTTGAGCTCTCGGCTCTTCCCAATCAACTTGAAAATTATATTAGGGATGTTCGATCAAGTGATAATTTCTCTAGTTTGAAAGGGATTGGTGATCTTGCTAAGAAGATGGTTGCAACTAAAAGACAAGTCGCATTCTCGATGGTTTACAAACTTGTGACATTGGCGCTTATTCTACCCGTTGCAACTGCATCAGTGGAGAGAGCTTTTTCGGCTATGAAGATAGTAAAGAATCGACTTCGTAACCGAATGAGCGATCAATGACTAAATGATAGTTTAGTTGTCTTTATAGAGAGAGACATATTTAGTAGTATTTCAAATGATGCTATCATGGACCGGTTTCAAAAGATGAAAAACCGTCGTGGTCAATTATTAAAGTAAATATGTAGATATTTTGGGTTCGGTCGTGGTCAGTTATTAAAGTAAATATGTAGATATTTTGGGTTCTTATGTGAATAATATAAACTTTATGTTTAACTGTTTGATTTTTTTTTTTTTTTTTTTATAAGTTTAGCCCCCGACCCAAATTCTTGGATTTGCCCCTGCTGCAGGACCATCATGCAATTAATGCAGAAACCATTGGCGGTTTTGTATTGGCTTCACAGATTTATTCAATTCCTAAGTCATCCATGTAATTACTCTACTTTTTTCCTTTGATACCGATTTGAATAAATTTTCTGATTAAATGATTGATGTAATCACCATGACAAAAAAGAAGTTCTTCTCAATGGAAATTAAATTTTGCTATGTAAGAAATCTTTATAAGCTTGTAATTCTTCAATGTATAAGATTATGTTTATTAGATTTCTCATTGACCTAAATGGTAACTAAAGATTACTTGAGAATTGTCCAATACCTTAAAATTAGCTTAGACATGATTTTCAATACATTGTTTGTACATGTGGGATGTTTAGGCTTGTTTGTGATTGCCGTATTCATTTGCAGGTGGTTGTGCAATTGTATTGATCACATATAGGTGTAGCTATTAATATTGCCATCACCTTACCTGCCTCAAATCTCAAAAAGTTGTGATCGAACCCTCAATGCATGTCTCATGTACGTTTTTCCAGAATGTGATTTTTTTTTTTTTTTTTTTTGTCGTTGAACTCGCGCGTGAAGTTCCTCGAGCAGGCGTAATACATGCAGCAAGTTGTTTAAGTGGTTATGGAAATCCGTCGAGATGAACATTTTGGCATAAAAGAACTCTATGAATGCTAAAGATTTCGTTCCTCATTTTTTCTCATTTTAATTTACACAGTGTTTTATGTAAGAGTTAATAAAATAAAAAAATTTAATTATTTTTACCTTTATGCTCTTAAAAATAGTGTTTTAAATTTAATGGTGTCAAATTATTACTTAAAATTTATTTTTGAATATTTTTCTTTTACTTTTGTTTTATTTTATGAAATCTTGTTTTTAGACGTCTTCAAATAAATGCAAGGAAAAAGTAAAGAACTGAGGGTGTACTAATGTATTTTTAATGAGTTGAGGACCACCTGAAGGTTTCATTAAATTATCAAGTAGAAAGAAAACCAGGCTCTTTAAGAAGAGGACCATTTACAATAAAAGCCCCATTCAATTTGGCCCAGTCAATCGTAGGCCTCTTAGTGAGGGCAACATTATTGGGCCCAAATGCGCTCGTAGTCTTTATTTTGTAGACTACAAACCGTATAATTATTAATTAAAGGGAATATAGGCATATTTCGCTATGGAGACATCACACTATATCATCTCAACAACAATTAAATTCAACTCCAATCAATCTTTAATGTCCTATTTAATTGTTTCTTTTCCCATAAAACAAGGAAAATTCTTATCCAAGCCTGGCTTGGCCATACCCATCCAACCACCAAGCAAGTGTATTACACTTGCTTTGTGATTGGTCACTCTTTTGGGAGTTACATCCAATTAATTTGGGTTCGGTCAAACCCGGTTTGGGTAAGAATTTCTTATAAAACAATTGGCACTTTAAGAAAATTGGTTTAATTTTGATTACAAAAGAATATCACAAGAAAAATGAAGTTTAATGACAAAATATTAAGTGACATTGTTTAAACTGTCACTTTTTGCATATATTTAATGACAGAAATATCAGTTTTGTCATAATAACAATAGAGACAAGTGCAATAGTGACAAAATATATTTTTAAGTTATCACTAATGACTATTAGTGATAAGTATATGGAACTCAAGTTATCACTATTGACTATTAGTGACACCCTTTCAGTGACAACCTAGTGATAATAAATATTGTCACTATAATTTAGTGACAACTAAAAAGTGCAATAATGACAAAATATATTTTTAAGTTATCACTAATGACTATTAGTGATAAGTATATGGAACTTAAGTTATCACTATTGACTATTAGTGACACCCTTTCAGTGACAACCTAGTGACAATAAATATTGCCACTATAATTTAGTGACAACTTTTTAGTTGTCACTTTTGGGGTATCATTAAATGTCAATAGTGACAACTTTTTCACATTTATATCATGGAACATAAGGGTCAATTTGTTTTTAGTTTTAATTATTTTGATTCAAAGGTTATAAATGTCTTTTATTAATTGAAGATTATCTAAACTTTTAATTAATTTTGAAAAAAAAGGGTAAAAGGGTCAATTTACAGACCGAGTCAACTGAGTCACATACTAGTTATGCACGCCACATGGTATCATTTCAGGGCCATCCCGCATGTGAGGGCGAGTTACGGTGCTCGCACCCTAGAAGCCCCGTACATAGTGTAGTTTAACGTCTTACAATGTTCTTACCAATTGTGTTGACTTAGCAAAATTCAGAATATAAAATGTGTTAAATACGTCTAAATAAGTATCCGATACATTATCGATACGCCAAGTGGAGTGTCGAATACGTATCCCATGAATATCCGAGGAGTATCATATTCGAAATATGACGACACAGCATTTTATAATTTTTTGAAGTATTCGTACATCATAGATATTTTGCATCATCGTGAATATATAGGAAGATCAGAGTTAGAAACCACTCACTTCTTCGTTCCATATTGTAAATGTTCTTTGGTTATATATATAGAATATATTACCAATGTTATTAATCAGTATAACCAATTGAACAAGCATCTAAGGTCACTCACAACCTCGTCAAATGGGGAAAACTTTGTAATTGGGAGGGTTCTATCCCTCATCCCCGTTGTTTTTGTTGATTTTTGTTTTCCTGAACATCTTAGGATTTCTGTAACAAATTTTTTTTCGTGTTTTAATAGTTAATCATTTGCATATAAAAAAAGAACCATCTAAGGTCACTTGGTTTCAAAACCGTACAACAAAGCCATCCATGTACCGTATTTTAGACTTTTAGTTGTTGTATGCCAATATTTTAATTTCTATTCATTTTTAGTGTTCATGTAATTTTTTTTTTTTCTTAATAATTGGTTTTCAAATTTTTTAGAGACGACAAAACTAAAATCATGACCAAAAAGCTTAATTTGTTAATAGTTCCTTTTTTAACATTTTCTAGCTTTTCCACCATTCATAAGTACCTCCTTTTCACAGTGGTACTGGTAGGAGCATCTGTCAGCATGAGTGTTAAGTTTTCTTTATTTGCAATATTTGAAAAGTTAATTTTTCGTCCTTTATTTTTCTTTTTATTTTATTTTATTTTATTTTGGTGAAATGAAATGGATTCAAAATCCAGGAGCAAAATTGGGTAGGGTTGAGGATTTGACATTTACGTGTTTCTTTCATGATCTCTTTTCTTTCTTACTCCATTTCTGTCCAATTCAAAAGGTCAGGGGGGGCTGCACAATTTTCTATGTTTTGTGAAGCGTCGAAATCTGGAGCTAGCTGGTATTGTTTTGTCATTTCCTTTTGTTTGTCAATATATCTTAGCCCCACGCACACACACACACCCACACCCACACGTGTTTGTGTGTGCGTCTTTAGAAGGACATCAAATTAAGCTCACATGTATGTAGCTTTAAAAGATGCTATGGCACCACCCCACTTTTTCCCGTTGAAGAAAAAAATATAACAAGTAAATTGTGGAAGTTTTAATTACTCAACAATTTTATGTTCTAATTAATTAATTTATTTATATTTACATTTAAAAAAAAAAAGTTCTAGATTCATTTCAAATACATAAAATGCAATATTTTTTTTTTGTTTTGTCCACTCTCACCTATTAATATTATAGTTTTAATTTTATTTTTAATATTAATATTATTAATAGTAATAATTATTAGTACTTGTAATTAAATTATTAATTATATTAAAATATTAAAATTAAAGAGAGTAAATAATTAAGTAAATTAAAATAAATAAATAATACGAAATACAACAAACAAGGAAGGAAATATAACAAACAAGAAAGAAAATACAAGAAATCAAATTAAATAAACGACGAACACACGAAAATATAACATTTTACTGATTTCTTTACTGATTTCTCCCCTGAAACCATTCAGCTCCTTCAAAGAATATTGCCACCACCAATATTAAAGTTAAATGATTAAATTTTAATTACAATAAAATATATTAAAATAAAATGGGCTATTTATTTATTAATGAGTTGTCCATAAATAAATTTAATTACAAATTTAATAAATTATTAATGATTTTAATTTAAAAAAATTTATTCAATTTCATTAAATAATCAAATTAAAAATTGGTGACTACATATATTTCTTAAATACGAGTAAATATACCAAATAAATTTTATTAAATAATTCAATTCTACATATTTAATTTAGTTTAGTAGGAAAATTTAATTTTATTAATTATTTGAGTATATATATTAATTTTCTATTTTAATTTATTAAATAAATAATCTTTTTAAAAATAAAATCGGATCCAGTCAGGGGATGCCAAGTGGCGTCCCCTGACTTAAAGAGGGGCGCGTACCAACACGCGCCCCTCTTTCACCGTCTTCTTCTGCGGGCACGGGCCGCTGCCAGGGCTCTGCGGAGCCTCGACTGCGGCCCGTTCCCGCTTCAATGCCGCCCGGCCCGGCCCCCTCGTCCACTGGAAATGACTCCAGCCGCAGAGCCCCACCCCGCCCCCAACCCGGCCATCTTCATTGGAGATGGCCTTATTATTAATCTAGTCAAATGGATGATTTCATTTTTCAATCCCACATTGATCACATTATTTTCCTAAACAATTGTAATTAATATTTATTTACAGAAAATTCTTGACTAGACAAACTCCTAAACTCAATATTTTGATAATCGGAACGAACATCGAATTGGTACTCTTATTGATTACTGGTTAGATCGGTTTAACCGTTTTAGCTTTTGCTTCAATCGGTGTGATGTCATTACAAAATAATATTTTTAAATTTAATATTAATATATGTAATCAACTATTTAAAAAATATATATTATTTCAGTTTATTTTCATAAACTAAATGTTTATCTCATGATCAATTATTTTTCCTACAAATTTTAGAGTTGAGAATGAATGATAGCAACAAAATTACAAGTATGATAACATGATATCAATGCAAAAATTCAATTTATAATATATACCATATCAAAAACAATAATTTTATAGCTAATCACCCATGCAAAATAAAATATTGATGAATTTTGTCATCGAATTATATAAAAAAAATGAAAATACTTGAAGTTTGAGAAAAAAAGATATTTTTCTAATGAAATTGATGCTCAAATATATTTAAATAACTTATTATATAGAAGAATTTATGTTTCTTGTTGATTTTGTTTAATTCAAAGTGAAAAATAGAAGAAGAGTTGTGAGAGTATTGTTAAAGTTTAAAGGCCGCGGAAGAGAATTAAAAATCCATAGCATAAACTTTTTATTTTTATAAGTGAGCCAGTGGTTCAATGGGTTCACTGATTCATTGATTTAACCGATTTTTGATTGGTTTTTTCTGATTCAAACTGGTCAGAAACAAAGTTGGTTTTGGAGGGTTAACCGGACCGGATGTTACAGGTTAAATCGATCGAATCGGCCGATCCGGTCCAATTTTTGAAACATTGTCTAAACCTTGTGGTCTAGGTTTTGCTTATTCATTTAAAATTAAAAAAATAACTTAATTGTTATAAGGACTCATTTAAAATTATTCTTTATTCGTCCCATTTCTTTATTCTTTCACTTTTTACGCAAAGTTTTATGTAAAAGTTAAAAAGTTGGAACTTTTAGATATTTTTGCACATATGTCCGTAAAAATCGTAGTTGAGAGTTAATGGTGTCAAATCACTACTTTATGTGAGAATTTTTTGTTGAAAAAAAAATTCATTTATAAAAAAAAGGATGTTATCTAGGAACATACCAAAAAGGAAATAGTAGTAAAAATAAGATGTTGCTAAATTCTATTACAACGTTTTTTACAAGGTTGTGAAAGAATTTTATTTAATTTCATGTTTAAATATAATATGAAAAAAGAAAAAGACATCAATATTACATTAATAATAAAAAGAGAAGATTAATAAGAAAGAGAAGATTGGGATAGATTAAATAAGAGGGAAAAATTTGGGTTCTTTGACCCATAATAAAAATGTTAAATTAGAAAATATTGCTCTGATAGCAACATTTCTTTGTTGTAGCAATACTGCTAGCCATGATTTAAATCTGACATTTTACATCAAACTTAATTACCTCCAAAAACTCACATCAGTTCCATTAATTAGTCAATACTCCATTCATTTTTTTATTTGTCATTTTGGAGGATTGCACACAAATTAAGAAATGTCATAAATACTCACTTTTTTTAAGTAAAAAACTCAAAATACCCTTTTAATCAGATAAACTTAGCATTGATGACAAGTATTAGTAAGAAGGGTAAAATTGGTAATATAACATTAATTTTACATTGAAATCCTAAAGCGACAAATAAAAGTAAACAAGATTTTTTTCCCAAAGCGACAAATAAAAAAAACGGAGGAAGTAATAATTAAACTATATCTCAAGAAATTAAAACAACATTGAAGACATGGTATTGCATTCGATATGATCATGGATCAAAATTTCGGTTCAAATGTATGTTTCGGTCAATCAAATATTGAAAACTTTTCGAGATTATTCGGAAATGTTTCGGAAACACTAAGGAAAATTTGTAAATAAAATTACTAAATTTAGGAAAACAACAAAGTTTAAGGCAAATAAATAGTTTCGGAATTACATCTTGTTTTCGTTTTGCCTGATTCAAAAGCGGAAATTTTTCGATGTTTTCGATGAAAAAGATGAAAATTTTGATCTATGGATATGATATATCCTTGAGTCAAATTCGTTAAGTGAACATTCATGTGAAGAACAACAAAATACTAAAAGAAAGGAAGACAAAATATTGGGCTGTCAATCGGGCCCTGTGAGCCGAGCTTTAAGTAGCTCGAACTCAAATAATGTCGAACTTCATAGTTATAGGCTTAAACTCGGTCCATGTAATTTTTCGGATTTCCGGTCTATATCGGGCTTATATCGGTTTTGTTAATACAGGCACAAATAAGTTGAGATATAAAATATTTAGATTACCGAAACGCATATGAATAGACTACTATTACTTAAGACATGAGTATATATTATTAAATAATATTTTAACTGAAAGATCGAGTTATTTGCCCACATTTTTTAAGATATGTTTGATATATATGAACATGCAGTAGAGTTTAAAGCCTCAATACTCCAATTTATTCAACCGTATTTTTTTTTATCTTTGATTTAATTTTTTTTTTTTGGATATACCAACATATATGTGAGTTTACATTATAACTTTTTGTAAGTTTACTTAATAAAAAATAATAATTAGTAGTTATAACTACAATACAAATAATCAATCGTAATATTTAAAACAATCATATGTTCGGGCTTTATTCGGGCTGAGCCATGATATGCTCAAGCTCAGCTCATAAATTGATCGGGTTTAATATAATGGTTCAAACTCGACCCGGCTCACAAATATTCGGGTTTGAGCCAATTTTAATCAAGTTGAGCCATCGGGCTTCGGCTATGCCCGACTCAATTGACAGTCGTAACAAAATATTTAAACGAACAAGTCCTCATCACTAAAAAAATTTAAACAAATATAAATACTATATTTTAAATTAGTTGAGAATTAAATAACCCATTTTCTTAATTTAGTAATGTATTTATATATGAGGATATATTTGTTAATTTAGTTGTTAGTGTATGGTTTGATGTCATTTATTTACCATAAAATTATAATGATGAAATTTTTAAACCAAACACTTTTCTAAATTTAATTCTTTATTTTCCGTTAACATTGATTTAGTTTATTTATGTAAAATATATAATAATAATTGAGTTTTTTTTTTTTTTTTTATTAAGTTCTAAATGAATTGGCAAAACAATTAAGTTCTTGTTTTATTTATAAATGAGTTGTAAAAAAGTAGACCACCGTCCACCAATAAGAATTTTCCTTTAATGTAGTTAAGGTTATTTCTAATAATTTCCTAAAGTTAAAGATTAATTTCTTCTTTAATTTATACTGCTATGTACTCTATCTGTCCCAACTTATTTGTCATTTTACATGTTTTTACACATATTAAGGTACCTACTACATAGCCTCAGTTTTAGGGAAAAAATAAATTGTATACCTCAAATACCCTTATTTTTTATTTATTCCGTCATTAGCTATTTACACGTTATTCAAGTTTTAAACTCTCTCTCTCTTACTTTTTCTCTTTTATAGTACCTAAAATATGTAATTATTAGTTTATTGAAATCCTAAAATGACAAATAATTTGGGACAAATTTTTTTCTCTAAAAAGACAGATAATTTAGGACAGAGGGAGTATTATACTGCGTAGCTAGGTGAATGATTTGAAGGCACTTTTTTATACCTCTTGTACTGTACTCCCTCTATCCCAAATTAAGTGTCATTTTACATGTTTTCAAACATATTAAGGTACCTACTACATAGCCTCACTTTTGTGGAAAAAATAAATTATATACCTCAAATATTCTTATTATTTATTTATCCCACCATTAGCTAGTTACACGTTATTCAAGTTTTACACTCTCTCTCTTACTTTTTCTCTAAAAGTACCTAAAATATGTAATTAATGTGTATTGAAATTCTAAAGTGACATATAATTTGGGACAAATTTTTTTCCTCTAAAAGGACAAATAATTGGGACAGGAAGTATCTAGTAGAACTTTATTCAATTAAAAGTTTAAGTTGTTGACATGTAGAGCTAGCTAGCTAGCATTCACACATGTATTTAATTCTACAGTATATCACCCACGTACTATGTTTTAAAAAGAAAATATTTTAGATATTCAGTTATATTTGACAAAGAACCAATTAATAAAGAATTAGAGAAACCTGCTCATTGTAAGTAAATGGAGATACGTACTGAAGCGAAATACTAAATTATAAACATTTTGATGTCTTAGATTTTATTTTATACTGTATAGTTTAACAATACCAAATTAAAGTCTAATTGATACTCTAAAATTAAGGTCACGCCAATTTTATCTAGCAGAACATATTAGGGACTGAAAAATATATAGGACTTAATTTCTATCGCACGCGTACTAGACCTCATCAATTAAACATCACATGATGCTAACTACTATTTTTTATTTCCTTAAAAGGTTTTTAAGTTTTAAATCCGATTTAAACATCTTTTTAAATTTTAAGAGCAAATCATATCATAACGATTTATACCAAACTATCCCTTTCAAAATCAATAAATTATTTCTTAATTTCTTAATTATTTATTCATTCTTCCACAAAATAATATTATGTCTTAATCTCTTCATACCTTTTATTTCCTTTGGTTTTTTGATCTCAAATGTTTTCTTTATTTCTGTTTCAATTTATTTTTTTCCTTTATTTTTTTATGAATTTTTATTTGGTGATAAATATCTCAATTAATTTCGTTACAAATTGTCATTCTAAATGTTGAGTAATTCTTCTTCAAATTTTGACATTCAAAATTCAAGTTTGACATGGGCTCATACAACTGGTTATTCCAAAAGTTGAGTAAAATCTCAAAATTGGTTCCCACGTGGTCTTATTCGAACCAATTTTAAAATTAGATAGCAATAAATTTGAAGATGTACTTGGTGTTATTTTGCAAGACTAAAATGTTATAGGTAGAATTGCAGTTTGCAGTAATAGTAATTAATTTACTTAATGGCCACATCACCAACTTGACAATGATTTCCTAACTTGTATAACTTGGTACCAAATGTGAAACTATCAATTAGATTGTTACAAAATTTGTTGACTTAAATTACTCCCTCCTTTTTTTTTTTTTTTTTTTAATTTGACGCATTTGTAAAATTTTCTTGTTTACTTTGAGTTGTCGCTTTAAGATTTCAATGTAAAATTAATGTCATTTTATTTTTCTTACTAATCCTGGTCATTAATGCTATGATTATTTGATCAAAATGGTATTTTAAAAATTTTGCTTAATAAAAAGAATAACTACTTATGACATTCCTTAATTCGTGGGCAATCCTCCGACGACACGACAAATAAAAAGAAAAAAGGGAATAGTAGTTTTGTAGAAAAAATTGAAATTGCATGACATAAATTGAATTAGCTGAACAGATGGAGTACAGGGTAGGCTAGGTTAGCTATATATAATGTGTCGGTCGTCCTGATCTCGAATTCTTCGCTATTTCTAAAAAGGACGCACCAAACCAGCAGGGTCCCTTCCCTAGTTCTAGTTTATCAAAAATTGAATTTGAAAAACCCCATCCCCATCCCCATCCCCATCCCCTGGATCTTTTAATGAATTACATTATTAAATACTTTTTCATAAAGTAATGTTTGTTATCGGGCAGGCAGCAGCTCATGAATAGCTCAACTACTCCTCTGACTCCTCATTTAATTTCTACTCCGTATTTAAAATAATAATTCATGCATCATTACTTACTCATGCCCGGCTCATCATCATCTAATAATTAGTAATTACTACTATTATGTCATTAATTAAAGCACTACATGAATTCGGGTGTAGATCCTCTGTACCACTTTTGGTATACTACTTAAGTGTACCACCACTAAGTGATTGACACATGCACATTTGACAATTATAATAATTCTAAAATATGCATGTGTCAATCACTTAGTGGTGGTACACTTAAGTGATACACCAAAAGTGGTACAGAGGATCTTGAGCCCATGAATTCACTACTCCTTCTAAGAATCATCATTATTACATACTACTCCATTTTTTAGGGGATTCTAGGGTGCCGCTACGTTAGGTGTCGCTAATACCACAGTAGGTGGTATTATCACACAATGTGTATCACATTGTATGGTATAAGGAGTATAATTTATACAAAAAAATGTGACACACATTGCGTGGTAATACCACATAATTTGGAATAAATACTACATGATGTGGGGGTTATACTACATATATGGGGTCAATACTATGTATTGTGATCATGTACCATAAAATGTGATACACATTGTGTGGTAATACCACTTAATGTGGTATTAGCGGCATCTAACGTAGAAACACCCTAGAATTTTCCTTTTATGGTCAAATATTTCAAATATTCTTTATAATAATGATTACTTTTAAAATTTCTATAAATAACTGGTGATCACTGAGTTTCTTAACTCCAATTAAAAAAAAAGGCAAAATTGAAAAAAAATATTTTAAAAACTCAAACAAGTCATTTAATTTGAAATAAAAATATTTGACAAAAGTGGCAATTAATGTGAAACGGAGGAAGTAGTATTCATTTCTTCCGAGTACAATCCATCGATCATCAATATTTCTTAAATAGCTAAATTAATTAATTAGATTTTAGACTATCTCCAATGACCAAGATTCACTTTACCTTGAAGTGATGAAGATAATCCTCTTCATTGATTCAAGGGGAGGTCTCATTGAATCTACTCATCCATTGATCCAAGAGGTGGAGCAAGTTACGGTTGACTTGCCGAATCCCTTAAGTTTTCAAGTCAAGGTGTTTTTTTTAGTTATTATTTATCTTAAAATAAAAAAAAAATCCTTTAATTTATGGTTAATTTTGTAAAGGTTTATTTTAATTTTAAAAATGTATCTTTTTGAAAAATGATTATAGCACAACATTTTGTACAGCCCATGTTTTATGTTTTTAAAGTTAATTGTGTTACCTACTACATGTTTAATAGATTTCTTCTTGAAATAATTTCTTAAAATATTAACAACCCACTCAACTTTCAAAAATTACAAAAGAGCACCAAAATATTTTGATATTACTAATACAAAAAATAATTCAATACTTTCCAAATGATAATTGAGCATTCATCAATATTTGAATATAAATATCTCAACTTTAAAAAATTACAAAAGAACACCTAAATTATGCGATATTACTCATATAAAAATAATTCACTTTCCAAATGTTAATTTATCATTTATCAATATAAAAATATCTCAAAAATTACAGTAAAAATATAAACTCATAATTAAAAGTATTTGTAATGCCTAGAATTTAGGGTATATGATATAATATTTAATTTAGGGTTTGAATTAGGGTTTAGGGGTCTAGGGTTTAGGATTTATTTTTATTTGATGATTAATTATGGTTTTTTTTTTGTAATTTTAAATTATGGGCTGTGATGCTAGCATAGTCCTATCTTTTTATTTAAAAAACTTAAATAAAATTTAATTATTAAAAATTAAACATGAAAATAACGTAACTTAAATTTAAAAAATTTAACATTAATAGTCTGTAACATTGTAAGAAACTTAAATACAATTTATTATTATTACGTGACGGTGGGGAGTATTGAAATTAACGGAATGGATAGATTGAATCATTGGAGATGACTATTGAAAATAAAGTGGAAGTTGGACTTGAAATCTGAGAGAAAAGTTTAGACTGAAGAGTCACTTAAAATGGATGTATAGAATTTAGTTTCGACATTAACAGAATAAATGATGCCAGTGATTTTTTCACCAAATGATTAAGAATGAGGCTTCATGACCAAAATGTCGTGTGTTCAACTCCCAAAAATATAAGTGTTCCTTTAATTTAATACTAGTACTTTCTCTAATTTAAAACTAACAATTATAACTAGTTTACTTTTAATGTAACATATATATTCACGATTAAAAAATAATAATAATAATAATAAGAAGAGGAAGAAGAAGAAGAAAACATAAATTAAAATAGATGGTGAGTAGTGTGGCACTGTTGATGCATGGGGTGGGGGTGATTTAATTAAATTTGGTGCAGGTGGTAGGGCCAGATGGTTTTGTCTTTTATTAGATTTGCTTTAATTTAATAATAGGAATATACTACTACTACTGCTGTTGTGTATATGAATTAATTAATTACTCAATTATTCAACCTCTGCCCACTTTTTTCACCCTTATTATAAGCGGCATCTTTAGCAAACAAACTTCAGTGAGTCTTCACCACACACTCTTCTATCTCTATCTCTCTCTCTGTGTCTCTTCTCTACCCCTTCCTTAAAATAAGGCGAAAGTTTTGGGGGCCGGGATAGTAGATATATAAATGAAGGCCATGATTGAGTTGAGAATGAGAGCGCCACATACAAACAAACAAACATATATACTGAAAAATTAAATATATAATAGATAGATGAAGAAATTAATAAAAGGCAGGAGGGGGAGCTAGCTAGCTGAGCTTATTTAAGTTGAGGGGAACGTTGTCTGGCTCGAGGACTACAACTGACAGACTGTAAATTGAGGAAGAAGAAGAAGAAGATGTATAGATGATTTTTAATTTATATACATCATTCATCATCTTTTACTTGATTAATTAGTCAAACATACATACATACATACATATATATACAGTACATGTATGTCGTCGGACCAGGCTTCATTCCCCCCAATTTTTAATTAGCTCCGATCTGATCCCAACCGGACTGGACTGATTTGGCTTTTAATTGGTACGTAGAAGATTAATTAATTACTAGTATTTGATTTATTGCATTTTTCTTTCTTTCTTTTTTTTTTTTTTTTTTTTTGTTATTTGCAGGAAGATATATATATATATATATTTGATTATGATTGGTGTAATGATTAAAGCTGGATCGATATGCATCTAAATTGACTTATTGTTTCCTACTAAGAAAGAAAGAAAAAGGTTTTCATCATTACTCTCTTTTGGAGTAGTAATTCTTCATAATCAGGTAATGTAATAATGATGCTGTTTTTGATTTTAGTACTGATTGGTGTCAGATTAATACTCCACTCCTCCTGTTTCCTATTTCCTATTTCCTATTTCCTATTTCCATTCAGATCGATCAATTCTCTTGCATGCTTTCTGGCCGGACTCCGATATTCAGATCTGGACCTTTTTATTTATCCAAATCCCTTCAGATCCCATCCGATCCGATCCTCCCCTAGGCCAGCCCAGCCCAGCCAGTTTGGGTATGCACTGCTCATAATTAATTACTAATTTATTTATATGCAGGTATGGTTGTGCTTACTGTGAACGAATCCGGCCACCTGATATTTATAGTATGTTCTTTCACAATAAATATAATTTGGACGAACGAACCCTAGCTATTTCATAATTATTTTCATTCAAAATGCCTCTGAAAATTCTACTATCATTTTATTAATATTTATTTATTACTAACTAGTATTTCAAATCTTTAATTAATTGTTACACATGAATCATGATGCATCCAGTTTTTCCTCATTTTAATTACCAATTTCCTAGCAGCTAGCTACATACATATATATATATATATATATATATATATATTCACTAGATCTCATTTTTTTCATATACTAAACAACTTGCAATATGAATTTGTTACAAATTAAAGATGATCAGCTAGATGGCTGGGTCAATAATTATTTTGTAATTTATTGAAACCTTTTAGTTTGAAGCTGGTTGAGCGTTACTGATATTAAATTTCTTAGTGAGTTTGGCATTGGCTCTAATCTCAGCTAACTAATTAATGTAGAGTATATATATATATTCACTAGATCTTTCCGGCTTATAAATTTTAATTAGCAATATATATATGCTGCTGCAGGCACATCATGCAATGCAGAAACCATTGGTGGTAAGTTTTGTATAGGATTAATTTATTACTCACAAATTAATTCTTAATGGAGTTTTCAAGACAGTCAATGTTCAATTTAGTTTATTTTTCTACTTTTGACACCAACAAAATAGATTTTAATACATTTCTTGAAAAAACGATTGATAATGTAATCATAATCACACACACAAAAAAAAAATGTTTGTTCTTCTCATGGGAAATTAAATATTTCTATGTCACTGTGATTATATAACTTATATTACAAAGTGGAGTATAATTGATCAATATATAAGGTTATGCTCATTAGAATTCACATTGAACTAAATAATAGTTTTGGTCTAACAACTAATTAAGGAGTACTTGAGAATTGTCCAATACCTTAAAATTTTGACATGACTTTCAATACATGTTTAGTATTGTTTGTGATTGCCGTTTTCATTTGCAGCAGGTGGTTGTGCAATCGTATTCACACGTAACTAACTATTAATAGCTGCCTCAAAACTCAAAAGTAACCACAAGCTAGCTAGGTGATCGAACCCTGAATGCACGTATGCTTCATTTACGTTTTTCTACAAGCTGCTTGATTCTTTCTTTACTGTTGTCGTCGTTGAATTGATCATGAAGTTCCTCGATCGAGAAGGCATCATACATCACACGCACGGCAGTTCAAATTGATTTTTAATATTTGACTGACTTACTACCTAATACCTATCTGGTTTGAACCAACACATTATATATTTATTGTAACTTCGGATCTTTGGATTTGCAGCAGGTTTGTTTGAGTGGTTACGGAAATCCATCGAGATGAACATTTCGGCATAAAATTAAACAACTCTTTCAATCCTAAAGATTTCGTTCCTTATTTTTTCTCATTTTATTTTCACTTACTGTTTTATCTAAGAGTTAATAAAATAATTAAAGAACTCAAGTAGTATCTTTTTTACCTCTATGCTCCTAAAAATAGTGATTTAAATTTAATGGTGTCAAATTATTTCTTTTTAATTTTAATTTATTTATGAAACCTTGTTTTTAGACGTCTTCAAATAAATACAATACATGGAATTTCTCAAAACAAAAAACGAAAAAAGAAAAATACAAGCAAGGAAAAAGTAAATAACTGAGTATGCATGTACTGAGGTACTACTTTTAATGGGTTGAGGATCACCTCAAGGCTTCATTTAATTATCAAGTAGAAAGAAAATCAGGCTCTTTAAGAAGCTAGAGGACCATATACAAAAAAAGCTCAATTCAGTTTGGCCCAGTAAATTGTAGGCCTCTTAGTAAGGGCAATATCATTGGGCTCAAATGAGCTTGTAGTCTATATTTTGACATCACACTATATCTCACGGATCCACATTTGTATCAACAACAATTAGATTAAACTCCAATCAATCTTTTTTAATGTCCTATTTTACTGTTTCTTTTCTCTTAAAACATTTGGCATTGTAAGAAAATTGGTGTAATTTTAATGACAAAAGAATATTAAATTTGTTATACTAAGTGTCAATAACTTAAATATTTTCACTACATAATTTTCATATATGATAAAAAAAAAAAAAAAAAAAAAAAAAAAAAAACTAAAAATTGTAACTAAATCATTGTTGAAACACCTCAATCTCACAAAAAGTAGTGACATAATTGTCTGAATAGTTAATAAAATTTGATCTATTTATACTTATCAATATGAGTTTAAGCATTTTAGACTAATGGATTAAAGTCCAATAATGAATATGGTCTTTACAAATTGTATCACATCTAACTCTGTGATATTATCCAAGGGGTGGTCTTGGACTATTAATTTGAAATCTACGAGGACATCAAGTATTTGAATTGGGGAGGTTGTAACACTACAATCCCACGTAAGGTGTAAGAGAATTATTTTATTGGTTAATTAATAAAAAAAAATTTAGACTCACTTCACCTTGTGAATATGAGCTTAAGAATTTTTGGCTGGTGGATTAGAGTCCAATAATATTGACAGAGCCAATAGTTGATCATATATTTACAATTGTGACTATTTATTGTCACTATAAAGGTGTCACTAATTATCATATAAATTGATTAGTGCACTCTGAAAAATCAAACAAATGATTTTTAAATATTCATAATCCAAAGAACTGCAAATAGTAGACCACTACCAAATATTAGTAATAAACTAGAATAAAGACTCACATTTAGTGGGAGTTGAACACAACACTTCTTGATTACCACTAGGCCACAACCTCATTGACAGATGTATGACAAATACTAAAACTTAGATATCATAATAAACCTTTGAAACACATCTCGGGATCACCTCGACAAGTAAAATTAATTTTGGTTCGACTAATTTAACAATTTAATTAGACTTAATAAAAAATATTAAAATCAAATATAACTATGTCTTATTCGACTCGATTCGGTTCGATAACGTCCCAAGCTACCTCAAAGAAGTTGGAGTGGCCCACTTCAAAGTCTTCAACTCCCCACATTAGTTGGTTTCAGTTTCACCATCTCCCAAAGAGCTTCCATCGTTGACTCAATCTTTATGTGCCGGCGCCGGGCCGGGGGACATTTCTTAGTGGAAGCAACTTAATTATATACATTATACATGCATTCATTCTCAGGGCCTCATTGTGGAATTAATGATAGTCAAGCAATGAACATGATTTAGGAGGAGCTAAGAAATTGTGCATAATAGAAAATCTGCAATTACTAGGTGGCAAAATTGAGACTTGCAAGTGAAAAAAATGTTTCAAGATTTTCATATTGATTTTTAACATAAAGACCAATTTCACTTTTATATTACTCCCTCCATTTTTAAATTAATTGAGAAATTTGCAAAATTTTCATGTTCAAATTAGATGTCATGTTTGGTTTCTCAATGCATATTTTTTCAATTTGACTCTTTAATTTTTACTTGTAGATTTACGCAATAAAAAAATCAATGACAAGCAATTATTTAAAGATGAAATGTGTTAATTAATTTAAAAAACTGGGAAGTAATATTATTGAACAAAAATCCAAATAGACCATTGATAAGATAATATCATATCTCATGAACAAAAAATACCAACGTGTCTTGTCCAACTATCTTCATCATTCAAATTCAATAACCAATAAACCATGCAACCGATGATATTAACAATCCTTGGCTTGGCCCTTCATATCTTAATCATTCATTAATTATACTTATCACTGTACTGTACACACCAGAAATTTGCAAACAAATGCATGTATAATATAACCCACCAAAATGCATGTTACTATCAATTAAGTTGCAACATATATGTATGTATATATATATATATATATTTATATACTATAATAAATGATAACTTGACCAAAAAAATAAATAAATGATAATTTCCGCGAAAGTCACAGTTTTTCAACTATGATGAATGACAACTTTAATTAATTTCCCATGTCCTTAATTAGACATCACTCGAAGCACTTATTAATTATGCCATTTCATGATCTAAACCCTTGGCCCTTCTCTTTCCAGTTTTTCTCTAGAAAAACAAGAAAAAACATATACTAAACTAACTCTGTTTTCCTTACCTTTTATTGGCTGGTTAATTAACCAGAATATATATATGGGACAGAACAACCAAGAAAGTAAGATAGAAAGACAGGTGCCAAAAGGGTGTTTGGCAATAAAGGTTGGTAACGGGAATGAGCAGAAGAGATTTGTGATCCCTGTTTTTTATTTAAGACATCCTCTGTTCTTGCAACTTTTGAAGGGAGCTGAAGAAGAGTATGGTTTTGATCAAAAGGGTATGATTACAATCCCTTGCCACGTGGATGAGTTCTTATTTGTTCAAGACATGATTCTTAAAGAGAGACATCTTCACAACCACCATCGTCATAATATTCTTGTTGGATGTTTTCGAATTTGACATCGAAAAGGAAGTACTAAGAGTACGAATCTAATTACTTTAGGATTTTTGGTTAGTATTTTTAGATTGGTGACGAGGAAATTAAAAGTATTTTTGATATTAATCATGTTTGTTTATCGATCTTCTTTTACTTTGAGAAGACATATGTATATATATAATCGTCAAAGAAAATTGTTGTCTAGAGTGTTCATTTTATCAATTTTAGCCATTAATTTACAAGAAATTGTGGTAAATTCTTCTAGACCAATTTAATTCTATCTCACTTCAAAGTTTAATGGGGGAATTTCTAGCTTAATTAGATGCTGTGCATTTCATTATACTTATGAAATGAATAAAATGCCAAAATATCCTTTTGTGTGTCCTCTGTAGAGATTATTCTTATGTGCATCTCCGCAACCGCATATATGGTTAACTAACATATTGAGACTAATTATCCCACATTGACTGAAAAACAATAGTTAAGTTCACCTTATAAGATCTTAGGCAATTCTTACCTTACAAGCTAGCTTTTAAGGTTGAGTTAACTCAAGCCAAGTAAGTGGACTTAGCCCAATCCATGTGGTGAATTCTAATACTCTATCAGAGTCCCAGGTTAAAGTGGACCACCTCCTTCCGTGTGGGATTATTCTTCACCCACACATTTCCCCCAGATAACAAATGTATGGGTTGTCATTCTTCGTCCAGTCCAGTTAACAAAGTCGTGGACGGTCATTATTCGTGTGTTGGGGCCCACATGTCGCAATCCGCAAGGTTGGACTTTAATATGTCACGTGTTGGGCTTGTTTCACCCACACATTCAGTCCGTCCACACGTGAAGGGGGAGTATTGAGACTAATTATCCTACATTGATTGAAACAATCCATGTGGTGAATTCTAATATAACATAAAACCTCTAGTTATAAGAAAAAACTTATATAAAACCCAATTGCTTAATGTAAAAAATATAGAAAAAATGGGATGTTATTGTAGACGACGATCACAATTTGGAATATCCAAATCAGGCATGATTGATCACTTTTTCAAGAACTTCATCTAGTTTTCAGACACATATATTACACTTACCGTATCAATATTTTGAGTTGGAACAAACCCAATTTGAAATATAGAATATAATTTCCCGACAATTCTTTGGATTAGATCAATCAAGAAAAAACAAGAAATTATCTCCACCAATAAAAGACCCTATATACTATTGACTGTATATTAATCCTACAAATCCATATATCTCCCCGGCCCAGGAAAGAAATAACAGATGAATAATAATAAAGTTGTGTTGATTGAAAATCAACACAACTATTTCCATTAAATTTATAAAGAAAAGACTGATATTCATTTACAAAAACTTTGAAGAAAAGAAAATCTTTACAGAACTGATTTTATTTGATGAGTATAGTCTCGTTAACGAACCAACAAATCACAAATAATAATAATAATAATACTGAAATTACACCAACTGATCCAATTATTTCAATTTGAAGCCTTATCGCCCGACCCGAATGTCCATGGATCAAACTTTTGAAGATGTGCAAATTCCTCGGAATCAAAAACACACTCTGGCAAAGCAACACCATACCTTTTATAGTCATAACAATACGAATACGTCATGTACTTCTTCCTAAAAGCCCGCATGTGCCTTGTATCTTCTTCACTCATCTGATCATTCCGAAATTTACCAAAACCCGTATTTTGGGTCGGGTCGAACTCAGACCCATTTAGAACAAAATTGGAGAATTTGGCAACATAAGGCCCATAACTAAGATCCAATTTGTATCTTCCGCCCATGGTGGCCCAATTGGAGCCGTTCCAAATAGTCCCGTACAGTCTCATTTCCTTGGATGGAAAATCAGCAGCCATAGAGTCAACCTTTCTTACATGCCTGATTGGGACATCGTCAACATAGTATGTGATTCTATTACCGGTCCACAAAATCCCGTAACGGTGAAAATCCTGGGACGGGTCGAACCATAAAACATACCTCTCTTCTCTACCCCGGTTTGTACTCCCATTCCCGTAGAAGTTTGTTTGCACTAACCATTCTTGGCCATCAATGTGTCCCAAAAACTCGAAATCGATTTCGTCGTGGACGTACGGAAACTTTTGGTTATTACAAGCGTAGAACGTTACCACAACTCCAGCAGTGTAGTTTTCGGGTAATCTTATTGATGATTCGAAGTAACCATGAAGGTACATTAGGTTTGAACGAAAGCCGGAACTTGATCTTTGGTCCATGGATATGTGTACGGACTTGTTGGCTTCGTGAGGTACGACGTTTAGCTCTCCGTACAAAGGGTGGAATCCTTCACTGAAAGAGAGCGTGGGTTGTGATGATTGAGAAGAAGAGAAAAAAGCAGAAACAAGGAGGAGAAAAGCTAGAAGATGAACAACCATTACCATTACCATTCTTTTTCTTTTAATTAATTAAACACCTTAATTCTCTTCTTCTTGAAAGAAATTAAACATTCTTTTAATTGGAAGATGAATGGTATTTATAATTGTGAATGAAAGATTATTTAGGACCGTGTTTGGTCAAAATGAAACATTCGGCAAGGTTTAATTTCTTTCCATGAAATTAGAATGGGCTTGACATGATGGTCTAAAATCAGGGAAATCTTGTGGGGTTACACTAAATCTATGGATCAATTAAGACAGTGAGTGAATCAGTGACAGCTTAATTATATTACTCCTATTATAGGATACTGACAACTTTACTAATTAGGATAAAATTTCTAAACTTGTAAGAATTTAATGACGCGGGGATTAATTAATTCTAGTAGATTTTGTTTATTAGCTGGTTTGTAAACTAGGAAAAAGCTATTCAAAATTCATGGTGTTTTGGATGATTTTTCATTTTTGAGATCTAGCCAGATTTTGTAGGTACGGTGCTTTTCTTTTTATTAATTAATTAATTAATTTTACGCGTATGTAACATTCATCTATGGCAAAGCAAAAAAAACTTTCCGATAGTATTGGTTTATTTCAAGAAAACAAAATTTAATTGGATGATCAGATTATTATTTATTTGCTTTGCTTCGCTTCGTGCATACGGATCTTACCAGTTATTTTAGGTCCTCATGTATTTGTTTGCCAGAAATGATTTTATCGGAATATGATTACCGGCCATTATATAATACGACTAGTATAATTAAATTATAGCGTTTGTATAACACTTGGAATTTTAGGAATGAAATATGATAAAATCCATTTTAATTTTTTGATAATGGTAAGGAATAGTACCCAATTTTAGATATGTTGACCAAAATGCAGACTCGCGTATATATATATAATATAAAATAATAATTAAGGGAAAATTACCAGCATAGTCTATGTTGAATTACAGGATCCTTCACCAAATCCCCCACACACTAGTTTTGCAATGGTATGAAGTCACGCCTTCACAAAATTTTCAATAAAATGTCCACCTTTAAGAACAAAAATATCATTTGCTTGATATGTACATACTTAAAATACAACTAAAGATATGATTTACTTTAATTTATATTTATACTTCCCCGTCCCTATATTTTTACTCCTATATCTTTTTTTGGGGTATCTTTTACGAAATTGAATATATTATTCTTGAAATTATATTCTGGCATACACTAATGATTTGGCACTACTAATTTTATTATTTTTAGGGACATGAATATAAAGTTCTTTATCAAATTATAAAAAAAAAAATAAGTAACAAATTTCTAGTCTTAGAATAAAACTCCCAAAAAAATAAACTATTTTTGAGAACGTAGAAAAATCAAACCACAAACGATATGTATGAATTACTAAATGTATATTGAAACTTTTATTTGGACCAACGGACCCAAAACTTTTTAATTTTCCAAAAAAGTAGCACATATATATATGTGTGTTAATCCCAATCCTAACACACAGACACAAGAATTTGATAATTTACATGCTCCTTTTGTAATGTCTGATAATTTGATTACCAATGAAAGAAACAGAGTTATTCTGCTGCGTAAATGTCAGCAATAAACATACATTAGTCTATATAAATAAAGCACTGTCAAAATCCCAGTCATAAATAAAATAAGCAAAAACGAATTTTCTGTAGATTTAATCCAAATATAATAGTATCAGTATTTGCTCATTCCTAGCGCCTGCAAATGACTCAAGGCAACAATCACGGACAAATTAAGTTCCCAACTTCTGATGTCTGTCCTAAACATCCTTTTCAATAACAACTACATTTGTACATCAATTTCTTTTCCTCAATCCTAAAGCCAAAATGTTCCTCCAAATGTATAATAAAATCTTGAATTCCTATAACCATCAAATGCATATTAAAGAAAATTATCGAAACCTCCTAATGATGTCTCATGTTTGAGCTACGAAGCGTCAAACCATGCAAAAATTTGGTATATCCGAGTAAACTCAATTTCCCGTCGCTCCTAATCCAATCTCTCAGCATAGAATGAGCAGTGGGCCCAACATTCAATTCCTGCATTTAACATATCCAACATTGATTAGAGATTAGTATAACGACTTCGATTGTATAGTATTAAACATTACATAATTATACCCGAGCCAATTCTTCTACTGATATTACTCGGTTACCCTCTTCTTCAAAATGCTCAAACGCTGTGGACGCAATTTGCTCCCAATTTTCAAGAGCCTCCAATTGATATGTGCTAATAGCAGCTGCACAGAACTCTTCAAAGTCCATCTTTCTATATGACAAGGGTGCCATCTGATATATTATTAATTAAAACCAGATGATTTAGTTACTAAAATAAAAGTAAATAATTCATAGATTTATCTAAAATCAACCATTCAAATATTTCAGTATAGCTATTAAAAAAGCAGTAGCATTTTATAACCCATCTTTTTTAAAAGAATTGCACATTTCGTCATTCCCCCACTTCCCATCCAGTTTTTGCACATCTCCCCCACATGACAGTCTCTTTTTCTCACTTTTGGTCCCAAATTGGATGGGAAATGGGTGAAAGGACGACATGTGCATGTTGGGGGCCAAAGGTACTATTTTAAAAAACGTGGAACAAAAAGTGAGTATTACATTCTGTAGTACTAAAAATGCAATTTTTTTTTCTCAATATTGAAGCTATATAAGTTGGATTACAAAAAGCAGCTTATAGAAAAGGGTGATGAGTGGATAAGCTAACCGCATGTAGAATATCTGGGACCCTAGACACCTTCATAGCATCGGTAGCATTTCGCGCAAGAGCCTGCAATTCAAATAACCACATCTTCAAAAGAAATCTTATTTAAAGCATATAATGATTCTCTTCGGAGGTTATGAACACAATCATAATATGATAATAGAGCAAGGTTAAAGGGTGATAGTAAATTGATGTGCATTTGACTGGGTAGACCACAAAAGGTTTAAAGAATAATAACCTTTCTGAAGTTCTCTAGAGAGACTAGCCCATCCTCGCTAGGTTCCAAAAGCATGAATTGTGCTCTAAGATAAACCAACTCATCCTCAGTTAGAGCTTTTGAGAGAGCCTACCAACATAAAAGTATATCAATAATCATATACGCCAAAATACAGATAACTGGGCTAATTACAATCGAGCTTCATTTGGATTGAGAAATTAGGAGCTAAGTATTTCAAGTCCATAGCACTTGTTTGGATCATTTTGATTTCATATCAAACTCAAATCCTTAGGCAACTATTTTGTGATTCTTCTATGAATTTGAAATGACAGAATCAAATTATAGTCTCATGCAACTAAACCCTCAACTCTTTTGATGTAGAGCTTCACAAAATTGCACATTTGGTCCTAATTTTCACAATATTTTGCACTTTTGGTCCCATCACCTCCTTTTCATCTAATTTGGGACCAAAATTGCAAATTTGAGTCATTCAAATCGGGGCAGAAGTGCTAAGCAAAAAGACTATTCTATCGGACCAACAGTACAAAATATTTTAAGAGGTTGGCAGCAAAAGTGCAATTATTTAAAGTCCCTGAGGTACAGTTCTATGCGAGTAAAATGCAATTTTGCAAATTTGAAATATTGGTGTTCTCCAAATCAAAATCTTTCAATCCAAATGAAACGTCTGCGTAACAAGTACCCGGCCTTTGATACCGATACCAGTAAATTAATACCTTTAGTGCTGCACGTTTGAAAGGAGTAGCATGTAGATAAGATTTGACCAACTTATAGACCAATATGTCTAATGGAATCGGATGACTCTCACTTTGCAACCATGGATGAGCTGCATTTGCAAAGGTTCTATCAGAATTATGCTCCTCGTTAATGCAATTATACAAACAAGAAATTTTTATAAGATGATTAATTACTAACTCAAAGCTTGAGCAGCAGTCATTCTTTTACGATAGTCTTTGTTCAAAAGTCGTTTTACAAAGTCCTTGGCATGTGGTGAAACAGAAGGCCAAGGCATGTCTTGAAAATTCGGGTCAGCTCTCAAAACTGCCCGAAATATACCAGATTCTGTCCGTGCCCAAAATGGTCTACTTCCACATAACAAAATATAGGTAATGACACCAATACTCCATATATCAGCTTCCACGCTGTATGATCTGTGGAGTACTTCTGGTGCCACATAATAAGCACTCCCAACAATATCATTTAGTCTTTCATCTGAAATGACCAAAAATGAATTCTACAATTAAAAGACTAAAGAGACCAATTAATGCAAAGAATACTTAGCAGGAATTGACAAAAAAAAAAAAAGAGTAACTTTGCAAATAGTAGCTACCTGGCCTGATAAAGTCGGAAAGACCAAAATCAATGAGCTTCATATCAGCATCTTCGCTTCTTGAGGTGAATAGATAATTCTGTGAATCGAAATTATTAATTTAACATTAACATCTAGACTTTGAGGTATCAAGCACACAAAAAATAAAATAAAATAAAATGGATATGTATCTATATATACCTCAGGTTTTAAGTCACGGTGGACAACACCTTGAAGGTGACAAAATGAAACGACACTAAGAATTTGAACAACAATAAGCTTTGCTTCCACTTCTGTATATCTACCACCTCTGAAACAAATAAACAACTATAAGTTTTAATTCATCAATTTGGCATTTAGGTATCTCTATATCCGGTTAGGAATGGATCAAATAGATATAAGCTATGTTTGATTCTTGAAGTTTAGTAAGTAAAAGTTAAAACGCTAAAGAAAATGTTTTCCTTGCATCAAATGATAAATGATACAACATCCAGCTTCATTTTTTTGTTTATATTCGATTTCTATACCATTTTACTAGTACAATTCCACGAACCCGAACATAGCCTTAGGTTTAAAAAAAGTCCATAACCACTTACTTTGACAGTATTCTGTCCAGTAGTTCTCCACCTTCACACAACCTGTGAGAGAAGAAAAAAGAGAACCAAAAGCTGTAAGAATAGTTAACATGGGACCCCTTCACTTAACATTGTCAATACATTTTATCACTTAACATTGTCAATACATTTTATCTAAACCTTATTCTGCTAACCTAAATGAGAACTATTAGACTCCAAATATGATGTGCTTCCAGCTCTATGAGGTGACATTATTTACGAGAAATCCATATAAATAAAAATGTATTAAATCATCAGACAAGGGTTAAAGAGAATTCAACACGCATAGTGGAAGTGTGGAACTAGATATAAAAATACAACGTTGTGCAACAAAATAGAGTTGCACTAAAATATTGCATATCTCATTTGATATTCATATAAAGTAAGTATATAAATAACTACTGCAAAGAAGTATAATCGATACTAAAAATAGTTCTAGTGCAAGGAAAGAGTATAACAGTTGTTACTGGACAAGAAACAAGACTAACAAGTTTCATCTGAAAATTCTGCATGTCTTATATAATAGTGATTTTAAATGATGTATACAAATAAGTGTTATTAGAGATAAGAAATACATACTCCATTACTATGTAGACATTATTGGCATCCTCACAAGAATCATAAAATCTAACTAGATGCTTGTGGCCAGAAAGAGCTTTCAAAATTTTCACTTCTCTGCGAACATCTTCAATTGATATTGCCGTTGTCATCTGCCAAAAGAAGTTTGTTCAGCTATATATCCAGCTTCATGTAACACTATAAATTTAAATACAAGAAAATAGAATGCATGGGAAAAAGTTTACCATACGTAATCGCTATTACGTAAATATGATAACTAATTACTAGAGTAATATATACTCCATTATATCGATTGGCAAAAGAAAATGCATACTCCTTTAGCAAAAATCGTACTTCCACATAAATGAAATGCTCATAAACACAAGAATGAGATGATTACGAAAACAGTATATCCTGGCTAAACATTCACAGAAATAAATCTTCCAAAATCAAACAGTCTAGAGAATCCTAATCCTCCATATCAATTTCACAATGCAATCTTTTCCCCTACCACATTGGCACAGTAGTTTATCACTGATCAAATAAACAAAAACAAAACAAAAATTATACAGTACATCATTAGTTAAGTTGTGCGTACACAAACCTTAGCTTTAGAAATGATTTTAACCGCAAGAGGCACGTCCTTGAGCTCCCCCTTTCGCCCTTTGGCACAACAAGTATGACCAAAATGCCCTCTCCCCACTTCCTTCCCCAACTCATACTTAGCTCCGAAATTCTTATTATAACCAAAATTCTTATCCAATTCATGGTGTTGCTGCTCTGCATCATCTGCCACGCCACCTGCGGCCGTGGAGTCCTCGGGAATCGAGCCCTCGCGGGGGGTCGACTTCTTCCCCTGCACCCCCAACTTCCTCAGAGACGCCCTAATATGCTTCGCCGGAGATGGTGGAGGGAATGGCCTCTTGAAGAACCTCCTCGGCGTCGACCTCGCCGGAGACGGCGAGACTCCGGCTGGAGTTCCTCCGCCGCCTCCGAAGGGGTAGGGACTTGGCCAGGGGCTGTTAGCGGCGGAGGATCTCGCCGGAGTATCTTTGACGGAGGGAGCGACGCCGTCTTCGTCGGGGAGATCGGGGGCGGCGGTGGTGGTGATGGTGGTCGCGTACGCATCGTTGTCTCCGGTGGGGATCGTCTTACCGTAACACTGCCCCATCAGCACAACAGAGTGTGTGTGTCAACTCAAACGCTTTATTTCTCTCTCTCTCTTCCCTTGTTGAAATAGAAATACATACAGTAATAAAAAGTGTACGATTGATTACACTTGTCCGTTTCTTTCTCTCACTAGAGTATATATATATATATATGATGATATGTAATGTAATAAAATTGTTCCGGATTCGGGTTGGACCGGGTCAAGATAATGAAGATCTAGCCAATCAACGGTGTAGATCTGAATGAGAGAGATGTACGGCGAGAAAACGATAAAAGAAGAGAATGAAATGAAAAACGCCCCAGTCAGTCAGTCAGTCAGTCTATGAGTTAAAGAGGAAAAGAAGCGGCGGCACGGCGGCGGGGCCGGCCGGGGAGGGAAATGGATATTGTGTATGTGTCGGCTCTTGCTCTGTCCCTAACTGCTTTCCGTTTTGTCTTTTACAACCCTTTTCATATTGGATTGTATTGTATTTCTTTGTTTTTCTGATTAAATTAATTGGTTACGAAAACAATTTTTGTTTACGTTCTCTTTTTTCTTTTCTTTTTTCCTGTTAAAGAAACAATGGGAGTGAATGGATTATTACACACTTACGAATTATTTACTATTTAAGTAAGTACGATATATCTAATAATTTATTTGATTGTCTTAAAAAATTTAGAAGGCTTAAAAATAATGAAAAAGACGTTACAACCTAATAAGGGAAGGTGATATCGCTCTGGAATGATTCTTTTCTTTTATCCATATAGGTAAAAAGAAAAGACAAATTAATAAGTTCATATGTGTCTAGTATTTTAGTTATGTTCTTTATCGGATTAAAGATTTGATATATCTAATTAACCAGATTAAAATTATCTGTCGTCTAGAGTGAAATGTGTGTGCCCTATTTTGATTCATTAAATGTTGAATCGCTTATCGAGTTGTTTAATTATTGCTTAACCCTAAATCGTGAAAGTTTTCGATCGGTTGACGTGGATCGATTGGAATTCCACATTTTCTCGGACGTGCTCATGGAATCTATTTGGACTTATCACAATACGGTGTTCCATAATAAAGCGCTGCTTGAGTTTGTTCATTTTATTAAATTTATTGAGAAGAAGAAGGCTTCATAACATTTCTTTGCTCAAAAGAGCCTCATTATCACTTCTAAGACGGCTTCTATTGGTCATTATTGGTTTCCCCCGCCTTTTGATTTGTTAAAGGCGAACAAGGATGCGCCTTTTAAAGACAGTTATGTTTCGATTGCGGCCATCGTCCGCAACTCCAATGGCTCTATAATCTTTGCGACATCCTCTATGCGATCATGTTTATCTCCATTAATGGCCGAGGTCCCATCAATCCACATTGCATGTTCACTTCTCATCAAATGGTGGATTCATGAGGTGTGTATTGAAAATGATTGTCTCCAAGCTATTTTTGAAATTTCTAATTCTTGGAAGGTGTCGAATTGGTCCGCTCGAGAACTCATTATTGAAATCCGGAAAATTTGGACTTGTTGATCTTAATGGAAGTTCAAGTTCTCACCATGAAACTCAAATTTTACCGCCCACGATCTTGCAGCGTAGTCTTTTAACTCTGGTTGGTTGGATTGATTAACTTGTTTTCCTTTCTTTAATTCCTCTCAACGTTTGTTGTTATAGAAATGCACCTCTTTTTTATTTTGTTGAACCATTTTATTAAGTATGAAATGAAATTTATTTATAGAAAAAATGATAGCACCTCAACTTTCAACTAGCAAAATATATTAATTTGATATTTTTGTGTTCAACGAAGTCTAGTAAGTAATTCATAGCATGTGGTCAATGATACACCCTTCTCATCTTAGAGCTTAATTATTAGGCAATATATATATATATATATATATATATATATATATATCAAATTTGACCTCAGTGAGTTTAATTGAATAAGTAACGTTAAAACATACATTGTAAATGACGATATTGAAATTTATTTAAAATTTGACCGAACTTCAATTTTCTGATGTTTTTGAATATAATTATAGATTTTAAAATTGGACAGAATTCTGATCAAAATAAAGATATCTATCTAATACTTAAAAAGTTAAATATGATCCGAATCCGAATAATTTATAGTCCTAAGCTTATACTACATGAAATTTGAAAATCATATATAAGATGTAAGTTGGTAACCAACCTAAATGCAAAATAATGTCGGCAACTTGCAATCAACCTAGACCTGTTAAAGTTCAACTAACTTAATAACTATGCATATACCAATGTATATAAAGTTAGACTGTTGAGCACACAAAGTGCTTGTGAATGAATGAAAATTAATTTCGTGTTTTCATTCTCTTATTTGTTAATTTTCTTTTTCCTCAGCAGATCTGCTGTCATTTTCTTAAGTTCTATTATATATCAAATGAGATTGTTAGATACTTAGATGAGTTTTTGTAATTAATGCTATATGCAATATGTCCTTGTGTATTAATCTTTAATCATAAGTTACAAGCATAATCAAAAGTAATTATCTTTTCCAAATCTATGACTATTCGTATACTTTTAATTACATGATACAATATCAGACGCATCAGATACTCAAATCGCCATATGGCATATCCGAAAATGAAAAAAGAAAAGAAAAGAATCTTGTCATAATAAGCTAGATGACGTATCATATACTCAAATCGTCATATGACATATTCGAAAATAAAAAGTAAAAAAGAATCTTGTCATAATACGCCAAACGAAAATTTTAAATTATGTAAAGTATCGAATTGGCTTTTATGAAAATTCTTGGACTTTTAAAAAGACCAAGCATCTAGTGATCATATTATAGAGGGAAGAGACATTATTCATTTCAAAATAAGATTCAAGACTGTAAGTGAATTAAGTATTCACTCGCAATTCTTATTGCTGCATATTTCAAAATAGAGGTTTTCTTCATTTCATAGAGCTAAATATGATGAACACGTCATATAACGTATTTTAGTCATACTATATTCCATAAAATTTGAAAATTTTATAACCATAAGTCGAAATTAAATTTTCTATCACCTCTTAATCTAACTTTTGTATAACCATACTATATTTTAGTCATACTACTTGAGCAATCTTCACCTCTTAATCTAACGTTCGAGGTGAGTTAAGTTCAACCCATATATGTGGAATTAACCCAGTCCATGTGAAATATGTATGTGAAATTTTTTATCCAACATTGACTTGGTCAAACTCATCCAACCACCAAGTAAGTGTATTGCACTTGTTTTGTGATTGGTCACTCTCTTGAAAGTTATATCTAATATCAAAACAAGTGTATTGCACTTGTCATGTAGTTACTATGGGTTCGACCAAACCACACCTTCCATGAAATTAGCCCAATCCATGTGAAATCTATATGTTATTATTAGAATCGCGTGTTAATGTGAGTCACCCTCTTTCATGTTGGGCTCATCCTTGTACACATGATAGAATTTATTTTCACTCACATGGTCTAAAAAATTTGTGTGTTGGGTGTACACATATTTTGAAAAATTCGCATGTTGAGCATCCGCATGGTTTAAAAAAATTGTGTATTGGGCATCCACATGGTGAGAGAAAAATCAGTGCGTTGGACTCTTACTTACATGTCGAAATTCGCAATGTTAAAACTCTAATATATATCACATGTTATGTTTATTTCACCCATACATTCAACCCACTCACATGTGAAAGGGGGAGTTTTAAGACTTAAATGTCTCACACGAATTGAAAATCAAGACTAAGTTCACCTTATAACTAAAGTTTTAAATAATTCACACCACTTGAATTAACTTTTGAGATGATTTAAACCCAAACTATTTAAGTGGACTTTACTCAATCAAATGAAATCTCAATAAGTAATATTATATCCATATTGTACCCGTTCATATTGTCGTATCCATATCCTTAATAGGTCCAAACATACAAATTCATAATTATTGCCTACGAAATTAATGAAACAGTTGGTGACCATTCAACAATGCCAAAATGATGGACCACGAAGCTAAGTTATGACAACCTAACTCGGGAAAAAATTTACGATTCTACCATATAATTTTGTTTCATCAAACTTCCTTGTACTTTAAAATATCTTGCATAAAATACTCATTTTTTGTTAGTTATTAACACAATTAATTTTTAATTGAATTGCTTAAATTACCCCTATATATATATTAAAAGTAAAAGGAAGTTTTGCACAAACATTCAAAAGTGCAAAGAAATTTTGCGTCAAAGTTCAAAAGTAAAAGGAAATTTTGGCTAAAAATTAGACAAAAAACAATAAAAAAAAAATGCAAATTGTTCACGTGAAACACACGAGCGTTAAAAAATGGACGAAAGGATACATATTGTGTTTTAAGTAGAATTTTTAAATGTACAAGGAAGTTTGACGCAAAGAATATTCACATAATATTGTTCATTTTCCCCTCGAATCCGCCTACCTAGACTAGTTTAACAATTAATCGTTCTTCTTTCAATTATTTTGATTTTTGTAAAAGTCAACGAATACTCTACATATATTTAACTTATTGTAAAATATTTTTAAATCTTGACGGTATCGTGTTAAAACACTATGTTTTTTTTCTTCCGAATAACCCGATTCAACGCCAAATAATTTTATGTCGCTAACATAGAGTAGTATTTGTCTCTATGCGTTGCTAAATAAAGTAATCACAACCCTGTTGATTCTTTAAAAATTTCATAAAACAGACTTTTTAGAAATTTCCATTGATCCATCCTCTCGTGAATTGCCAAGAATCAAATAAGATCAACATTGATACCCTCTAATGTATCAATTAGGCAAATACGACTAGGGCTGACTAAATAGGTTGATAACCAGGAGGCTGCGGCCTAGGGCTCCTTGAGTCGAAGACCTCCAAAATTTATAAATGTTGTAGTGTTTTTTTAACATATTATATAACATCACTGAAAAATGTATACGAGTAATAATATATAGCTTAAATTTTAATTTTTTTTATGAAGTATGTGAACCTGATATTTCAATGAACAATATACTCAACCAACTTTTTACACTTATTTTTTCATGATTTGTGGTGTTATCCATGAGGGCGGTCTTGTGCTATTGATCTGGACTCGACGAGGACGTCGAGTATTTGAGTTGGGGAGATTGTAACACCCCAATCCCACATTGATTGTGGATGAATTGTTTGAATGGTTAATAAAGACTTGACCTACTTCTACTTGTCAACATGGGCTTAAGCATTTTGGGTTAGTGAACTAGAACCCAAC